>MEJB01000105.1:1555868-1577329 GCA_001752375.1 Rhazya stricta
TCGATTGAGTCGAGCGGTCGAGTGGTGCTATCCTGAGTGGAAGAATTGGGCACCTCTCATCTTCGCCGACGATAGATGGGCAGGCTGCGATAAGGCTAAGCTCCGGAGACTCGGGCATCATCAGAGGAGAAGAAGCAACTCCATTATCTATGACCACTACTTCCATCCCCATGGCAGCGTTCGATAGACGGAGCTGGACTCAGCTTGGCCCATAGTGGCTGTCCTGGTTTGGTGGAGATGGAAAGCGGCGCGGCGCGGCGGCGGCGGCTTAGGGTTTCATGGGGGGAGGATGGATTTTCCTTTTTCTTTTCTTTTTCTTTCTTTTTATTTTATTTTTTTTTTAAATTTATATTTTGGGCCTTAACCTGAACCCTTCAGGCCTTCCCATCCAAATTTAACCCAAAATTCGTAAATTTAATATAACGGGCTTCCTTTCAATAAAAAGCTCAACTTTCGACTAACAAACAAATAAGCCCACGAGTCGAGCTTTTAACTAAAGATAATTCTTATTCGACACGGACAATATTTTCGCACCTATTAAACGTGCGATTTAAAAATATTAATCATATATAAAATGTTCAACCCTAGTTGGCACATAATTTCACAAAATCAAACAAAAATTCATAAAAGTAAAATCTCGAGTGTTACAAAGAAAGTATAGAAAGATATGACAAAAGAAAGAAGTAAGAAAGGCGAGGCAATGATGTGATAAGAAAATAATGAGAATGAAGCTAAGTAGCTTCAACATGCATTTAAAAAAAGAAGAAAAAGATAACACGGTGAAGTAAAGAAAAGAGTGAGAAAAATAGTAAGAAAATGGTCCTTGGGAAAATGGTTGAAGTTGCCAATAAAATAGTACAAAAAGAATGAAAGAAAGAAGAAGAAAATAATAAAAAAAGGCTAGGTGATGGTTTATAATTAAGTATAAAAGACTTAGAAGAAGAAGAAGAAAAGAATGAGAAAATTAGTAAGAAAGATGGTATGAAAATGGAAAAMGAAAAGGATAAGAAAAGATAAAAGGAATTTATTATTATTATTATAAACAATACTARGGTTTGTTTTTCGTCCAATAAAACAATATTATCCGGATTCCTTCAAACGAACGAACCAAACTACAATTTTTTTATTTAAAGTAATTAGTAAATATATAACGAAGTAAACAATAAAGAAATATTCTAATTCTGAAATTTCTCTAACATGTCAATGCCTCAACTTTTCATGTAATCGTGTTTTATGAGATTACATTCGAATAATAGTTGAAAAAGATTAGGATTTTACATATGACAAATGTATGGCAGAAATATTGAGGTGGTAATCAATCTATAGAAGACAAAACCAAGTTAGCTTCTTTTCTCACTTTGAATCCCTTGCTCAATCGAGCTTACACCTCTCTTTTCCATTCGCTACCACCTCTATGGTCCCCTATCAACCTACAAGATATTCTGTCAAAAGCATACAAAGCATGTAAATTGAATTTGACCTCTTCCTAGCATAGGAGAATCCGCCAAGAGTATCATAACAAAATCATGCATTCTTCTTCCTAATTTGCACTTAGCCGATTTCTTCATCTACATAGCTAGTTTCTCTCTTCTTTATTACTGCCTCAAGCACTTAGACATAGCAAAAGAAATCTTAGACTACCGAGCAAAGAAAACATAAACAAGTCTTGAAGTTGTTAAAAAGGAGCTTGAGGATCTTGATTAGCTGAACCAAGTTTGTTGTTGTCCTCTTTGAAGTTTCCATTTAAGACTTTATGTTTTCACTTACATTCTTCCTCTTATCCAGGTAAGTATTGAGACACAATAATGAAAATGGATGTAAAATAGATGTTAGAAACAAACCTATAAACTGCCTAGAGAATGATTTACATATAGATATGYTGATTTTGTGAAAGACCAATTTTACTCGGGAATTGTAGCTAGAGACACAAATATGGATAGAAAGCTAATCATTCTAGAAGCGTAATGAACTTGATTTTACTCAAATTAGAGACATGTTGAGTAAGATATGATGCATTTACATAGCTCCTATCCAGATTGATTAGAAAATGAGAATCCTACATTTAACTAGTTTTGTGTTGGGTTGGATCCTAGATTTGATTATAGCAACACACACAAAAGTATATGTGGTCAATAAGTAATAAAGAGTGAGTAGAGTATCGTTCCCACAAGGATTAGGTTAATGAAAACTCAATGTAAAAATTCCATAAAAACATATAATAATGATGTAGCATTGGTGATCATTATAAAGTAAGAGTAAAGGAAAGTAATTGATGAAGCAATGATAAGTAAAGAACTAAAAGTAGTAAAGATAGAAAGCAAGTTTAGTTAGAGTTAATAGAAAGAAAGTAAATAAAGTTAGGGTTAGTTCTGGAATGTTGTAGCATTGGAGAACAAAATCGAGCAATGTCTTAGCCGAGATTATTCAGTGTGCAAATATAAGGAATAGTAGAAAAATTATACRTATGTCTATGATGATTCTTGCGGTCCCAGAATGCTATAGGATTCCCTTGATGAGTAAAGTGTTCTTGCCTTCACTGGTTTTCAAATGTTGTCTCGGAGGGTTACTTAAGATATAAAGATGGTTCTTCCTTAACCCCTTAGCAATTATTCTGTGTAGAGTTCACCAACCACTARCCATATGTCTATGGCAATGAAGATTAGTTACTAATTGTGGATGAAGATGAGTTATCAAAAAGGATTAAGAATGGCTTTTGACCCCCTTAATCATTAACTACGTTCTTTGATGTCTTGAAGGACTTTAACTCAACATCTATGGTTTACACAACCTTAACCTCAAAAACTTAGCTTTATCAAGCTCCATTACCTTGATTAAGGATCCCAAGAGGTAGTTTAAGAAAAGAGAATCAAATTTACGCTCCATGTACTAAAAAATCCATGCTCACTTTCTAAACTTGTCTTCACAAAATAAGAACTAAGTGGGGAACAAATTAAACTTCAATAAATGCATAAAATGATTAAACAAAAATGAATGAAAGACAGTTATATAAAAGTCAAGATATGACTATTTTCTAAATTCTGGTAATATAAGATCATATTCGGACAAATTAACAATCTAGCACCTAAAATTTAAAATTATAGCTATTCCAAAAGACTAAACTAGAATTATTTCATGACTTGTTTTAGGGTACGAAAACCAAGGATATAGCAAATTAAATATGCTATTTGAATCAAGTGAGTTCCTGCCAAAATACGTGTGGTTTTGTGCTACTCTAGAAATAATGTTTTAATCATTCTCGAATACTTTATTAAGAATTCTTCCATGTTTTGAACTTCTCAAAAAAGTGTGTATTCTAGATTCTTGATATGTTTCCAAGAATTTTCATATGCTTGAACATAAAATCTTTCTGTTTTACAAATTTCTTTGAAGTATGATCAAATGTGCTTCAAGTCTTCACTTTACAAATTTGAATAAAAAGAAATGACTCTTGATATTTTAAAACAGCATGACACCTTTTCTTCAGTACTCTTGATACTTGAGAAACCTTCATGGAAATTGCATAATCTTTGATGGATCTTGTGATAATGAGATTAGTACTTTATCGGAAGCTTGTGAAATTAGTCGAGCAGACAAAGTACTATCTTCACTGGTCACCAATATGAGTAACTCTTGAACCGTCAGCCATTCGTTCTCAAGATAACCATATGGCCTATCCGGTGGTCTATCGCCGGCCACTAAGTGTGACTTGGGCAAACACGAGTCRTCGCCTGTCACTCAATAATCGATAACTAGACTTTGAATAGATATATAAAACTTAAACGATTAAAGTGGAAGCTAAACTTAAAATAATATATAAGTCATAAAAGTGTCYGTAGGGATTAAGTACCCCCAAATTAAGCACTAGCAAAACTAATCTATTACAAAACTCCAAGATAGAACATCATCAACACAAAGCTCCAACAATGCATAAGATAATAAGATCACAATCAGCTATGTCATGTCACATCTTGAATCTCTACTGATAAGTACCTGTCACATGAAAAAATTATGAGTGAATCTCAACGTGTCCTGCATGTGTGCAATGTGATTTTTAAAGACAAGAGTATGCTCAATTAAGTAGACAATTAGCAGCTATATCTTGAACATGTATAACAATTGCAAAACAATTCAAAATATCAAGTTCTGAGAAAYACATTATCAATAAAAAGCTGCTCTTTCGAAATACCTGCAATAGCACAAGTTAAAATTGCTTTAATATATATCAATATCAAAAGCAAGTTTCAATAAAAATATCAATTCAATGCACCATTGTTGCCGTAAAGTTAAACTCATACGGGGTCGATAGTAGCAGCCTTATCATCTTGTAATACGTGTACGATTTCAACCTTATCAACTTTTAAATAAGMAATCATGTATTCCTGCTTGGTGGGTAATAAAGGAGTCTCCCGTCCCTGAGTTAAACCTCCTAACCAAGGGTATGACCATCTAAACAATGAGTTATAGGTGCATATGGCGTGACCATTCGCACGATATATTCCCGACCCGCCACAAKCAGTACCACAGAGTTTGGYCAAGTCTAGCTAACCTCTAATACTATCATCCCTATAGTTCAAGAGGTCCTCGTACTGAGGACCCGCCAAGCATAGTACTTTGCCCACTGAATTAGTTATTCATGGTTGTGAATGGAGAACTCTATTCCAAACACACCTCCTATCACAATCAGGTTTTATACTAAAAACGTTTCCATGAATATATATTCTATGGATAACAATCACATTTTCAGCTTATAAAAGCCATACAATTGTTGTTGTTCAAACCATGTCAAATAGGGGTATTGTTAGATAAAATCGCATACGTAGTAAAGCTTCACTCCTACAAGTATACAYGGTTTGCAAGTAATATATATGAATAAGAGTATCGTCCCATAAGGATTATTAGTTCAAAAGTGATGGTCTAAATTCCTAATAAATAAAATAGTTGTGGTTGTTACGAAAATAAGCTAAAATTATCTAATCACAGATATTTGGGAACCAATCACAGCAAGCGCACACACACGAGATAATTAAGAGCTTAAAAGTGAGTTAAAGTTAAGAATTCCCAATGTTTTAATTTCTAAAAAGTCAAAATATAATGCAGAATCAACCTACAACAATGTCGCAGCTAAGCAAAACATCAACGTTGCAGCATTAACCCTACAGCAATAATATAGCAAAGGCTTAGCTACAGTAAAATGCAAATTGAGGCAGAAAATGACCTCACCCGTTCAGTTTTTTAGTCCTTATTTCTATTTCACTAAACTATTCTACATGTTAGAGCTACTTAGCTTAAGGAATACGAATAAATGTTCAAGTCTTGTATGATTTTATGGGTTAAACATAGATGTCTCCAATATTCAATGACATCCCTAATATATTAAACCTTATCTCTAGATATCCAAACCCACATCTACTCAAGTTCTCCACTCTTTTACTACCTTTTGGAGTTTAAGAAGCTCACACAAATACTATTCATGGCCACAAAACAATGAATGTAAGCAATCGTTACTCTTGAGTAAAGCATTTATAAAGAGCAAACTTTGCTCAAATCATTCAGATAAACATTGTGTACATTCGTTCATCAAAACTCTAACTTCTAAGGAGTTACATAATGTGAAAGCTTAAATCTCAAATTGCATATCAAGATAATCACTAAGAGAAGGAGAAATAAAGACTAATGAGGTTGATGAAGCCCAATGGTGAAGTCCTCCTTGAGATCTTCTTCTTCTTCCAAGCTTCTTCTCTTTTTCCTCCTTTTCTTTCTCCTTTTTTGCAGCCTTTTCTCCTCTGTGCATCTTTCTGTATAATGGATGAATGGGTCTATGCTCACTTTCCTCCTCTTTTTGTCATAATAAACTTTCTTGAGAAGCTTGGCATAAAGTAGTTAGGCACTTGTCAAACTTTTAATAGTTGAAATGCCCACTAGTACTACAAGACTTTTTGTTCCCTACTTTATGCCTTTTTGGCCCAACAAAATTTCCTTAAATTGAGGCTTTTAGGACTTCTCAATTTCTGACAGAATAAGCTCTCTGCCTTTGGTTTCTGATTTATCTTGTTGCTCCTTTTCAGCCTTCAATGTTCAGCATTGCATTTCTACAACATTGACCAACCTTTTACTTCTTCATTAAGTAATAAGCAATCCTCTATTACTGACTCTAATATGGAAGCTGAATATGTTGCAGCATTAAAGGCATCCAAGGAAGCAGTATGGCTTCGGAAGTTCTTTATAGAACTGAAGTTATACTRCRTATGGAGAAACTGATTGTAATGTATTGTGACAACTCTAGAGCTATGTCGCAATCCAAAGAGCCTAGAAACCATAGAAATGACAAGCACATCGAAAGGAAGTACCATCTTATTTGGGAATTCATTCAGAATGAYGAGATAGCGATAAATTAGATTTCTTCGGCAAACATCCACTAYATCCCTTCACCAAGCCTTTGGAAAAGAAGGTCTTTAGCARACATCTAGATGCCATAGGGATAGGCACCTATGGACTTTCATAGTCTTTGAGTACAAGTGGGAGATTGTTAGAATAGTATACCCTCAAGATAATGTATTTTTGTAAATTTCAATAAAATAGTAATTCCATCTATTCCATTTTGATACATACATTGAATTGCATATTTCATTGKTATAAGTCCAAGCAATTAAGTAAATTATGTATTGGCYATTCTCCATAGTTAGGCATAAACCATGGCTACTTAATTAGCAAGACAAATAGGCTCYTGGTCTTTTGATAGAACTGGGCTTTCTATCATGGTAAGATCATTGTGCAACGCAATCTAATGGTGAATGACTTGACTTAGTTAGCGGACAATCTGTTCACTCCAGTTGTACAAGTGTATTTGACATACATAGAGTAGGACCTATTATATTGGTTCTATTAAATTACTATCCCTATAGAAACCAGAATATCACTGCTACTGCATGAATAAAAATCCTAGTACTTAAGTGCTAGTCGGTGGTCAGGAAAACTAAGAGCTGTGTTATTTGATATACTATAAGAGAGATCTTTTCGTAGATTAATAATCTTGTATGTTCATAATATAGTATCTAATTAACTAAGACAGACTGATACAAGATAGTTTCGGTGCTTCACTTTGTAAAGAATTAGTCCCCCAGTTTGTGATTGTCCAAAGGATAATCAAATGATCTAGRACCCTGGGAACATGACTTTAGAATGTTTACTTTTGGGTAGCTCCTATTGATGAGTAAGGACATTYGAGGTTGTCATAGAACTAGAAATCTAAGGATGGTTGATGTCATTGAGAAGGTGTTCGTACATTATGCTTCTCTTTTGATGGGTGTTAAACCGAACGGTATATTTGTCATTTCACTTGTAGGTCGAAGACATGCTCATGCAATATTGTTCATGGGGTCAGTGTATCCATATAGTGATAAATGGAATACTAAATGGAATATATAAAATGACGAGATACAGCTAAACCACCCAAGTTAAGAATTATTAATAAAAATCCTCTATGTATGACCCTCGAACTTGATAGAATTAAAAATATAACTAAACCACCTAAGTTGAGAATTCTAAACCTTTAAAGTTTAGCTCTTGAATTAAACTATTATTAGCTAATAGATAACAAGTTGTTTCTTATAATTGAAGATGATTTTGATTTCCTTCACATTAAACAAATGATTTTTTTTAATTGATTACTTTCAAATTCTCTTATGCTTTAATTTCCCAATAAATAACTTTTCCTATAAAGTTTATGACTAAGGTTTCTATGAAGTAAAGCTTTCAAATTATGATACCTATCCTATACAAGTTTGTGCTATTCAAACCGATGCATTTTAATCACCTTTGAATATATCTTGACATATTCTAGTATAAATTCTCAGCCTATGCATGTGAGACTTGTGGTGAAGTTGTCTTAGGATTGCATGGGTATGATGGAGCATTTCTTCCCCAATTTCCAATGAACTTCTACTTCATATTTTAGACCAAAACACTCACCAATGCATGTAAGAATTGTAGGGAAATTTCGGAAATAAATTGTCCTATTCTCAGCCAAATTCTATTCAACTATGCTTTCAAATTTTCAAGACGTCCCGTTGGTTAGTTTAATTGAAATTGAATTCTAGATGTCAAGAAAACCATGTGCATTTGTCTTCTTCTTCTTYTCCCTTAATTTGGCCAGCCTCATTCCTCGCGCCCAAGAGAAGTTATCATTTTCAATTTTTAGCTAAATTTTCTCCCTAATACATGATAGGAAGGTGGTTAAATCTCAACTTAGGTGCTATGATGAATCAGCAAATGTCCATTACAAGTGCCCAAGAGTTCAAATGGAACTTCAACTCTCAAATGGCAAGGAAAGTAGCTGGAAATCTTCTAGTTCTTTCTTCCTCTCTCTCTCTCTCTCTCTCTCTCTCTCTGTGCCATAGCATTCCTCACCTCAAAATTCAAATGTAAACTGAATTCCAAAGCTGCTGCCACAGAGAAATAAGCTCCCCTCCATTTGGCAATGTCTTGCCATATGTGTGTCTCAAGTTTGCAGCTCACCTAACATGAAAACCTTGTAATACCTGCCCTTCTTCCTCTTGCTTTCTTTCTTCCCACTCCTCACTCATAGCTTTGTTTTGTTYAGCCAAAGTAGGACATAAAGCTTATTATTCARCTAGATATTCTCCTCACTTCATCATATTACAGCYGAGCTCAGCAATTTATTAGAAATATTATATTAGATCTACTTTTAGGAGTACATCTTGACAACTAACTTACTTGAGGATACTGTATGACTTGATGTAAGTTTCAAGCTTTATCAGAATATTTAGGAAAGCATAAACTCAGGTAAGTCCCCAGAAAACCGTTGTCCTACATCAATGCGTTTTACTTACCTCAAATGCTTTCATTAAACTATTTATCAAGTATTTATGACAAATGATATATGATTTTTAAAAAGACTATTTTAATTGGATTCATTTTATTAAAAAAGCATGAAAAACGGAGCATGCTTGATTTAATACAAACAACAGTTCATAAAGCTGAAATTGTTTTACTGCTATTAAAAATACACAACTTGATTGAGATCACTATTGTGTGATAGATGGAATTGACGGATTGAAAAATGAGTACTTATTTGGTGAGCGATTAATAACTAGTCTAGCGGGCAAGTATTACACTTGACTAGTCCCTAATTCAAGYACCTCTTGAGTTAGTCTRAGCGATAATATCARAATAARCCAACCCTTGGCCAAAGACTAGGTGGTTGGTGGCGAATCGRGAATGTATCGGGCAGATGATCGCGTCATTTGGTGGCCARATTCGATTATGGACAGTCGTACCTAGTTAGGAGGTTTAACCCAGGGACRGGTGACTCCCCTATACCCAAGCTAGTGGGTACCCTTACTTGTTACAAGGTCATAAGGTTGAAAACTGTGCAAGTACATACAARGTGATAAAACTGGTATTACTAGACCCCGCACGATGTTGTCCCTACGGTAAAAGCGTGTGAACTAAGTTACTATTATTAGAAACTGAAGAGTTCTAGATGTAATATTCTTGTTCATCCTTGACTTTGCTTTCCTAAAATATAAAGTTTTACRAGTATATATTACTCGATTTATTTCTATAMATCATTTAGAACTGTTTCACTCGTGTTTGCTTGAAAAACGTGCTCTTGATGTTAAACTCACCTTGYGCCCAYGCATGACTTACTRAACTTTTCTTATAAGTATTCTCATCTTCTAGTGACAGGYATGTGATTATCCACTGCGTGAAGAATCAGAAGATTCAGAAACTTGAAATTATATATCTAGCTCACATCTTTGTTTTCTTCCTAGAATATGTATTTGAGATGTTTTGAATTAAATTGGCACTTTTTGTTGAGGCTAGATAGCAATTTTTTACTTCATAATGTATTTTAAATGCGTGGACCAAGGCAGCCGACACCTGTACAATCCCATTGGAACCTAGAGGAGGAAAGATCATCACACTTTACACATTAGATTTTTAATTATGTTTTTTAATTATCGTAAATCCTTAAGCCTTCAACATCATTTAACAACATCGTTCATATATTAGATCTTTATCTTCTTCTTGYATCTAAGTTAGTCATAATGGTGCATACACACATGCAACACTTGCAAATAAAAATTGGGTCGGTTAATATATTTCAAATAGTGGAGGAAATGGATATAGAGTTATAAATCTAAAATCTTGAAAGATGCATATGAAATCGCTATGAAAATAATTCATAATTCATTTTTCTAAGATGTATAGATGAATACCATTAATTAGCTTAAAAATCTCTTAGAGAACATTTGGTTGTTATTAAAGATTTAAAATTTAACAAAACAAATTTAGTTTATTTAAAAAATAAAAGAAAATTATTTCTTCTTGAGTTTCCCGGGCACGTGTCCAAGGAAGCACCTATGTGAGTCTGCCTCTAAATAGAGGCTAAAAGAAGACAATGAGGTTTTAGTATTCAATGTGAAGAAAGATGCTATGATGATTATCATAAAACATAGGGATGTTAATGATATAAATCTAGTAAATTGAAAGCATGCCGATACATTCATCAGAGTTCATTCATGGATACAGTCAGTCAATATTTCTTGCTATGGTTGTTGCATATAGTAGCAAAATTTATATTCTTAAGCATGCGTAAGCTATATACAGCTCCAAACATTCTCTCCAAATGCTCGGAAGTAATAAGCCCTCCGAGCATATGTAACCACCTTCACAGTCTCCTTCCATGAGCCTCCCACCATTCCTCCTTTCTTTTATGATCACTGAGTTGTTTGCTGCTCTATGTTGTAGAACCTTATATGTAATAGGACAATTACATTTTTGATCAACTAAACATTTCGAAAGCATCTCATCTACAATGAAAGTATTTTGACAGCTAAGAGATCCTAATTATCTTCATCTATCAAGTAAATGTTTCTGTAATACCCGAGATTTGATTTTTCAGTTGTATGAACTTTATTTAATTATATAATTTATGTTTTAAATTAGTAATTAGATTATATTCATAATTTTAGTTGTTTGATTATTTTACGGCAGAARGACTTGGAGGCCGTAACGTTCGATGTGTCAATTAGAAATAAATTATTATTTCTCATACTGATTAATTATTTATGCATGATTGTGCGAGTATATTTATTTAAATGTGAAATTTTATTAGTTTAATTTAATTAGAAGTCTTAGTTAATTAAATTAAGCCGACCTATTAAAGTCCGTTTCCTTCTTATTCAGATTAAAAATCAAATTTAAAGTTCGATTTTGGGCCGAAAGAAACTGATAGATCTTAATTTAGTTGGACTTAGTTAGTTAAGGAATAAAAATGGCCCATGGAAGAATTTTGGTTAGAGTTAAGTTAGTTTATAAAAAATATTATAAATTGGGTGCGAATGAAAACGATTGTTCATCTTCTTCCCCAAAACCCTAACCTAACCCTAAACTCTAAGCCGTCGYCGCCCCATTCCCTCTACCCTCACCACCACRTCTCCTCCCCCTAGCCACCCTGACTCCGGCCTYTCTTAATTTCCCCTCTCCTTTCTCTCTTTTTCTCCTCTCTCTCTCTCTCTCTACCCGCTRCTAGCACAGGTTGAAGTGGTTGCTGCTCGTCGAAYGTCACTAGCCTCGATCTGCGTGCCRTCCCCTGAGCTTGAGGTTCGCACCAGCCTTCATTATTCTAATCTGTTCTAGCCGTCAAATCCAAGCTACTTGGAGGAAGCTGTCGTGCGACACCACCACCAGACTTCTACCACATATTGCTGCTCTAAAAGAAAAGGCCAAAACACCTCGTCACGCTTGAAGCTCGTCGATCCGCAGTGGCCGACCAACCAGAAGTAGATAATCGTGGCCAATCGAAAAATAGAACTGCCTGGAGCAAAATTTGCCTCGATGACCAGGCACCATGCACCTTTCCTTAACCAATTGCACACACCGTACGTGCACGACTATAATTGTCACTCGCACACCCAGAGCACATTTTTCCCAAAATAGATGCCATTACATTTTAGACTCGATACAACACCTAAGGTTCGAGATTCTAGATGAATCCTTAGCTTCTTCGTTTAAATTAATTGAATACCTAGGTTTAACAATTAAAAACATATGGAATATGTTTAATTTGAAATTTAAGTTAGTACGATATAGTAAAAGGAGAATATAATTCTAGAAATATGTTGGAATTAGGGTGAAATTTAGGATTTGTATGATAATGTAATGGATATTGTAATTATGATTATTATTGTTGTTTTAAGAATGATAAGGAGTCACGAAATTAAATTGTACTATTAGTAGTTCGATTTTTTTTAYATGGAAACTAATCTTGAGAAATTATTGGTTAATGTCACCATAGGAAAAATGATGAATGTATTAACAGTAAACACCTATGTTAAATGAATGTATTTGGTTAAACATTCAGATGAATATTCTTCGTGTAATAATATTAGGATACTATGGCACATTGACGTTGTGGACAATCAAGGCAGCCAGCTAGTGATCTAAAGTACCTAAAATTACTAAGGACTATAAGTAACTAAATTCCAACAGTCTTATTTAGTTGTGACCCAAGTATGTTCTTATTATAATTGAATCTCAATGTGAATTGAATGTGAGTTTATGGTGTATATTCATGTAAGTAAATCTCTTTCTTTTTATGTGAGAAAATTCCTTTCTTTTTATGCAAGTAAACTCCCTCATTTTTATTTATTGTAGTCAATATGTATTGTTATTATGATTGAATCTTCTTATGTGAATTGAATGTGAATTAATAATTGCTCTTATATGTTATAATGTGATATTATTTTCAGCATGTGAATTTACTACTCATTGACATGTTAGACATTTTAAGTTAAGAGTTTATGTAGTCCATGAGCATGTAGTTTGTACTAGTTGCACATTCTCTGGCATGGATATAATCATGCACTTAGGAAAGCATTTGTTTTAAAGAATGAAATTTTGGAAAAGAAATGTTTTGAGGAATGAAGTATTGGAAAGATGTGATTTTATGTTAAATGATTTCCAAACTTAAAGAATTTTGAGAAAGGGGTGTAAAGCCTAGACTATGAAAGGTGCGAGTGGAAATGGGACGTGGGAGACCGGCACACCCGACCTAACTTTCTTATAGGGTAGGAAAGTAAGTAATATTCACCTCTTGCAAGGTGAAAGTGAAAAGGAAAAAATTTAAAGTAATGTTAACTGCTTTGCAATTCTACCGATAGAAAATATAACCGGGTTCCAAATAATAATTGCCACGGTAGAGCTTAATGGCTAGGCGTTAAACCAAATGAGCTCACGATTTTATGAAATGGAAATGTTTGGAAAGTTTTGATGAAAAGAAAATTTTTGGAAAGTTCTCATGATTTGAAAARAAAGTCTTTCTGAAATTTTTGACGAAGTGAATTTTTGAACATCATGACATATAGTACTTGATACACGCATTCATGCATGGAATTACTTACTGAGCTTAGTAGCTCACCTCATTTTCCCTTATTTTACTTTTCAMGCAATGACTAGCCAGATGGTGTGTAGAGATTGTCTGCRAGTAGACTTTGATACCCAAGAGTCRTTCTATTWATTAAATTTTCTATTTATTTATGAACTTTTTGAATGTTTAGATTTGGTCCGTTTATTTTCAAAAGCTTTCGCTGGAATTTAAGTATATGAGTATTAAGTTGGTGACATTCCCAGATTTGGATAGTTTATRATCTGGGGGTGAGACAGTTTCACTTTTCTACTYATGTTCAACTCTACATATTCCTCTACCTATATAGTACATTGAATGAACAAAACTGGCTATGACAAGTTTTCTCTTATTCATATTAATGGCTACCCTATAGGAAATGTTTTTATACAATAGTAATGGCTTTATACCGACTTTTGGACCTCAAGAATGATCAATTTATTTTCCTGCCTATTAGATTCTATAGCATCAAGATCATTTAACAAAATCCTTCATACATTGGATTTTTATTTTTCAACTAGATTCTTTATTATAGTGTGCACATCTACGCACGAACATAGGCATGCAAACAAAACTTGTGTTGGTTAATATATGTCGAGTACTGGAGGAAAGAAAAGATGCATTACAAATCTAAAATCTTGAAGGACCCTTTTCAAAGCAAATATCTATATCAAAATTGTTGTGAGAATAATTCAGAAATCCTTTTTCAAATATGTAAAGAAGAATATTCACTAGCAAAATAACCACAAAGAGAATTTCCAGTTGTGGTTAAATATTTAAATATTTTTTTGTAACTATTTTAAAAAATAATTTAATTTTAGAAGAAAAACATTTTTCCGGGGGCTTACCTAGGTACATACCTCTGAAGCCTAGAGAGGGTTTGCTATTAACACAAGCTAAAAGAAGACGATGATTTTTTGTATTCAATGGTAACATCTAACACATGATGATTATCACAAAACATGAAGATATTAATGATAGGAATTTAGTGAATACAAAGAATTTAGGTATATTTCTTACAATTCATGCATGAATAGGGCGAGTCAAGATTTTTTTCCTATAGCTATTGCATATAGTAATGAATGTTATATCAGTGACTATAATTCAATCCGTAGCGAGTGAAAGTTTTATATATTGATAGGACCTAAATGCTAAAAATTTTCGATTGATCAAATTTTTTTATTGCAACTCACATATTTAATACATATAAAGAATGCTGAAAATCTGATTTTTTTTAAGCCGTCAAGATTATTTAAAAAAATCTTGAGACATTAGATTTCTTTTAATTTTTTAACTATATTAGTCATAATGTTATGCAACATATGCATGCATGCAAATGTGCATACTAAACTTAAGTTGGTTTGTATTTTTCGAGTAGTAGAGAAATGAAGAAATGAGTTATGAATCTAAAATCTTAAGAGATACTAGAAAATGTCTATATCAAAACCATTGTGAAAATCATTTAGAAATCATTTTTCAAAGATGTAAAGATGAACACCATTAACCGGCATAATGATTACTTAGAGAAGATYCAGTTGTAAACAAAGATTTAAAATTAAATTTTAGAATTTGAAAAAATTAATTAAATTTAAAAAGAAAAATATATTTTCGGGGTATCCTAAGCATGTGCCGAGGAGGCTCTAGTTTGTGTTACTATTGAATGCAAACTGAAAGAAGACTTTGAGTTTTCGTATTCAATGTTAAGAAAGAACTCGCGATGATTATTAGGAAATACGAAGATGTTAAGGATAGAAATCTAGTAAATAGAAAATATTCAGGTATTTTCTTTAGAGTTCATGCATGGATAGGAGCAATCAAAATTTCTTGCTATGGTTGTTAAACATAGTAGTAAAAGTTTAGCTTTATGCTTATGATTTAATCTGCAGAGATTGGAAATTAGATATTTTGATCAAACCTAAATACTAAAATTGTTTGATTTATTAGAATAACATACTAAAAATATGATATTGTTGCTCTATGTTGTGGACTTTATATGTAATAGGATAGTTAGATTTCAAGAAAATATAAAATTTGCAATAAATATATTTCTAAATGTTTCAATCTTTTGCTTATGTTCAATTCTATCCTCTACTCGTACAATACAACGAATGATTAAAAAATAGCTATAACAAGCTTTCTCTTCTTCATATTAATAGCTACCTTGTAAGAAATATAGTTATGCAATACTAATGACCTGAYATCAATTTTTGTACCTCAAGAATGTTCTATTTATTTTCTAACCTACTAGCTTCTATGTTAAGAAATATGTATGTACATATATATACAAAGACAATGTAAGASAATTTCTTTCTATTTCGTAAATTCTCTAAGCCTTATGATCATTTAACAAAATCTTTCATACATTRGATCTTTATTTTTTTCTTATAACTAAATTAGTCATAATGGTTGATAGAGATATATTTTATATTTCATTTTCCTCTTAGTTAAGTCATTTCTTGTCAAGTTTTATGTCTTTAACCTTGTATTACACTATTTTTTGTTTGAAATGTTTATATGCGAGGTATTTTATCTCAAAGATAAGAAAAGATTGGGGTCAAGGATCATTTTCTAAAAGTTGAAAACCTAAACAATTTGAGAAAGTGTTGAAGGAACCAGTCAGGCGCTAGTTTGGGATGAACCAGGCCCTAATATATGCAAGTTTCAACAGCTTTTTTCGAGAAGAAAACCGGTGCCAATCTTGGCCTAGTGAGAAGAAACCAGCTCTTTCAAGAGCATTTTTCAAGAAGCAAAACAACACTATTCTTGGCCCATTGAGAAGAAACTGGCACCGATTTGGTGAGAATCAGCCACTGGTTTTGTTAGTTTTTAGAGTCTTTGTTGTTTTCCTATAAATAGTGCATTATAAACACTAATAGGAGGTGGGATTTTGTACATTTTCACATTTTTAGAGTAGTTTTCTTTGAAAGAGCTTGAAGGAACCTCACGGAAGTTTAAAATCAATCAAGTGATTTGTTCTTCAATCGGGTTTATCTCTTCTAACTTTAGTTGTAAACATGTTTATTAAGCTTTCTATGGATGATTCATCAATTTCATGGGCTAGTTTCTTTATGTTGGTTAGGACTTATCGCAAAGATGATTTCTTATTAATAGTTTGAGCTTTATTGTACCTTACTTGTTCATTCCCGACCTAATTGAGTTACTTATTATAATATCGCATCCTTAATGCTTTTATATATTAGTTAATTACAGATTGAATTAACAATCATTTGAGAAGGACTGGGAAGTGAATTGATTGATTAGGAATTAGGAAATAATAACCCATTAGTTCTAAACTGACTAGGGATAGAATCGGTTTCTCTTGAAGGGTTTCTGAGAGTAGATAACCGTGGTTAGTGAAATCAGTGATTTTCTTAAATCATTAATGCAATTTCAGTTAGTCAAATTCTAATGCTCACAAAACTTAGATGCACTCTTTTCCTGCTAAGTATAATAGTGTCAAAAGTGCATAGCAAGTGAGTCAAAGTCGATCCCACAAGAATTGCTAATCAAGTACTAAAATTATCGAATTTTCCTAATTTAACCTATCGAAAGTGATGAATTAGACTAGTAACTAGAAATGAAGAAGTAATCTAAATGATTYGATTATGAAATTTAATTGTCTAAATCCAGAAAATCTATGTGATGAAAGAGGTTGGTTAGGGTATTGATACGAATCATTCCTATAATGAGTTAAATTAATACCATCTTAATTTCCCTAATTCCCCAATCTAATCTAATTGTTAATGGTGGAATTTTCTAATTTAGTTTTACACAAGCCTTTGGAATAAAATCCCTAATTCTAATTAAGCCATTGGCATAAAATCCCTAATTCTAATTAAGCCTTTGGCATAAAATTCCTAATTCTAATTAACTAAAGCCATTTCCCTATATGAATTAGATTAATCAAAATTACCTTAATGATCTAAGAAATTTCTCAATTTGACTAACCACAGTTAATTACTATCAGAAGTCAGTCAAAGAATCCAATTCTGTCCCTAATAAGTTTAATACTAATGGTCACCATTGCCTAAGTCCTAATCAATTAATTCGCCTCCTGGTCATTCTTAATTAATTACAAAATCGGTTTGTAGGTAGCTAATCCACAAAAAGCATCAAGAAAACCACAATGATAATAAACGAGTCAACTAGATTGAGAATTGACAATAAAGGCAAAATAGAATTGAACCCATTACAAAGAAACCATCTTTTCAAAAAGCCCTAACTAACAAAAAAATGTTTAGCCTAAGAAACTCCTGAAATCCACCACACAAGTATATCAAACATGTTACAACCAAAGATTAGAGAAGAAAGAATCGATTTGATAAACAAATCCTTAAGCAATCATGGATGAATACAAGTCTTCAAGCTTTACAATAACTTCCTCCAAGTTCCTCTCAAGAAAACTACTCTAAAACTATGAAAAGGTAGCGTTTCAAGCCACTAAAAGTCTCTAAAGTCGGCCATAAAACGCACTACTTATAGGAGACATCAGAAAATCCTAAAAACAAGCCRAGGAATGCCTGATTAGGATCAAACTGGCACCGGTTTTAGGCCAAAAAAACCAAACTGGCACTTGGTTGTGACCAAACCTGCGTCTGTTTGGTTGCAAAAAAAACAAGGAAGAAAAATAGCAACAAATGCGTGATGTGGTTTCTTACATAGTTGATCAATTTTTCAAGTTTTCCAACTTCTAGAAATTGCATTTTGACCCAAACTCCTTTGTATTCATTGTTTCACCTCTTTAAGCTTTTCTACAGCCAATTTTTYSCCCTTTTCTTGTATGTAATATGAAACCCCTGCAATTAATAATTTCAAACCAAAATTGGTGTAATACAAGGTAAATCTTATAGAAAACTCGACAAGAAATGACTTAAGGATAAACATCATGTAAAATGTCAGTATATTAACTTCACATAGGGGTTTGGTTTTACCTAATCGAGATTAGGGGTTTGTGCTAAGGGATTGGGAAAACCTAATTAAGGATATTCTATCATTAGCAACTTATTAAGATCTGGGAATCATGGCAATTAAGGTGCAATTAGTTTAGGTCATTATTGGAATGAATTAGAATATAGGCTTAACCAACTCATTTTATTTCATTAGATTTTTTCGAAACTTAGGTAATTAATCACTTAATTAGATTCCCTAGTGCTTTCTCTTGATTGATAGTTGTTAATTGAATTGAACAATCTTTSATTAGGTTTAAATTAGGGGAATTGAGTAATTTTGATTTTCAATAAAAAATCTTGTGGGATTGAGACTTGATTTACWCGCTATTGCACTCTTTGATACTAATATACTTACTAGGAAACAGTGCATCAAGTTTTTGGCACCTCCAGTGATTTTTTATTGATATCATATAGTTGTTGAATTTTCTTGAGATCAGCCCATTTTTATTTTATTTGTTATTTATTATTACTTTAAATTATGTGTTTCCCTTGTCTTATTGAGTACTAGATCTTCTAACGAACCTTTAGAGACTAATACTAAAGATCTGAAAGTTATTCTTAAGGACAATATGAAGCAACTTGAGAGGGGAAAGCTAATGCAATAGAAAGTGAAATTATAGACTTGGGGAATAGTCAATCTAAGCATATGGAAATAAAAGTTTGACAAGGAGATTAAGGGGGACCAAGAGAATAAGAAGAAAGTCAAAACAATTAGAGAGCATGCTACTACACAGGTAGAAGGGACACATCTCACTATCACTAAACCTAGAGTAGTCGTTAACAACTTTGAGATCAAACTCCTGGTAATCCAAATGATCGAACAAAGTGTGCAATTCTATTTGTCTACTGAGGATCCAAATGCCCATATCTCTAACTTTTTAGATATTTGTGACACTTTCAAGAAAAATGGGGTTAGTGATGATTCATTGGACTAAGATTATTCTCGTTCACTCTTAAGGATAAGTCTAAGTTTTGGCTAAACTCCCCTTCATCTGGTTCCATAACTACTTGGGACTATTAGCCTCTGCCTTTCTAAACAAGTACCTCCCACCATTATCTGAGGAATGACATCACTAAATTTGTCCAAGATAGCGGGAAATCATTATTTGAGGCTTGGGAAAGGTTTAAAGATTATTTGAGAAGGTGTCCCCATCATGCACTACCTTTGTGGATGCAAAGCCAAATCATCTATAATGGGATGAGCAGGGCATCTAGGTCTATGATAGATGCGGCTAGTGGAGGTAGTATCATGCGTAAGCCACCTCAAGAAGCTTGGGATTTGTCTGAAGAAATGACCTTGGCAAACAAATGCTAGGAAGGGTACTACAATGGAATTAGATTCCACCCAAACTATACTTACCCAACTGACTATGATTTCCAAGAATTTGAGAATAAGAAGTCGAATTACTTGTGAACATTATGTCGGTACGCATAAGAGTATCGATTGGCCACAAAACTATTATGCTAATCCAAATTTCCAGCAAAACCCCTAAGAAGGTGCACATTGTGTGGGTCCTAATCCTAGAGCAGACAACCTTTATTCAAATACCTATGATCCCGGTTAGCATAATCACCCAAATTGTTCATRGAGTCAAAATGCAAGCTCTAATTATAATCCTAGTGTTAGACCTCAACAACTCCCGAGTTTCCCTCCTCAAGAGAAGAAGCCCAATTTAGAATTCTTGGTTAGYAAATTCATCATTAGTGCCAAAACTGGATTCCAAAACCAATAAGCTTCCATTAAGAACCTTGAAATCAAGTAGGACAAATGGCTAGTTTGTTGTATCAAAGGGTCCAAGGGTCATTACCTAGTAATACTGAGACTAACCCTAAAAATTGTCATGCCATAACCTTAATAAATAGGGATGCTTTAGAGGATCAAAATGACAATATAGAAATTTCTACAATAGAACAACCTTCCTCTAGATTTGATGGTCTAGGATACACAGATATAGAATCAAAGGATAGTCCTAAATCTGAAAAAGAAAAGGGAAGCAAAGATAATAAGATAGTGATGAAAGTGATTACAAATCTATACCTTTCCCTCAAGTAGTGGAGCCTTCTAAGGGTAATCTTTGATTTAGGAAATTTTTGGAAACAATATGAAGAAATTGGAAATAAATCTTCCTTTTGTTGAAGCCATTTCTCAAATACCCAAATTGTTAGAATAGTATGCCCTAAAGATAATGTATTTTTGTAAATTGCAATAAAAGAGGAATTTCGTCTATTCAATTTTGGTATATACATTGAATTGTATATTTTGTTGGAATAGGTCCAAGCAATTAAGAAGTTTATGCGTTGGGTCGTTCTTCACAGATAGGCATAAACCATGTGTACTTAATTAGCAAGACAAATAGACTCTTGGTCTTTTGATAGAACTGGGCATTGTATCATGATAAATCATTGTGTAATAGATTCTAATGGTGAATGACTTGCCTGAGTCAGTRGACAGTCCATTCACTCCAATTGCACAAGCAAATTTGATATGTGTAASGTAGGAACTATGATATTGATTTCTATTAAAGTACTATCCTTATAGAACCAGAATATCACTACTATTGAGTTAATGAATATGGTAGTACTTGAGTGCTAGTTAGTGGTCCAGTGAACCTAGAGATGTATTCTTCGATATACTATAGGTGAGATCTTTTCGTAGATCAATGATCTTATATATTGGGAATATAGTATCTAATTAACTAAGACAGATTGGTACAAGATAATTTTTATGCTTCACTTTGTGAAGAAATAATCGGCCCCTTGGTCTAGAATAAATAAGTCCATTGGATATTTAATTAATTACTTGTTTAATTAAAGAATAGGCTTAGGGCCTAAATTAGAGATTAAAAAAAGGACGCGACCTAGCCCAGAAAAAACTAGGAATTTTCGCCTCACAAGGGGAAACCCTAGGGTGGCTGAAATTCTCTTGGTCTTGTAAGATTTTGACCACCTTAGGGAGGTCTACCTTTTGGTCAAAAATCTTTTTTCGCTCTCTATCCCAGTGCCTGAAGGGTTTCTCTATAATAAGACAGAATCCAAAATTGAACTTTTGGATTTTATTGGCTTCAAAAATTAGAGGTTTGGAT
>MEJB01000105.1:1577745-1669077 GCA_001752375.1 Rhazya stricta
AAAAAAAAAAGAAAATGTGGTTTCTTTACTAGTTTAAAACGCTCTTTGTGCATTTGTATAGATCCCTCCTATAATAAAGATTTCCAGATCTCTTCTAAACCTCATGAGTGGAGATATAAGATTTGTAAGCCTTATTTGTTTTGTTTTACAAACTAATTTTGATGTAAACCTCGCAGTTAAGGTATAGGCGCTTGTAACAATTAATTTCAGTGAGGTGTTTTATACTTATTGAATATGAGTTTTTCAGTTTTCTTTTCATTATGTAAAGTTACTGTCTTCGCTGCCTTTTCATAGAATAATATGAACAAAAGAAAAGCTTGAAGATTGAAAAATTATGTTATTGTTTTTTTTTTTTTTTTTGCACTTGTGCTAAAATTTCAGCACTAGGCAGTGCAGAATTTTACAGCAAAAGGATCTTTTTTCTTGCATTTTTTGTGCAGATTTTTGTTGTTTGTCCAGTCCTATTATGTAMAGATTTAAGCTGTATTTTTCCTAAAAGAGATAGACTGGAATTTCAGAACAAAAATGTACAAAAAGTGTAATGGACAGCTTACACATTGGCGCCTTTCCATGCAAGAACAAGAAAAGAAACTACAAGATCATTTACTATGTAAATTTTGCAAGTTCTTTGAAATCACTCTTGGAAGTTATTTATTTTTGCAATTAGATTATCTTGTGATATTTTGCATGAAATTAAGTATAAAGGATGGAACCACCTTAGGATTAAACAAGATCACATTTAAAGTAATATTTTCTTTTGTGATGTTTAATGTATGTGATCACTTATGAATAATGAATAGACAAGCATGTAATTGAATTATAATAATTTTTCTATTATTAAAGCATGATCATAATCATGTTAATTCATGAGGATTGCTTCCTCCAGATAGAATTAAAATTGATTTAAAATGTTTTTATCGAACCTAATAAATTATGGACTTATTTTATGAGTTATTTTCTCAAAGGCTATCATCCTTAACATAGAAAGAAAGAAGAAATTTGGGTATTCCATGATAAGGCTTTTTTGATAGGTTAATTAACAAAATGTAAAATGAATTTCTGGTTACTCTCCAATGCAGTAATATAAATTTGGATATTTTAATAGATCTYAAAGGAACCTTAAAAATGTTTTAATTAAAACCTTTATTTTAAAAGATTAAGTGGGAGAGAGGTTCCAAAAATCCCATGGCTTCCATCACACCTCTAATTCGTGATTGTGGGTACCCTCGTGCCATTCTGAGTCTAGCCCCTATAGGATGGGCATTCYATAAGGATCCATATCTAATGGAAGAGGCATAATGAAAACCTAGGCTATGTATTGTCATCGGCCAACCTATACCTGGAGGTGATGATGCAAAATTATCCGTAGGAGATGAACGGTAGTGGCAGGCATCTAGATAACACTATTCTTTGGATTCTTTCCTATTAATGGAGTTTAGTTAGTGGTGGTTATACACTTAACTTAGAGAATTGATATTCTTCCTATAGAAGCTCCGTCAGTCATTTAATAGCCAAATGACATATTATTGATAATAGTTATAGGGAAGTCTATTATCATGATATAATATGAGCTTATGTGCAATACTTATTTATTATATACCAAAAACATTTTACATTTTTTGCATCTTTTAGAAATGTCTGGCAGAGGTTCTTTCAGTCCCCTGCGTATTACTCTCAAGGAGCATAAGCTCACTAGGGTTAATTATTTGGCCTGAAAGAGGAACCTGAACRTACTACTCACTGCTGAAGGGTACAAGTATGTTCTCACCGACCCCTGTCCCGAGACTGGAGAGGACTGCACTGACCAAGAGCACTGGGCTGAGGCGAACTAAAAAAGAGCTAATGAGATGGCTCAATGCTATATGTTGGGCTTCATGTCTAGTGTACTTCAATTGAAGCATGAAAACATACCAACTGCATGACATGGATTTGTCATTGTGAACCATGTTTGCTGACAAGAGCTGCCCGAGGCAGGAAGCTCTAAGAGCAATCATGAACACTAAGATGGCTAAGGAGGCATCAGTTCAAGAACACTTGCTCAAGATGATTGCCTACTTCGAGAAAGCCAAGATCCTAGGAGCTATGATCGATCCGGAGAGCCAGATTGACATGGACTTAGAAACTTTGCTAGATTCTTTCGACAGTTCAAGTTAAATTACAATATGAACAAATGAACATGAATCTGATGGAGCTCATGAAAGAGCTCTTGGAGGTAGAGAAGATCGCAAAGCCTACTTCAAAGGTTTTGTTTTACTCGTTCTACACCTTTTTCTCGGAACGAGCCCAAGGCCAAAAATTTCAAGAAAAAGAAGGAACAGGACAACGCATGTTCGAAAGATAAGAAGCTTGGTGTAGGTCAAGAAAATGCTGAGCTTAAAGGAAAGTGCTTCAATTGTGGGCAGAAAGGGCACTAGAAGTAAGACTATCCAGACCTCAAGGCCAAAAAAATAGGTATTGCTCTTTACTTAGACCACTAGTTTCATTCGMTCCTCATCCTCTTGAATAGTGGAATTYTGGAGGCACTAATCATGTTTGTAACTCTTTACAGTGGTTAAAGAGAACAAGGACTCTAGCTAAAAATGAGCATGGAATGCTTGYGGGAAATGAGCAAGAGTATGGGCTGAAGCATTGGTAGCTATCCATCTAACTTTTGATTCTAATAAGATGTTGGTTTTGGAAGATGTTTTATGTGTTTCCAGTTTGAGATAGAATTTGATATCAATTTCACAATTATTAATTCAAGGATATTCTGTTGATTTCCATTCTTRTGTTAAAATTAGTAGATATGGAAATTCATTTGCTCAAGAAACATAAATGAGAATCTTTTTTATATAAATCCTGTTAGAAGTGAAATAAATAATTTTAAGACTGAACCTTGTAGGAATAATTATAAGAAAAGATCATTATCAATGAATCAAGTGTATCTATGACACTTCAGACTRGGTCACATAAACCCTAATTGAATTCAGAGGTTAATCTATGATGGGCCCTTGCACTCATTGAGATTGGAAGAATGGCCTCAGTGTGAGTTATACTTAATGGGAAAGATGACCAAAAGTTCTTTTACCCAAAAGGAAGGAAAGAGCTAAAGAGAAACTAGAGTTAGTTCATAGTGATGTTTGTGATACRATAACTACACCTGCTAAAGGAGGTTACGAGTACTTCATTACATTTACGAATGACAATTTTCGTTTTGGTTATGTTTACTTGATGAGCCCCAAGTCTGAGTCTTTTGATAAATTTAAGGAGTTTAAGGCYGAAGTGGACGTCAAATCGGTAAAGTAATCAAAATCTTAAGGTCAGACCGTGGTGGAGAGTATTTTCTTAGTGAGTTTGAAGATTATCTAGTGCATCACAAGATAGTCCCTTATTTAATTTCACTTGGGACCCCCAGTAGAATGGAGTATCTRAGAGAATAAATCTAACTCTCATGGAGATGGTTAGAAGCATGATGAGTAAGGCAACTCTTCCTATTTCTTTTTGGAGATATGAGTTGGAAAAAGCAGCATACATTCTAAATTTGGTACCTTCCAAGTCTATACCTAGGACACCCTATGAGATATGGAAAGTGCAAAATCCCAATCTAAATCATCTCAAGATATGGGGTTTGTCCAGCTTACGTATTGACTAGAGAAAGTAAGTTAGATCTAAAATCAAAGTTATACTACTTTGTTACATATCCAAAAGGTACTACAGGTGGATACTTTTATTTTCCTAAAGAGCAGAAAATACTTATTAGTATTCATGCTAGATACTTGGAGGATGATCAATGTATGTCCACTAAAGGTTCAAACATAATGAAGTTGGAAGAGAGGTTATCTACAGGACAAATCTCAAATTATTCTAACACTCCCATCAAGGTACCAGAAGCGACACCACTGAATGTTCCTATACACACGCCAGTCATAGTGGGAGAGAAACTAAAGTTTTAGATAGATGGACAGGAGAAGGCTTTTGAGCTAGTTTCTGAACATAAAGAACAAGATCCAACTAGAAACGAGAAGGCAATTCTTGATGTTGACATAGACAAGCAGCGTATTGCGATAGATGTTGAGATTAAGACTACRTATCTCAATCAGATTTGGGATCTTGTAGCCATACCTGAAGGGGTGAAACCTATAAGKTGTAAGCGAGTATACAAGAGGAAAAAAGGAGCAGATGGAAAGGTGGAAACCTTTAACGCGAGATTGGTTGCAAAAGGTTATAGCCAGAAGGAAATGATCGATTATAAGGAAACCTTTTCACTAGTAGCCATGCTTAAGACCATTCACATACTCTTTGTAACACGCCCAGACTAGAAACTATCCTAATCCAGGAACATTACCAATTTTGCCCTTACATAGATTGCAAAAATTGGTAAAATAAATGATTTTGAATATTCTAATACAACGGGTTTGYAAACATTTGTCAAAGTTTCCTCTGTAATGCCAACATATTCCCCCTGTATATAATCAGAAAATTTCACACCACAAATTTCCAATACTCCACATATAAATGGAATCACTTCAACCTCAATAATATCATTTACCAGCAAAATACTCATATTAAAATAATTTTTATCCCAACAAAATCATTTACCAACTAAATATTCATATATGTAAAATTCAGTGGAAACCTTGAAAGAATAAATCCAAAACGAATAAAATGCTCATAGGTTTAATAATCCAGCGRAAGTCTTTGAAAGAATTGCTAGTAGTAGGATGCACAGAGGGACTCTAGTGTCATATTCATGCCCAGAGTCAACTGCTAGTGGTTCAGAAAGTGAATCAGATAATAATTCCAGAACAAACAAAAGCTTAAGCATTTAATAAGTTCATAAATCAATAGAAAACCTAATTAATGAAACTAATTAATGGGTATCAAAGACTACTCCTAAGCGATCTCGATGTACTATCTRACTAATCATCACCTAAAAGGTGAAAATAAGAGAAATGAAATGAGCTATAAAGCTCAATAAGTAAATCTTATGCATGAATGTAGGTATCATGAACTATGTGTCATGAATTTCAAAAAAATKCACTTCTTCATCAAGACTTTCCAAAAATTTCCATTTCATCAAAACTTTCAAAACATTTACATTTCATCAAAACTTTTCCAAAAATTTCCATTTCAAATCATGAGCTCACTTAGTGTTTGCCTAGCCATTAAGCTCTGCAGTGGGCAATTTTTATTTGGAACCCAGACACATTCTATCGGTAGAACCGCCAAACAGTTAACATAACTTAATCTTTTCCTAAATTTCACCTCATAAGAGGTGAACATACATACATTCTCATTCTACAAGAGGGTTAGGTTAGGTGCGCCCTGTCCCCCACACCTCATTTTYCACTCACACCTTTCATGGTCTAGGCTTTATATCCCTCTTCAAATCTTTAACGTTTGGAAAAAAAAATCATTCAACATAAAATCACTTTTTTTTCTCCAAACTTCATTCCTCAAACATTTGCCTTCCTGAATGCATGATTATGCCACATGCCAAAAAATGGTGCAAAATACTAAAGACTACATGCTCATGAAATGGACCACATAAACTTTATGACTTAAACTTCCCAACATGTCATCAAGTAGAAAAATTCACATGCTTGAAATAAAACCATAAATCATATCACATAAAGGCAATCCAACTATAACCACAATACACATATAATACAATTAATGGGAAAGGTGGGAATTTACTTACCTAAAATCCTTAAAGTTGTTTACTTTACTTTAAATACAAAGCGGAGTCCCTTGGCTACACACAACATCAATGTACCAATTACCCTAGTTTCATTACAAAAAAAAATGCTCATAACGAATATTTTAAATATTCTCTATTATAATCCAAAATTTAATCTTAGACGCGTATAATAAAAGGCTTTAGCTAAGATGAATAGGTAAACCTGATTATTTATTTGAAATCATAGATGCCAAACTCACCAATCAGGGTTTTACAGATCAGGATTTTACAGAATTTAAAGGTCCTCTCATTTTTTTTTTTTCCCTTAGTTCACAACTCAAGTTACCTAAAGGATCTAACTAAAAATTATCACATTTTCTTATCCACATCCTCTTTATTCCTTAAATAATTATTGAATTCAGATGAAGGTTCAAATGCTCCAGAACAAGAACGCAGAAGCCACCAGTACAATGCACTAGATCCAACCAGTAATTTAAAGATGTCATGTTGCACATTTTGCATCTATAATTTGCCTGTTTGGAATCTCCCTAAAGGAACACCACTAATCTCACACAAGGACAGTGTCTGATTTAAATGATAACCGCACAGACAGCAACTCAGAAAATCATCCGATCAAGCTAAATGAGAAATAAGGGTTCACTTTGAATTGATGTCAACATAAGAGAGCGCCGGCGAACTCCAAGGGTCTGGTCACCCGGCGGCGAGCTCCAGCAATCTGCTCCTGGGCGGYAACCTCCAGCTGCAAATCAAGCGACGGCGCTCGGACTGTAGGTAATCAACGAGTAAGAACTGTTAGCAGCGCCAAGCCAACTACATGGTCATAGAACAATGGATGAGAGTGGCGGCCTATGCACGGAGAAGATCAGCGAGTAGAGACCGGTCTCATAATGACAGGAACAGTGAACGCGCKTGTAGATCCAACTAAACGGTTGAGCGRATCGACAAGCAAGAAGGATCCAATCGTTTCCCTTTCGAGCAGCAAGCCAATTCATTTTACAATAATCCGATCGCRAGTGACTGGTGCRAGCAGCGGCTCCGGTGTGCAGAGAAAAGGACTGTGGATGGTGCAGCGTTGGCCAGGAGGAAGAAGAGATAGTGGTCACGATRTGGTTTAATGGAGAATGTGGTGGCGTGRGTTCCCAGATTTGAGGRAAATTTTCTTCTTTTGTTTAGGTTGAATCCCAATAAAATCTTTTGAGCTTTCTTATCCCTCAACCAACTATGTCCAACTAAATTAATATATATAGATTTTTCCTCTACGCCAAAATTAACATAATGACTTCCACATTTTAATAAATATCCCCACACAGTAATACACAAATAGATAATAAATCAGAGTAATAAATTATTCATCATTTTTTTAATTGGCACATCGCACATTATGGACTCCGAGTCCTTCAGCTACAAAATAACCAAACCACCAAAAATCATGATATTAAATAAATCAAKGAATTGAAACATAAATTTTATGATCATATAAAATTCGTGAAAATGAAAAATAAATTCTTGGGTATTACACTCTTAGCCATAGCATGATTATGAGATATGGCAAATGGATGTCAAGACGGCCTTTCTTAATGGCTACCTTAATGAAGACATCTATATGTCCCAGCCAGAAGGCTACATTATGAAAGGCCAAGAGCACATAGTCTGCAAGCTTAAGAAGTCCATTTATGGACTAWAGCAAGCATCAAGAGAATGAAACAAATGTTTTGATGAGTCTRAAGTCTTATGAATTTGTATAAAACATAGATGAACCATGTGTGTATAAATAGACAGATGGTGAAAAGGTGTCCTTCTTGGTGTCATATATTGATGACATTCTACCCATCGAAAATGATGTAGGGAATTGTCATCAATTAAATTTTGGTTATCAAGTCAATTAAGCATGAAATATATGGGAGAAGCTAGCAATATTCTTCGTATAAAACTTCTTAGAGATAAGAAGCAAAGAATGTTAGGCTTATCTTAATCTGCTTATATTGACAAGATACTGATCAACTTTAACATGGATCAGTGTAAAGGGGAACTTATTCTCTGCATAGTCTAACCTTGTCTTCCATAGATTATCCTACGACAAAGGAAGAAAAGGAAAGAATGAGTAGGATTCCCTACGCTGCGGCTGTGGGAAGTCTGTTTACCATGTTGTGTAGTCGGACYAGATATTTGCTTTGCCATAGACATGGTAAGTAGACTTTTGTCAAACCAATAGAAAAAGCATTGTTRAGCTATAAAGCATATTATCAAGTACCTAAAGGTTACTCGAGACTATAAACTAGAACTACCTTCTTATCTCTTTTTTTTCCTTCTTATTGTTTCTTTCTTAGTTGATTAATATTGAGTTCTTTTTTTCTTTTGGAATTCAAGATACTAGGGGATTCTCTTTCACTTTACCTTTATGTTTCTTTAATTAACATGAAGGACAGCATTAAGTTTTAAGTGGGGGTGGAAGAATTCTTTCTTCTTTGTTTTGTCTCAATATATCACCAAAAAATCTTCAATTGTTTTGAGCTTTATATGTGGTTTATTTGCATATTTGATAAAATAGCACAAAAAGAGACCTTTTTATTTGACTTGAAAATTTTAGAATTAATTTGATCTATCCAACTTTTTCATTTTCTAGCTTGAGTAGCCTTTATTTTGTGAATAGTATTGCTTGAAATACTAGTGGGGTAATTATGTTGATTTATTAAACACARCCACTCCATAATTATTATTTTTGATACTCTTCGAGACAAAATAGAAAGATACCCTTAATTGATGAAGGGTTGATAGTTTTAGGCCTTCTTTAGATCATTTAATCCTCTCCCTCTTACCCTTTCCATATTATATCCCTAGTTCCCATTTTGAGCCTCTATGTAATGATTTTTCTTGTCTTAAATTTGCTAATTTTGTGCCCTTTCCTTGTATGAGAGTTGATTCACTTTTTATTGTGATTGGGATTGAATGGAGTTGTTTTCATTGCATATGAAAAAGATGCATTCGAGGGCTAATGAAGAGAATCGGAGTTTGGGTTGGTTGAAAATTTTGTTATTGTGGAAAGGTTCATAACAGATGTAACATTGTACCTCATATTCTGGTGAGAAAAATGTTCCATGTATCTTCAAAATGAAGATCAATGAAGATAAAGAGAAAGAAAAGAAAAAGAAGGTGTGAGAACAAAATAAATTATGGTTATTGTTGGTTGTTGATATACAAACAAGRGAGGACTATGTAGTGAAAAAATGTTGTTAATGAAAGGGAGTTTTAAGATTTCATTGGTTAAATTTATGCAACACTATCTTACTTTTGTCGTATTTCATATTAAAATGCCTAAGAGAAGGGGTGAGTTAGGCCTTTATCAATAATTTCTACTCTAAATCAAAATAGGCTAACCAATATGTTCCTAAAATATGATCAATATTGATAAGTAACAATATGAAACTAGCTATGATAAAAGTAATTAAGGCAATATCGATAATAGATAAGATTTAACAAGATGAATACTAACTGAGCTTTTAGTATATAAATTCATTAATCAAAATGATTCAAATAAAACTATGAGAGCAATAGGAAAGTGAATTACTAGCTAGAGATATGCAATAAAAGGTAAAATGATAGCAAGAGGCAAGACAAAAGAACTTATAGTGGTTCAACTTCACAAAGTCTATATCCCCTACCTAGGATCCCTCCTAGAATTTCAAACTTCCACTGTACTCATGTGAAAACAAAAAGTTTACATAATAATGGTTGGTAGCACACAGCCCAACCAATCTCAACACAAGAGAGGTGCACAACCATAAGGTTTTATACAAATAACCTGTAACACCCCCAGATTAAGAAACTTTATCCTAATCTAAAAATGTCACCATTTACTCACTCACATAAATTTAGGAAAATTGAAAAAAATAAAAATCTTAAATTTTTAAAACAGAAAAGGTGTTTATAGAAATTTTGCACCAAACATTTTCCATACTCCACTTAAACAAAATAACTTCAAATCCCATCAATATCATTTCCCCACAAGATATTCATATATTTGAAATCCAACGAAAAAACTTTAATGGTAATAAATAAAATACTCATAGATTCAATCATTCAACGRAAGTCTTTGAAATAATAATTCTAGAATAAATTAAAACTTAATCATTCAATAAGTTCATAAATTAACTGAAATAACTCTTGGGTATTAAAGCCCACTCCCAAGTGATCTCCACATACCATCTAGCTAATCATCACCTGAAATGTAAGAATAAGGGAAATAGAATGAGCTATAAAGCTCAGTAAGCAAATCCCGTGCAAGTGAATTTTTGAAATTCATGACATACATGATTCATGCATTCTTTATCATGACTTTCTAAAAAATTCCATTTCATTAAAACTTTCCATGCATTTCCATTTCATGAAAACCTTCCATGCATTTCCATTTCATAAAATCATGAGCTCAATTGGTATAAAGCCTAGCCATTAAGCTCTACAGTGGGCAACTATTTAGAATCGATCACATTCTACCAATAGAATCACAAAGCAGTTAATATTACTTTAATCTTTTCCTTTCACTTTTCACCTCGCAAGGGCGAATACTACTTTCCTCCCTACAAGAGGGTTAGGTTGGGAGCACAGGTCCCCCACGCCCCATTTCCTTATAGAACTTGAAGTTATACCATGTATGRAGAATCCGATTGTTATGTATCGTGACAACTTTTTAGCTGTATCACAATGTAAAAAAGGCCAAAATGGCATGACAATCATGAACAAGCTCCGATCAAAATGAAAAATGAAGGAACACAGTTGAATGGCATGGAAGATACCCCATTTCCTCCATGTATCATCTACACCAGGAGTGAGCCTTTGRGWCCACTGATCGAAGATGGGTAGATGGTGGGGCCAGCAACAAAGGTTTTTTGGCCATTTGGAGCTGGACCAACCCGATCGGTTAAGAGGGAGATCAACCTCTCTGGTTTAATGTAAGGAAAAATTATTGGTGTTATCAAAAGAAGGAAGAAAAGAAGGACCCAATTTGAAAAAATCCTTATTGGAGTCACAGCAGACTAAAATTCATTTGTCAAAGATCTAGGTCTGACTGGACGAGTCTCGCTACTTGAGGACATGGCAAATGCCAATAGAAAAGGCTTATGATTGGCAAAGGTTCAAAGTCGGAAGGAAGTTGCAGAGAGTAGACAAAAGCAAGCAAAGCAACTCAAAGAAGAAGATAGTGATAAGTGACAAAGAAATGAGTTGCAAGCATTCAAGSTACTTTTGCCRCCAAAAAAAGTTGAAGAAATTAGATAGTTGCGATTCCAAGGAAAAAACATCATTAGGGTAACCAGCTAAAAAAAGGGAGATAGCTATCCGAACTCAAGAGCCATTGATTGCAAGAATTCCAAAGGCACATGAAAAGATAGGGTTGACGTCAAGCCTTAGCCTATCTGGCCTTCGAGCATAGGCAATTAAGGCAAAGTCTTTGGGGGCATATGTTGATGCTCAAAATTAGTTGACGTCAGCGACTAAGAGAAGCCAACAGCTAGACCAACAAGGGCATCCCAGACCTGGCAGAAGTGATCCTCCCAAGAGAACAAGAGCCAAAAACGACTGAGGGGTAAAATGGCTGAGAACGTAGAAGCCTTAAAAAGACAAGGACCAGCTATTGGGCAAAAGAAAAAATATGATTGGCCAATCATCTAAACGAACTAATCCATCCGACCAAGAGTCCACAACACGTTTTACCAACCAGCCGAAGAAAGAGGACGTGGGCCAAGAAAAGCGCGCAAAATGCAGGAAATGGGATAGTGGCCTCGGCCTGCTTCATCTCCAAGCCAATAAARGAGTCTCAGCCAAGTATATAAATAAGAGAAGGATGACGATCTTAGAGAGAGATTAACAACAACAACAACATCAGCCCAGAAATCAAGAATGTCATCTTCATTACATATCATTAATTCATTATTTTAAGCTTCGTAATGCTGGCCTTGTGATCAGTCTTTTCTCAGTTATTTCCAGTTTAGAAACTACTTTGTCAGATGCTTTTGGGCATTTTTGCAATGTTCTATGATATTTGAAACTTTTCTTTACCAGTTTTTGCCTGCTATTTCCTTTATCCCACTTTGATTATTGCCTTCATTAGTATAAATTGTTGTAATTGCATTAAGTTTACCAGCCTTCTTATTTTTTTAGCTTAGCTACAGTTTTCCTTAGCTTAGTGTATTTATAGATTAGTTGTTTTTGGACTTAGCTTTCAATACTTAGCCGCACTATCACTTTTATTTAGTTGTTTTGTTAAGCTGCTCCTAGTTAATATTTTAAGTGCCTTCAATCTGCTATCGTAGATATCCGCTTCGTAGCATATCTTTACTTGCATACATTCAGCCGATCACTTAAACATCCTTAGCTCAACAAGAGAGCAAAACCTGCCGTACGATTCAGCCATATTTTTTTCCAATTGACTTGCATACTTCGCTAAGGGCTTATTTAAGCTAACTCAAGGACTCCACATATAAAAAGAGGTTGCTACGGATCTGACGAGCTGATTGAATGGCTAGCTAGTTAAAGCTCAAGCCTCATTGTGTTGAAGAGATTAGCTCCCCACAACTAAGGTAGTTGATTTGACTAGCTATTTTTGCACACCAACGCATACATAATTTGATATATAAATGGCATGATAATCTAATTATCCCATTTGATAAAATTGAAATCTGAACATTGCAATATGAAGACTTGAGTCTAAAAAATTAATCGATTCTTTTATMGGTGGAAATGTTTTTATACATGTCTAAATCTGAATTTATTTATACAATTTGAATATTTTTTATTCCTTTAAATTTATATTGGAGGCAATTATTATTGACTATTAGCCAAGAAGAAAAGATATAGGAGAGAATAGAAGAGAATAAGGTAAATTTTGTTCAATAGATAAAAAGTTATTAAACTCATGCATGTGAGGTAATAATTGAAAAGTGCTGAGTCAATATCTGATTACTTAAAATTTATAAAAGGATCAAAGAAACACTTAAAATATTAAGACATTTTATTTTATCAAATAATTTTAATCCGAATAATTCTTAATTATTTTAAATTTTAAGCATCACTTGATTTATGGGAAATGAAAGTTGTATTCGTAACCCCCCAGAATGGAAATCCTTAAAAATTCCTTTATTTTGTTTGGGAGAAATATGAATTCCAAAAAGGAAAATAATCAAAAATTTCTTTATAAGTGTTTGATGTAAATTACAGAATTCGGAAGGAATTTATATTTGCATATGTTGACACCGAAATTTAGCAAACGTAATCGGCTAAACAGTAGAGAAAATTAGCTTAGCTACCTGCTAATTATTGATGGAATTTGGAAAATAACAACGGCTCAATAGCAAAACTAGCTAGGGAATGATTGACAATAGCTGAAGAGATTCTCAAACGGTAGAAACTCGAGAAGGGTACCTACATTTTTCCTATCAATGCGGAGCATGTCAACCTAATTAGCGGATCGATCAAAATCTGAAATGGAAGTTTGCCACCTAGCTGAAATAGACAACTACTTACCAACATTGCATAATTCCAGGATGTGGGTTGACAAAGAAGAGATCGGCAAGGAAGGAAGTGGATAAGTAGCCTTGGTTTACTTTACACACAAGCAGCAATACCTGTTTCGCTAGGTAATTAAGCAAGGAAACAAGAGGGATGAAGCCTCGGATAAATCAACATCAATCCAACCAAGTCAAATATTTATAAATTCATCAAAATTCTAGTATAATGCATCTTATTTTCATTATTTCAAAGCTTTTCTAGAATAGCCTTATGTATTCACCCTGGCTTTCTAGAAATTTTATACAGCTTTTACAGCTTATTTTCTAACTTTCATTACATATCCTTGCTATGAGTTAGAGATTTGATGCTATTGTCAATTCAGCTGTGTTTATGAAATCTTTGCATGTTTGATTAATACTTTTCCAMCTTGTATTTCATTTGCTTAGACAATTTATAGCWTAAATTATGTTATGTTAGTTGTTTTTACAGCCCATACATTATCTTTTGGCATTTATGACTTATCTACATACCCAATTCATTGAGGGTCTTGTTTAGTTGAACTCAGGAAATAATTCTTTAATAAAAATAGCTTCGAATTTGACWAGCCTCGTATACTGCTAGCTAATCAAAACATAAGTCTCATTGTATTTAAACGAGGGCAGCCGCAACCAAATAACCGATAGCTGAACCTAGCAAAACCAGCACTCAATCACTTCAGCATACTGGACAGTTGCTAGCCTTCCAAAGGTTAATATTCATCAGTTAAGGCATTTCTTACCACCAGGAGTATAAAATTGCCCAAATTAGCCCATGGAAATAAAAATTCGGCTCGCAGCCAACAACAACCCTTTAAGCCAAGCATGGCAGYACAAAACAATCACTCATTTCCTTCCCCAAAAATCCAGATTAAATCAAAGCCTAACAACTCTCAACCTTCACCCATCAGATTATGGAAGTCTCAAAAGTAGAAGGCCAAGAGAACGGGATCTTCTGTGCAAGGATGAGGAATCGACGAAATTTGCTGAGAGAAATGAACGTAACTCAGAAATTGCAGATCACAGATTGAGAATGATGGGGGTGGTCTGTTGCACTACTTCAGAGGAAGCGTTCGAACGTCGAACGTTACAGAAGAAAATTAAAAAAAAAAAAAAAAGGCATAAGAGAGAATTCGGTGCAACGTCAGAAAATAAAATCAAGAGAAGGAAAATTTATGATCAAGGAAATTTCTCTTACTAGCGGGAAAGAGGAGTATGTTGATGTGCTCCGCCGGTGGGGAAGCCGATCTTGCCACTAGGATCAAGAATTGGTGTTGCTTGAAAGAAGAGAAGGTGAGTGTCTGTCGTGAGGGAGAGTGGAGAAATTGATGTAAAGAAAGATCCGGAATACTTGGAAATATCAGTACTTTTGAAAGGGGAAAGAAGTGTTATCAGATAGAGCTTCTTTTCAGGTGTTTCAATGCTCCATTGGGCAGGCATGGCCAGCCGTCTTTGCATGGCAGCAAGGCGGCGCAACCATGAGCTCCGATTGGCCAGACCCAGGTAGGTTTTTAACGATAAACATAAGGAAGTTTTTGGAGTGAAACCAAATTTCAGTCTTCTCCCTGCTATTACTCATTTATGCTAGTTAAGTCCCCAAACTCAAATACACATACCTAAACATGTACGTTCGATTAATAAATAAAAATAAATGAGGCTGTAATAACATAATGGTGCTAAAGCATGGGTAATGCGGATGAGGATGAAGGATCTTGCGGAGAGAAGAAGAGAAGAAAAAAAAGTTATTAAAGGCCATAGGATTGTTTACTTATAATTTTATTTCAAAATCTCAAAAAAAATAATTAGAAGATTATATTTATTTAAATATTCTTTTTTCATTGATTGTGTAACTATTTTTTTCTTTTAAGAAATCATAGTCCTTAACCAAAATTAAAATAAATTTCTGAACATCATAAATTAATATGAAAGATAGTATAATTTTTTAATGAAATTAAGATGGAATTATTTAATCATTTTAATTTAAGCATTTTCTACTTTTCGTGCACAATACCAATACGCACACAACACATAAATAGAATCAAATGGAGTAGTATCCTCACAAGACGTGCRCAGGAAGTTGGACCACTAGAGACGGATGTGAATGCTGATTCAAAATCAATAGTCCAACAAACATTGAAGAGTCGCCGCTTATCAAAATTGGGTCAACAATATACAACATGTGAACAAATTAATAATTAAATAAATGAAAAATATACTTTTTCTTGCAAGAAAAAAAAGAATTAAAAAGAATCTTCATTGTCATATTGTCCATGTATCTCTCTCGAGGAAATACAATACCATAATAAAAATGTCTAGTGCAAASGAAACATCAATAAAACTTGWAATTGGTCTTATTGATATTTTAAACWGTGTAAAGGCACAATATAATTTCYGAAAAAAGACAACAGGAACCTTGACAAAGTAACAAGCAGATTGATTTGAAATATATAATATATACACGCACCTATTATTTAATTTCTTCCGAGAAATAAAAAGTATCCAAAAAATGTAATACTCGAGATTTTTTTTATGAATTTTTGTTTGATCGTGTGAATTTATGTGCCAACTTTGATAAATTTCTATGTGATTATTATTTCAATAAGTACGGAATTTTCGTATTTGTCGGATTAGGGTCCTTGGTTAGTTAGAGACTCGACTAGTGGGCCTATTTGTTTCTCAGTCAAAAGTTGGACTTTTATCGAAAGAAAGTCCGTTCAATTTAATTTAAGGATTGGATTAGTTATGGAATGGGAATGCCCAAAAGATTTGGATTACAAGCTAAGTTAAAAAAAAAAAACCTATTTAATTAAATTTACTGTTCATCACCTTCCCCAAAAACCCTAACCCACCCTAAGCCGCTGCCACCGCTGCTGCCGTTTCTCCCTTTGTCTGCCCAACGCCGCTCGTCATGGCCTTTCCTTTCTCTTTCTCCTCTTCTCCCTCTTCTCTCCCCTTCTCCTACTGCCAACACTTGAAGTGGCCGCTGCTCGTCGCTACTTGCGATTTGTAGGCCACTCGCCACACCAGAGTTCCCCGCCAAATCCAAACCAGTCTTCATTAGCCGATTCGTACCAGCCACCAGATCAGCCGTTTGGAGGCTACCGCGTAACGCTGCCACCCATCACGCATGGCTGCTGCTCGACCAGAACAAGGCAAGACGCCTGGTCTCACCGGCAGCTAACCTGATCCGCATATCCTGTTGCCGGTCTCCACTGTAGACGGCGACATCGATCTGGTTGCGCCTTCCGAAATGCTGAGCAATCTATTGTAGACCAGAAACGGAGGTTCTAGAAGGCGATTGCTATGCCGTCTTCCTCGCTTGCTGTCGTCGTTGTTGCTCAGCGGGTTGCTGCTGAGCTGTTGTTGCTGGTGGCCGACTACCTTGGCCTGGTCAGCGAAGTTTCGACCAAGAACAGGGACCTGCRAAGGCAACGGCTGTCTTCCTCGCTTGTGCTCGGCGAGCTACGGCTGAGCTGTTGTTGCCGTTGGCTAACTGACTTGGCTGGTCAACTGAGTTTCGGCTAGGAACAGTGCCCAGCAAGTGCCCGGGCGACCAGGGCTATTGTGCGCACATTGCCTGAGCGCACGCCCGAGTTCCAATACTACTTCTCTGACACTTGGATTTTGTGAATTTAAAGGTGAAAACAGTACTATTTGATATTAGGATTTATGACCTATATACAATTATGTCCTAAAGTGAATTGGTGGGAGAACATAGATTAGATCTAATAACCAAGCTAAAGAGTTTAAATTGTACCCTTAAAAAAAAGATAATTGGTAATGTGGGAATTAATTATGGACTAATAAGTGGCAAATGATATTTTTGGAATAAATACTGAATATCTAAGTTGGGGCAATCATACTAAATGGACTTTCCTTCTATAATCACAATTAGGTCGTTTCGAGTGCCTTAAAGTTGAGAACGGTCAAGGGATTTCACTTCGCAATTTAAATAAGAACTCTTTAGCGTAAAGGACTCCAAGTAAGTAAATTCTCACATTCTTATTAACGCATATGTATTGTTGTTATAATTAGATTGCTCTTAAGTGAATTGAATGTGTATTGAATTTGAGTTCTAAGTAAGTAAGTAAATTCTCACATTTCATTAACATACATGTATTGATGTATCTAAATTTCTTTAGGTAAGTTGAATGTGTTGAATATGAGATTCTATGCAAGTAAATCCCTATACCCGCCTATCTCTTTCGTTGTGTGTTATGTGGTGGCGGTATGGGATTGTATTATGAAATGTGTTGATTATGTGGAATGTTTTCACGTGTTTTATATCTTGTACCGTTATTATGTAGAATAGTATGTTAAATACAKTTGTAAGYATTTCATGTCATGGGCATGTAGTTATAGTATTCTACATCATTCCTGRCATAAGCCATTCATACATTTAGAAAGTGAATGGTTTAGGAAATGAATTTTGAAAGGAAATAAATTTTATAAATGTAGCATGTTCAAGAAAATGTTAAGATTTTTGAAAAGGAGTGTAAACCTAGCCATGAAAGATGTGAGTGGAAAATGGGRCGTGGGGGACCARCGTACCCAAACCGACCCTCTAGGAGGGTAGGGGAATGTAAAAAGATGAAAGGAAAAGTAAAAGAATGTTAACCGCTTTGTGGTTCTGCCGGTAGAAATGTAATCGAGTTCCAAAGAATAATGGCCCATTGCAGAACTTAATGGCTAGGCGTTACACTCAGTGAACTCACGAATGTAATGAAATGAAAGGTTTTTACAAGTTATATATTTTGAAAGCAAAGATTTTATAAAAAGGTCATCAAATGGAAATGTTTAGAAAGTTTTCATTGAAAATATGAAGTTTTATAATTCATGACATGTAGGGCATATTTATGCATTCATGCATGAAATTTGCTTACTGTACTTTGTAGCTCATTCCATTCTCTCATTTTGCATTTCAGGTGATGTGTAGCCAGATGGTGCGAGGAGGTCGCTTGTGGGCAAACCAAGATACCCTAAAGTATATTCTAAATAAATTTTATTGAACAAAATAGATGGTTAATTGTCTAAGAATGATTTTTGCGTATCATTAGGATATTTTTTATTTCTTTTAGCTRATTGTRTTTTAAATTCTTTTGATTTCTTCAAATTTCAGTTTGAATAATTRTTGGGTTGGTAAAAGATTTGTTGAAGCACATTACTCATTACGTTGGATATTTATTTTGGATTGGAATGTATGTTGTTAATGGTTGTTTGAAAATGTTGAGAACTTTTTAAATATATGCAGTAGGTAGTTATTGAAATTACAGAGGAAACTCTGTCAAATTTTTATAAAATCTTTGACAAGGTTAAGACTTCTTTTATTTCCTACAGTAGTAGATTGTTCTATGAGTAAGGTAATGTAATACTTGATTATTCTGTGAGTAAGGTAATGTAATACTCTCAGTTTAGGACAGTTCGTAATTTGGGAGTGTTACAAAAAAGCTTTGCATTCAGGAAAATAATGATCAATCTATTTTAAGTTCTTTAGCCGAAAGTTATTAATGAACAATCCTTGGATAAGTAGAAACCTTTTAAAATTAATTTAAAATTAAATATCCAGATTAGATTATCAATATAAATTGGCTTTTTCTTCTTTCCTTTTTCAAATATTTAGATTCATTTGGTTGCTGAAGAAACAAAGTCATAACTAGAATCAGATTACTTGGAATTAAAATTTGTAAAATATAATTACTTAAAGATTCATTTTTCAATAATAAATTCTTTTTTAAAAATTATTTAAATATTTTTTAATATTTATTTTCCCGCCGTCTCTCAATGTGGCATTTTCCTTTCTTTAATTTATAAATATGGGGAAAGGAATACAATACCATCTCCTAGTGAGGATTCACTTTCCTAATATTTTGTATTTACTTTTCCACATATGAGGAATCGTATTTCTTTTCTAAAACATAAATAATGAACCAAACATTGGACTCCAAGAAATACGAAAGCGATTGCTATCCCAATTCCCTTCATAATCAAAGGAAATCTAAGCGTCTTATTTATTTACTTTTATGGAAAACAAAAAATCTATAACAAGTCTAATATTATTTTGTGCAAAATCCATTTTCTAGAAGTATTGTATATTAAAAATCACTTTTTGAGGTGACGACTATAATTACATACCAAACAAGGCATAGTAAATAATCGATCATCATATTTATTGCCCAGGCAATTTAACACTTTTAGTTGTCAAATTATTATTATTTTTTTTTTTGTAGTACCATTTTGGACTTAAATCATTTGTTAATTTACTTTCCGCCTTTAATTGATTTCAAAGTATTATTTTATCCTCAAATATTGTTGTGATTTGTTGTCATCTTCGGTTTCTTTTTCTTAAAAAGTCTATTTTTATACAAGAATCAATCATGTGTAAAGCCTCGAGTTGTACCTTTAAGAATTAGAAAGTTATCAAAAGAATTTACTTGCCTATGATGTGCCTTGGAAATTGAAAATTTGGTACACTTAATGTGATAATTACCATTACATAGTAAACGAGGAGAWTATACATCACAATCTTCCAGTATCTGTTTGTTACCATATAAGTCGRACCTTAGGTAGCCCACCAAAACACTTCACTTTGTGGTGGCGTCTTTTTGACTACATCCTTTTGTTGACAAAACAAAGTGGGAAATATGAGGGCCAATTAGTTCATTTTGCGGTCTCCTTTTACTCGATGGTTAATTCTCGGCCTCATGGGGCTGAAGACATGACCGAGAAAAAGTCACAAAATTAAACTTTGAATGTGAATAAGAAAGGTTCTGGTGGAATTAAATAATGATTAGATGTGTTTCACGCTTTTATTGAAGCTAAAACTTGTCAACCTTGGGACCAAAAGATTAATGTTAAGGGATTAATATGAATATACATCAAAGGATAATGTTTTAAGTTTGAGGGGAAAAAAAAATTATCTACTATTCGAAGTATCGGACTTTGACTATTTTGGATTTGAGTCCATGAAGGAGCAAAACTTTCGCAATTTTATTTACTCCATTCAAAATATTCGAATTCGAGAATAATTATAAATAAAGTTATAACGTGCCATTTGTAAGGACAAATTTGATTCTTTTTCTAAAGAAACAGTGGAATTTAAGAAAATTTGGCGCAGAACGTAGAAGTAGTGTATCTCTGTAGAACAAGTTATTTGGGTTATTAGCAGAAAACAAAGTAAAAGTGATGGGAATACATGATAAGTCTTTCAAAGTTGCACGTGCGCCTGAAATTAGACGTTAAATTTAGAAAAATGTCTCCTTTTTGAAGAATAAACCAATAAAGGATGCTAGGAGTTGTTTTGATATCGGCGCAGTGGATTAAGTTGCTACGAAGCAACCTATCTTTTCACTTGCATCATCTAAAAATATATAATATGTTGGAAGTTTTTCACACGGTTCAAATAAGGAGGTATTTGGGAGATGAGAGCTCCGAGGGGAATTTGTCAAATGAAGATTTTCAGAGGAGAAAAGTTAGGGGTCGGATTTGAAATCTTTCTATTGCGACTTGGAAGGTGTTTGACCTGAGTTTTCCATTAAAATGACCCAAAGAGAAAACACTATTAGATTATTCCACCATTCTAGATGAATTTACTTCTTATCTAAGCATGGACGTCTGAGGCTCTGCATATATATTGYAGAACTAAYATCATAAGGTTTCTGCTTGATTTAAGCAACTCTTGGAASCTGAATTTGAGGGACAAAACCCTCTCGATAGTAATCAAGTTTCTAAGGATTCGTGAAGCCAGAATTTGAACAAAACGACTGGAGATTTGCAGCACCTTAAACAAGGGTTCTGATATTTTCCGGTGCACAAACGGCAGAAAACCTCTTCATCTTTCTCATTCTGGTGAGTTTTCTTCAAACCCTTTTGCATTCTCTCTCTCTCTCTCTCTCTCTCTCTCTCTCTCTCTCTCTGTGTATATGAGTTTTCTTCGAACCCTATTCCCGTTCTCCTTCTTTTTCATGTAAAAGGTCGTAATGACTTGAAAAACTCAGTTTTGATATGTTTATGGTCTGAAAAGGATAATCATGACCGCGTTGGGTTTCTTCTTTGGACTCGCTTCCTTTATGTTAGGAGATACTTGAAAAGTATTCTTTACTTACACCTGCAGGTTCATTCCGACTCATAAATATTTGGGTTGCTTTCTAAGGAAAAGTAAATTGCACCAATGGTTTCCATATAAATCTATATTACCTTTTATGTTCACATCCAGATTCAATTCACATCTTTTATAGCTTTCTATTTCTGCTGCAATGCAGCCTATATATCAACTCCTCTCTCTTTCTCTGTGCATCTCTAAAGACATTCAAGTTACTTATCTCTCTGTTTGTCAACGACTAAACTTCGATGGTTCAGTTCATCTCTGGTCCAATGCACAAGTCTCTTGGTAGGTTGTCTTTATTGTCATTTCTGCTTGTTTATGGGGTTTTCCTGGTATGGGGAGGTTTGATTCTATAGGACGACAGCATCTCATTCTCCCGCCTCCAGTAAACTCCATCACGGTTAATAATGTCGATCTAGATATACAAATACCCTGCCCCGTTTTTTTCTTTTCTTTTTTTTTTTTAAGTGAAGAAATTCGACTACTAATAAAATTCAGATATGTCCGTAATCCTGTGAACTGTTATGGAGGTTGTTTGTGTATACCGGAACATTTTAGGACCGTTTGGAGGGTTTAGGTATTGGTGCATAGCAGTTCAGCAGCTATGACATAACTAACTCAACCTGTTGGCACAGGGGGAGGAATGGGCTTCATCAGGTGGCCAAAAGTGGGTATGTACCTAATCCTAAGTCTAGTGATTATGGCGGCTTCGAGTAGAGTAGCGGGAGAAACAGTGGCATCTGCAAGTTTCGAATCAGGTTCAAACTGCTCTTTTCTGGTGTTCTTATTTKCTGAAACTTAACTGATATCATCATTTTCTTGCAATACAGAGTTTTCCTTTTCTAAACTTCCGGGATTTATACGACTTTCATGAACAAGCACAACCCCTTTTCTTTTTTTTTTTTTTTTCAAAAAGGAAAAATTGAAAATGAGGAGTCTTCGTTCCACGGTCCAAGTCCACTATATACAAGTGGGAGCCACAGTACTCTTCTCTCTAATTTAATCTCTCCATTTTTTTTWTTCTCCTTCGTATTTCCATTAGCCAACCAACCAAATGTGAAATTTTACCTTTTCCTTACTAAAATCCTTTAACCAAACATGAAGTAGATAATAATAGTGAAATGGCTGGAGCCAACATAAATTAAATTAAATAAAATAAAYGAGTTTATTCTTGTTTTCAGGAAGAAGCCTACTACAAGCAGCAGTTAGACAATCAGATGATACTGTAAGAGTTGATCCTTTAGATAGTCTCAAGAAATACAGGGGAGGATATGACATAACAAACAAGCATTATTGGAGTGTACGTATCCATATCTCTTCCGCAACCCTTAAAAATTAAACATAAGAAATTAGTTATTTATTTTATTTTCCCTTGCAGTCAACTGTATTTACAGGAATATATGGATTCTCCCTTGCACTGCTGTGGCTCCTCTGTGGCCTTGCCTATGGAGGATATCTTGTAATAACCAACTTTTGCTACAAAAACAAGAGCAGACAGCTCCAAAAAAAGAGATCACCTTCTCACATGCACTGTTACCTCTGGCCAATCCTTATTGCAGTTTTCTTCACATTCTTAGCCTTGTAAGTTTCTCATAGCATCAAATTTTCATTGCTCTTAAAGGGCATGTATGTACTGTCATGCTTTATAGGCAATATAATAGAGCCTCTTGCCAAAAGATGAATGATAGTTTCGTATCCACCATATTGTACATTCAATAGCCTGTTCAAAACACGGTGCATTTTCCTTCTCATCTCCTCACACTGGAGTAAAAATTGAGTGCGCTGAAAACAAATTGTTGTCATTGAAAACTAAGTACAAGCCAAGAAATATTGAAATACTCTGACCAGTTTCCACAATCTTCAATGMAGAATTGCATCAGGACTAGTTCTAGGAGGGAGTGCAAAATTCCATTCGAGGGCTAAAAAGGTTGTAGACATTCTCATTGACACAGCAGAYGATGCATCTGATACGATATACAGTACAACTGGAGCATTGAAAGATATGAGCATTACCTTGGCAACCACTAGTCAAAGTGGTGAAGCTACAAACTTCCTTACCTCTACATCCAAAAGGCTTGATTCCAAGGCTGCTGATATCCAAAGACAGGCTAGGAAGAATAGAAGGGCTATTGATAAGGGTCTGAAGATAGTGTAAGTACATATGTTTCTTTGTATCTGTMGATTTTGATCTCATTTACAGTCATTTTTATGACTATTCTCTTTTTATTGGCAGGTATATAATAACAATAGTTACTATTTCTTTGAATTTGGTTGCTGCTATTTCTCTGTCAGGTATGTACTTGTCTGGATCATGGATATACTTCATTAAAGAGAAACGGAAAGAAAATGTTTTCCTTAGCGTTCTTTTCTCATGTTAAAATTTAACGTGGATATTAAAATTTTGCATTCTAATGGAGAAAAATAGACAACTAGGTAAACTTTCTCGTTTTATTTTTTTGAAAACCAAACAGAAGTATAAGATTTTCTCCGATATCATTTTTTATTCAGATAAGCTAACTGTCAATATTTAGCTCTTAAGAAGATATTTTCTAAATTAAAAAACTAAAACCCTCAGACGCTTTCATTAGTTTCCTTTTAACCTCTCTTTTCATCATTTATTGCCAACACATGGTGCTATTTGTTTTCTTGCAGTGCTTGGGCTCCTAAAACTTCGACGAACCTTTCATTTGTAAGTATGTTTGTATACGACATTTGATATTTATAGTTCATTGTAAAAAACTATAATTTTTTCAAGCTCCAAAAAGAAACTGAAATTTAAACCTTATTGGTATATTTCTCCCCTTCTTCACAGGCTTATTGTACTCTGTTGGATCCTCACAGTCCTATGCTGGTTTTTCTTTGGGGTCTACTTCTTCATAGCAAAGTATGACTTCTCTTCATGACACTCTTAGGTTTCATCATATCTTAAAACATGATAATCTACATATTTTTTTAAGTGGTTAATTAAGAAATCTACCTGGAAACTACTTTTATTCGGGAACAGGAGCTTCTCGATTTTCTCACCACACTTAGCTTATTCTTGTTCCTTTTTAAAATGAATGTCCTTTTGTTCAACTATCCACTTTCTTGAAGTATAACTGCTCTCCAATATAAATGTACAAACTTCTGTAACTTTCATATGACTTCTAAATGAAATGTCTATACATCATCCTCTGGATGCCGGATAAAATCTGAAGCACATTTATTCCCAGCTTTGCAGGGGACACATGTACGGCCCTTGAAGGCTTCCAACAAAATCCCTATAACAATAGCTTGAGTTCACTTCTTCCTTGCGATGAACTTATCTCAGCCAAATCAGTCCTACATGATATCAGTGCAGAGATACATGACATTGTCAATCAGGTAGGATTACAAACTTTATTAGGTCCTGGATAGCTATATATCCTTGTGCGATTTAATTCTTTTCTATTCTATTATATTCGTAATCACTCTCGTTAATGTGGTGGCTCTAAAACAATAGTGTCCCCAGAAATCGATATATCAAGCCCCAAAACTGTAATGGAGAAAATCTTCACTCTATCTAACTGGCCTAAACTGATATCTGAGAGTTGTATGTTTAAAGTGTGGCATGTGTATTAGAAGTCATTGACTTTATGTTTGTGGGTATTACAGGTAAATAGAAATATATCCATAAATTTTGGGAATGTAGTTCAAATCTGCAATCCATTCTCAGCACCACCACAATATGATTATCAACCAAAAGATTGTCCAGAAAACAGTATACAGATTGGAGATATTCCAGAGGTATGTGAGATGAAACTGAAAGCACTAAATCAGTTAAAACGCGCAGCAAATTTATAATCATACTTGATTTTGATGAGACCTTACCTCTATCACTTATTCCTTCTTTTGTTACTCAAGCTACTGAAGCTGCTAACTTGTCTGGATTCCAAGCCCTGCACGGGAGGAATCATAATCTCTGCTAAAGATTACAACTTGACGGAGGCTTACACGACTTCAATTCAGAGGCTATTAAATGTATACCCGGGAATGGAAAGCCTTGTTGAGTGTCAAACAGTAACTGAAGCCTTCTCTGAAGTCCTGAACAATCACTGTAAACCACTAAAGAGATATACAAGGATGGTATGGGCATCCATAGTCTTCCTCTCAGTGGTAATGGTGGCATTGGTTCTTATATGGACAATAGAAGCCCGCCATGAGCAATACCATCATTCTTTGGATGCTTCAGTGAAACCATATTCTGCAGCAGCAGAGATGCTGGAATTAGAGACGGCTAAGGCATCCACCAATGACTCTGTCTAGCTCAGTCCTGTAAATAGCAAATCATCTACAACTGAAAGACAGAAGGCTCTCAAACAAGTAGCAAAAGATACACATAGGAGAACACAATTCTCTCTTTATACAGCTAGAATAGGCAACAGAATACAATTCAATAACATTTTTCCCCCCAGGTAAAATTTGAAGAGGAGATGCTTATATTCATGGTGCGCCATATATGGGGACTAAAACCTTGTGGCTTCACCAAGATATTCATTAAATCAAATTTTCCATCAGCAAGTGTACAGCTATAGAAGTAGCTAGAGATGCACATAAATACCTGCTATGGGAAATGAATCAAACCAGAATCAAACAACATTCTTTGTGGCTTGACTCCTGTGTGATCTTTGCTACTTGCAACATAATAATGGACTTCAAATGCATCAGATACAGAGAAGAATTTGACAAGCCCAAAATTAAATGTCAAGTGTTCATCTGCATTAACATTCTGGAGTAACATTACAGCAACCAAAAGAGTACAAGTTGATAGATTTTATTAAAGCCTTTTCCTTTAGTTYCTAAATGGGATTTACAGTATATCAGCACACATCACAACCAATTCAAATCCTACAACTACTGAACTTCATTAACCATTGAGAAACATTTACCACTAATCTTTGTAATAGCCACKTGCAAATAAAACCTTCGTGTTAAATGCAAAGTGAATTAATAATGAGAGAACAAATGAAATTAAGATATTAAGAGCGGGCTGAGAAAATTACGTAGTGAATGCACTACTAAAGTAAAAAAGTATTCCATTCAAAGAATATTCTACCAAATCACATGACAGAGTGCCTTCCTGCTTAAGATCTGTTTAATGCCTCCAATAGTGAAAATTATACAATGATATCAAGAAAGAACATAAGCATTAAGAAACCAAGGTATTTCCATTTAAATATTGTCAAAACTCTTCTTCGAAAAGTTCCTGTGACCCAAAGGGAAGGATGCTGGGAAGAGCCACATGGAAACAAAAGCTTTCACTTGAAATTGGTTCCATCCTGCAAGGAAGATGACACTGCTGTGAGTACAATCACCCCTTAAAGAAGATGATCCAGAAAATACATCTAGAATATGTAGAACAAAAAGAAATGAAAACATATTTTACAAGAAAAAGCAGCAAAACATGTGGAAAAGAAGAAAAACAATATGATACTCAACAAGTAAGAGCTACTACATAATCAAAATAATGCAAATATCAATAGATATACGGAGCATAGATTAGATACTTAATTTTGGTACTATACAAGAATCCAGTTCAAAGAAGGCCCCAAACAACAGTTCATTAGATCACAACATGTTCTGATAGAAGGTGAGAAATGAACGTGTGAAAATCAAACTTAACTGGAAAAGAGTAGGAGCAAATTTTAGTATCAAACTGCATGTGAAATAAGGTTCTGTAACCAACTTATGTACTTCAGAATGACACAAACTGAACAGGAGTTTAAAAGGAAAATGCTACTTTCCCACTCTAATTTGACAACCCACACTGTTCTCGTGATATCTCGTCATTTTTATGATTTCTCGTGAGATTTTGATTGTAATTTATCGTAATAAATTGTAATTAAAACTTTTTTTCCATATCTAACCCAGATCTAAACTTTGAACATTAGGGTTTAGGATTTAGGATTTAGGGTTTAGGGTTTATAAATTAGAGTTTAGGATTTTATAGTAACTTATTAGGGTTTAGGATTTTTGGATTTTAGGGTTTAGGATGTTACATCTTAGGGTTTAGGATATTTTTGCCATTTGAATTGGTTGTCAAAATAAGGTAGCATGGTCCAATTTAAACTATCTAGTGAGGTCAAAAGACGCAATCTGATTTGAATTTAAGCCAACGTTGTTTTGATTTGAAATTCAATCTATGGATTTTCAGAATGACAAAAACTGATTTTACATGCAGATGCATATCTAGTGAGGTCAAATTGATGAATTTACAGAAAATTGGAATGGGCAATAAGGTTTTAATATGTTTCTCTTCAAATTTTAGAAAATTGTTTAATAATAGTTTAGCATGAAAACCATGAAACTGAAAGTAACACACCTTTCTAATAAATAACATTATCCAGAACTTTGGCCAAAACAAATCCTTTTTGCAGCGACATTTGACAGCCATTTAGTTTCCCTATGGATAAATAATTCTTCAAGGATCATCACCACCTCCGAGAGATTTTGAAAATCAAAATAGCAGCAAAAGACCATCATTTTGACCATAAAAGGTCAAAATAAGGGCTTAAACTGAGATGGGGCAGCATAGTTGTTGAAAATATTTTTAATATTGGATGATTAGTTTAAAGGTGCATTCTTGCATTTTATTAAGGATATTTATGACATACGAACATATTTAGCATCCTCTCGATTAAACTATTTGGAAGATAATATTAATAAAATGAAAATTAATTTTTAAATAAAAAGTAAAGTAGAAACTATAAGAAGCTAGTAGAGACCTGGAAAATAGTTGAAAATATGCAAATCTTCATTCATGATTGTCCACTTAAACAAACAAAACCTAGATCAGTAAGGAACCACTTGTAGCAATCCCGAACTTGCTCAACCTGTCTCTCAAGATTCCAAAATCTTAATTAAGCAAATCTTAACAAGATGCTTTAACCTCAGTTTTTATCACAAATGTAGAAGACTACCTCCTCCTACTTGAGCAGCCAACAGGAGATTAGCTACTTGGAATAAAGGAGGTCATTTAACCCTTCTTAAGAGTACTGTTTCCGAGTCTGCCATAATCTCCCTCCCTCACCCCCTCCCTATTCCGACTTCCTTCATAAAATATGGGGATAATCCAAAGGGATTTCCTAAGGTAAGGGGGACTAGGGTTAGGAAAATTACTTTGTTTAATCAAGCACTATACAGAAGTGCTCTGGAATTTTCTGATGAAAATGATCCGATGTGGAAAGAGTGATTGCTTGCATTATGACGAAGAAGTGAAAGGACAGCTCAACCAAGAGGTAAGACGATTACATGGCATTCGGATGTGAAAGGCAATAATGAATGGACTGGAAGCATTCTGCAAGCACATGAAATTAATGGTTGGCAGTGGACATCATATCAGAACTTTGACTGAAATGTGGTGCCAGGTACCTCTTTGATAACAGAATTTCCGCAACTTATATAGCATAGCAACAAACAAAGAGTGTTTTTTGGGGGAAGTACCAACTTTGGAAGAAGATGGTTGACATGGAAACAGGCCTCCAGGCAAGATTTGCAAAATTGGGAAACAGACTCAATCTATTCCTTCACATCAAACTAATAACTTGACAAGKTATGGTGGACAGGGGATAGCAAAGGACAGTTGAAAACCAACTTYTGCTAGTGACTTCTTGCTGGTGGTAATCAGTATTCATTTCCATGCCAAACTATCTAAAATCTAAGCCTCTCACGAAAACCCCATTTTTTGCATGTAAAGCTTCCTCGAATCTATTTTGACAGAGGTGACACCAGAGGGCCTAAGAAATTATATGTTAGCTGGTGATTTATCTGCAAAAGAAGCGTTGGAAGTGTAAATGATTTACCATTGCTTTTTGATGGGGCACAGGAGCTTTTGTATTTGCTTCCCCCCCCCCCCCCCATTTGGTATCAGTTAGATTATATCTGGTTCAATCGCATAAACACTGAAAAGCTGGAAAGGTAATGGGTCTAACARAAGGGTTAAAATTAGGGAAGCCACTGCATTTTGTGCAAATGTGGGCATTTTAGAGAGAGGAACAGGAATGTTTTTGAAAGGATAGAGGAAAACTAAAGAGTACATTGTCGGGCAGATTAATTTTTAAATTTTATAAGTTTACATGATTCTACAGATTTCTTTTGGCCCAAAAAAAAAAAAAAAGATAATAATTTCATGTCTCGCAGTCTAAGTTTAAGATTTTAGAGTAGTTTGTCAAGTCAGAACGGCTTGTATATGTTGCAATTATAGGGTTACTGCTGCCTTATTAGCGTGCCTTCAATCATATAATACAACACTGAAACCTAACCAAAAARAGAAATTTAAAAGAGAAAAGAGCAATGAGATATAAAGCTATTGGAGAAGTAGCAAACATAAAAGTTCATATTTCAACTATGATTTTTAGACGACGTAAGATGCAAGAATAATGACTACCCAACAGCCTCCATATATATCCASAWAAGATTGATTTATTCCTTTTTCTTTTTCTTTTTCTGGGTGGAGTAAGAAAGCAAAATCCTCATGATAAACCTTTAAAGGAATGTTACAGTGGGATAAAGAGCTTCGATTCAAGAAACAAAAGGAACAAGAAATGTAAACAGCATATAGCTATATTAATCACAAGATGGGCCATACACGATACATAAACACATAGATAACTACTTCAAATGCGCCTCAATCCACTATAAACAGCAGCTCTTTAGTTCTACAATAATAAAAATGCATACAGATTTAGAGGTAAAAATAAGCCCATATGCACACGTGTTAACTACTTGGTCCCAAGCTTGATTGACAAAAAAGCTCCACTTACATATTTCTAGTACCACAATTGAAACACCAAATAATGAGTGAAAACATAAAAAAAATGTATGAAAAATAACTTTAATGCTTTGTTTAATACCTTTTTCTTTTTATTAATCTATCAGACAAAACASTATAGAAATGGAATTTCAGCAGAGATTCCATGTCTACCATATTCCAATTATTCAGCTTTCCAACTTTAATAGAATGAAAGGAAAGGAAAGGAAAAGAAAATTAAGAATTAACAGTTGAAGCCTCTATGCTAAGAAAACAAGTTCCTAAATAGCCAACTAAAACTTAAAAGAAGAAAAAAAGAAATATGTAATTTTTCTCAGATTAAGAACTAAAAATGAAGAATTACAGTAAAAATGCCCATACCGGGTTGGCATTTGAATTTATATTAGTTGGAAAGGCCTCTTCCAGATTGGTCACCCTCGCATCTAGGGCACTGAATTTCTCCATGACCTGTGATAGATCGTTTGAACAAAGCAAACTTAATAATTTTGGCAGCAATTGTAAAATCATCAACGGAGACATAAAAATATGCAGGTGCAAACATTTAAACAAAGAAAAGGAATCACCTGGGAAGAGAGGGTTTTGCGATCGGCCCAGAGCTCTCTGAGGATGAATTGTCCCATTGCTGCAGAAGCGGAAGCAAATCCTATTGTGAACCAAAGTAACCTCGTTCGAATCATACCTGAGATGGTATGGCGTAAACTTCTCGAGGCAAGCGGCGATGTTGCCCTGCAATACTTCGTTCGGTATCGTTTGGTAGGGAAGTTAGAAGTTTGCTCCGGTRATAAATATTTAAAAAGTTATTAGTTGATAATCTTATAATAAATAATATTTTTTATGACGATCCAAATATCTTTATATGAAAGGATTTCTAATTCATTCTTTCTTAGGTTTTCTCTTTCTTCTCTTCCTAACCSAAGTCCTCTCCTGAAATATTGATTTTCCTTCAATTCRAAAGTTTGATTTGCAGTATTTCATCAAAATTTCTCTAATTATATATTATTCTTCATCTCAATTTATCTATATACGTAAATTATTTCATAAAAATATGTATTTTTAACCAAAAAATAGGAGTTTTTGAAAAGGAAAAAAAAGTCCGACCAAAATCTGCTTGCCTGTTAACTACAGGTTGTCAGTCCGGAGGCCAGCTCGGACCTCTAGGACCGAGCCACACCCAATCCAAGTGACTCCATCCCAGTCAGTGTTATCCGATTTCTAAATTAGATAATGCAATACACGCACAAGTATACGTGATCAACACGTAAAAAATAGTGAGTAGATTATCGTTCTCTTTAGGATTGGATTAATGAAAACTCTGATAAAATCAATAATTGGTTTGAGATATGAGTTACTAAGTTAAAATAAATAAAAGCAGTAAATTTAGGGGCAGATTTAGGTTACAAAGTCATAAGACAAATCTTTAAAAAATGAATAATATGATGGAAAATTAATTATGATCGTTGACTTCCCTAAGTTGCAAAGTGTGTGTGATTGCATACAAAATACAATAGTATTCTCTTTCAATAGACCGAGACTAATGAGATAAGTTCTTGGTTCTTTAATTGTGTCAACTCACATATCCATGTAAACCAAAGGTAAAAACTCTATCTCTTTGGTCTTATGAGATATAAAACATATGTCTATGTCTTATATTACAATAAAATGACGTCAATGTAGATCTAAGGGTTGTAAGGCTGTTCGTTACCTGTTTGTGGTGACCTTCTCATTGAGATATTGATGTGTAGAGAATATATGTCTATACTCTATGCTACAACAAACCTAGATAAATCAATCATATTATCTAAGTGTACAAAGCAACAAATGCAAAAATCAATATAACCCTTTCAAATGTATATATTTAAGGGCTTGTGAGAAGGTTAGTCACATGTCTATGGTAACCCCATTCATTACCATATAAGATTCAAATCTTGTTGGTCTTAGGTAGAATATATGTGTCTATACTCTATGCTACTGGACATTTGAATAGCTAAATCATTATCCAAGAATTCAAGCAACACAAGTATCTCTAGATGGACAATTAGGATACCCTCGGACGTCCGATGTAATATTAGATATTGTTTGAGGTCTCACTAGAAGGCCTCAGACCTGAAATACAACTTTGGTCGCCCAAGACAAGCACAACTCGTCCAAATTAAGTTTGCACACAATGCTTGAGACTTTCAAACGACCGAACTCAAGCCATATATCGTTCGAACCTTCACTGAATGACTTCGAACTTACAATATGCACTTAGGACGTGCAAATTAACAAGGTTATGAGTTTGAAGTGTATAAACACTTTGGATTCACTTCAGTGAAACTTYGAAAGTCCTAAATACTATTGTAAGTTAAAAACCTATATTTCATTAAAGAGTACACTTCAAATACATTTGGAAAATATTTTTGTGCTAGGATTCAAAAGCTTTGTCAAAGGAAATAAAACCTAAGTTTAAGTACATGAAAAGTTAATCTATATAAGCCTATGTACTTATAGAAAAAAGCTATAGAAGAATGAGTTTAACAACTTCAATTTGAGGTTCCAATGAGATCTTGAAACCCAGCACGTTTAATTGGTGCTCCTACAAACATTCATACATAATGTGAGTACAAGTCATTATAAAAATTCCATTGTCAACTATAACATAATCAATATAAGTTTTACCATCTCCCTTTTTTGATAATGACAACATATAAAAGCATTTTACATTGTGATATGTGATTGGAACACTTACACTAAGATGTTTTCATAACATAGTCAAATAAAAGTTCYCGTTCAACAATATATAGGTCTTTTTAAGATAAAATATAATAAGCATATAGACGTATAGCATGATTTAGAATGTACATTACATGATAGTGTAGCATAATAAGCTATTTGGAATTTCCGAAAAAATTTCACAAAACATTTTCCAGGCGCTAAAGGCCACATAACTTACTTTATGCATGATGTCAAGATGTGTAAACAACAACCGCATACAACGATGAAAGCATTTTAAGTCTATATGCAACATTATACAATGATAGATATTCAAAAGATGCTCAAAAGCAAGGCCAAATATCATTCAAATAGTTATAACGTTATTGATCAATAATCACWATATTAAGCATGGCATCCATCATAAACACTTCATATCTAATCAATCATTTAAGAGTTAAGCAGATTGAATCATCAACTATACAATGCATACTTAACTCAACTCTACACTACTACATTGCCATTTTTCTCCACCTTTGAATTTATATTAAAAAAAAAGGAATAAGGAATCATAGGAAGACATTGATGTATGATATACACACTCTCATATATGGAACTCATCCTATCGTTGATGTGTGATCTTACCAAAAACCATAAACTTGTGTATAAGATAGGCATAATACAATTCATCAAGTCAATACAAACAAAGATAACAAAGCAACAAACTAAAGAAACACTTAAGTCTTTGGACTCTATTCCTGTTTTGTTGCTTCTTCAATTTCTATTTCATTTATGTTGCAGCTTCTATTGGAGGTGTACTTGCTTTTGATTCATCAACAGTTGCACTTGAGTATTGTACTTGGATGAGCTTTTAGATTCTCTTCTATCTTGTAAGGGGCGTCTCTTGTTCAGATTTTGGTTCCTCATCCACAATGCTTAAAGGATTTTACTTTGTCTCCTACTCATCCTTTCTTTGCCCTTTTCTACACATTTGAGCTTCTAGTTTTTCTTCAATATAATTAAGCTTTTACTACCAAGTTACCAATTGAGCTTTTACTACATAAGGACACCTAACAAAATGAAGCAAGCCACTTTCAAGCGACAYGGATGTGTAGAAAGATGAAGAATATCATATTACGAATAAGAAAGTGCAAGAATACAACAATGAGGATGAGGGTAAACTCTTTAGTGTTAATTTTCTCTCTCCCTCTCTATCTCTTTTTCTGTGTTAAAGTATTCTCTTTACACTTAATTAGCGGGCAARTACTTATTTCTACTTGTGTCATTTGAAACACGGGGTCCAGAGAAGCCACTGGAATTGATGCTAATAGGATGACTTGTGGAGAAGAGTTACCATATGATGATTATTTAAAAAAACTTCATGCCATTGGATGCTTATGAAAGGAATAGTGTCCTTGTGAAACTCTTCTAGAGGAGCAATTGATTTAATTGGAGCTTTTGATAACTACCTCAAGTGTTCGAACAAACTTAGTGGTTCAAACACTAGCATGATTAAGGTTGAGTCGTTACTTTRGATCTTTCATTGAGAAGACCTCRTCCTGATGGCTCTATAAATCAAGCGATAGATGATTGGCACAGGCTAAACTACTAAAATCATTAGCCTTTTCGTGGTTAGTTTCTTCTAGGTCGTCAATAAGCTTTTGCTGCTTAAGGACACCCGATGAAAGATATGCAATTTTGCTTCCAATAAATAAACAAAAGTTGGGCAGGATAAAAGCTCAACCGTGAAGCTAGCAATGAGGGCTTCTCTTATAGGTAATATGTGATGACATAATCTTCATAGCCATATTAACACTTTAGGTGGTAGATTGAGAAGCTAAAATTTTACCCAAAAAATGCTAGCTCAAGTACATAATCCTTACAATTGAATTTGCTAGAAATCCCAAACCTTCTAGGTACATAATCCTTACAATTTTTGATGAATTACCAAAAGAACATGAGATAGAAAATAAATCTTCTCTGTTTACTGGTTTTTCCCTGAGTTCCCAAATGAATTGGATTGCATCTATTAGATTTCAGCTTTAGTTGTGAGCTCCCCTTGTGCCTCTTATTCTTAATACGAGCATTTGTTAGTTCTCTTGTGAAATTTATGAAAATCCAAGTTGCTTAATTGGCATATAAGCATAATCTATAGTAGTTGTTGACAAAGGAGGCAATCTACTAGTTCTAAGTAATTTGTGATGGATAGCACATAGATAACATTCTAACAGAGGAGGTATTCAACGTCAATGTCTTGGTGATCTTGTCTTGGATTCTGCATGAATTGACTTATCACTGCAGGAGCAAAGGTTAAATATGGTCGGGTTGCAGTGAGATAGATAAGCTTTCCAACCAAATATCTATACCTCTGTGGATTTTCAAAGAGCAGGCCGTCATCCTTATAAAATTTCAAAGTCAAATCCATAGGAGTATTCCCATAGGTTTTGCTCCCAATGATCCAGTCTGCTCTAATAATCTTTTACAAACTTCCTTTAATCAAGTTATATTGCCACCTTTGATCTCTATGCCCAACAAGTATCCAAGCTGTCAAAATCATTGGTAGAAAAGTGTATACTAGAATCCTTTTTCAAGTTGACAATTATTGTCTCGTCACTACCTGTACATTGTCCAAAAAGTATTAGAAGCATACAGCCTTACACGGTCTCACGCATTTTTGGATTAATGGTTCTATGAGCAAAAATTGGATTGATAAAAAATGATAATATCTTGAATTAATTTGAGGTATTCTTAAAGAATGCATACCACTAGACCAGATAACAACAGTTCCGTGTTGCTTTTATGGTGAAACTTTTTGTTTTGAAGGTATATAAACATGGTCTTGCGAACTAATGTGGCAGTTTTGATTGACAAAAGCGAGAGAGTTCTCATGATTGAATTTTTCAAGAAAAGAAAGTAACAAAAAAGGTAAGTTCGATGCTTAGATAATATATATATATATATAATGATCATACTCTGAATCTCTGTAATATGATGCCAATGACAATGGTTGTTTATGATGTAATGTAATTGAGTGTTTTAAGAACAGAGTTTGCTAGATCTCTTACCTGGATATAGTCAAAAGAACTGCTACTTGCTGTCTTTTACATGCAACTAATTAATAAAGTTGTAGAGTACACCTCTGCTGTCCTTTAAATTTAAGCTATTCACAACTATAGAATAATAGAAGAACTAATTTAACTTCTATCTACTTTTTCTTGAGAGATGTATTGAATTGCAAATGCATCTCTTTCTTGCTTCTGCTGACTATTGAATAGACAAAAATCTTTAACCTGCAGCAGTTGTATGGTGTTGAAACCTTTTGTTGCTGCCAAAAATTTCTTTCCTCACATTAATTTATTATTGTGAGTCTCGTATCAGCTTCATTTCGGTTTTAACATGTTGTGCAAGAAATGCTTTTATTTCCTATTTCCTATTGACAAACTTGACACAGGACAGTTATAAAGCTAGTAGCAAGAGTTGTAGAACTAGATTTTGTTTTGATGGTTTGTTAATCATATTTGTGCATTTAAGCAAGGTCTATCTGATTTGGTGGCTAGTAAATTGTAGTTTTTGACGGAATGACTTAAAAGGGAAAGTTAGAAACTAAGGGTACACAACATGATCTCAATGGCTGTTAATGCTAGAAAATCTGGAAATTGGTTGCAGGACGAAGAATCTAAAAATAAGGAGAATCTGAAGCCAAGATAATCTGCACTACTCATTCTTAGGAGCTGAAAAAATTTGATCGACGCACTTCTGAAATAAGTTCAGTCAACTACATACATACAGGGGCAAATAGTTTGATCATATTCACTTCTTCTACACTATTGTCCTCATTTGTCTAAATTGTTATATTAACTCTTAACAATGAAAGGGAACTTATATTTYAGGAAACTTGCTACTATGTTCTATCCATATTGTACTACCTCTCAAGCTTCCTTTTAGAGTTCATTGATATTTCCTTCATATATGTTATTTTGTYGTGATAAATGGAATGATAACTTTCTTTTTCTTTTTCTTTGTTTGGGTGTTCTTAATATAATAAAGGATGATTGATWTCTGTTGCGTCACATGCACCTATCTTTTTGTCCATATCAAAGTAACATGGCAATTTAACATAATTTATTCATTTGGTTCCTGTTTCTCCTTCCTGATAAGTGGTGTTTATCATGGCTTCCTGCCCATTGGTAGTTCTATCGTGATTTTTTGTGTAGATGATGTTATCTTGAATTGTTAGATGTGTTCTCTACTTGGGTCTCTTTCTCCCTTTTTCATCTTCGAAGTTACTAATTTGGCAAAAACGAGTTAACAGCTGGTGTCTGCTTTGTCTAGGAACTAAATAATGACATATTAATAGCTTAAAAAACTGGTTATTGTTTCACTTCAATGTGCATGGGGTCTTTGTTTTGTAGTGGACGTTGATCATAAATGAATGGAATATGGACCACAAGAATGAACATTCCATAATACCCTTTATCAGTTCCAATAACAAGCTTTGAATGTAGCACACAGATGAGTACTTAAACAGCCCCAAATAGCTATRGATATATATATGTTGAATTACTGTAGAGCCAACTCAGTTGAATGCTATTATGTGCTTTGGAGGGACATTGTTAAGGCTGAATTGAATCTATTTATGTCGAATCATCTTCATATAATCTCTACTGGCTTAATAGGTCTTCACTTAGCTCAAAACTTAAACATGTAATGTTGTGAACAAGATATGGGTTGAYAGATTTTAAACAAGAACTTATTGCTATGGACAAGAGACCAAACTGGTGGCAGAAAAGCTCTGCATTAGCCACTGTTAGGAAGCATTGATTTACGATTTCATTGAGAAACAACATTTTTCTGCTTTCCTTGAGGAATGATGAAAGAGTTTGGATGCARAGCATTCCCAAACAACAGAAAGGAAAAAGGGTACAATTGTAAAAGTACTTTATCACTAAATCTCTTCTTTTCATTTCTCTACAACTCCCAAAAAAAATTAGAAAAAATAAAAAAAACCAATCTTCCCTTTTCTTTCCTGACTTTTCTTTTCTCTCTAAACTTCCAAACTAGGGCTTAGGGAAATGCTAAAGACATTTATGCTTTTGGAACWATGAAGTTTCTGAAAGCTAATTTCTTGAAATAAGTCAGAAGATTTTTAGGGTTAATGTTGTGTTTTAGGCTTTCTTTAAGAAATGTTTGAAGTGAAGATCTACAGTAGTAGCGTTTACCTATTTGATCAGGTTTTGAGTTGGTAACTATGGTTTTAAATTGAATTGGAACTTACTACCTTCAGACCACAAGTTACATCAAGCATACACATTATAATATCAAGTTGTGCTGCTGACATACTATTGTTGGTTAGAATTCGATAGAGAGGCTGATTTCTCTTGGTCTGATAATTCGAGTTGGATTATTTATTTCTCACTTTCTTTCCACCCCGTCACTGATTMTTCTCCTCCCATGTGGCTTCTTTCAACAACCGTTGTTGGCTTTGCTATTGATTACATTACAGATTAAGTAATATTTCTATTGCTTTTCTTTATAAATAGTTTCTTATGGACAWCAATCATAATCAGTAGGTTTAAAATAGAAGAATTTGATAATCTTAGTACTTAATTATAATCCTTGTGGGATTAACACTAATTCACTCATTTTGTTCATTTTAACACTAGTACACATGTTAGGATTTTTTTTTTTTTTTTTTTGTGTGCATCAATATATTTCTTCAAATGGACTATTACCTACTCGGGACATATATAAATAGTGATACGTGTATACTTGGAAGCCTTTATACTTGATAATCTCCTTTAGTCGATCTCTCTAACGGCCAAATGCATAAATTGCAACATAAAGTTGGGCATCTAAGACCAAAAATGCAACCACTATCCCACGCTCTTTATACATGAGGAACAGAGCAGTAGGTAATTGATGAAGCCTGCCATCTCTATTTTTATACGATGTATACAACTTAGGCATGTCTTCATTGAAGAGACAGAGAAATAGCCAAGCAGATAGAAGGCTAGCAAGGATGACCAGAGAGAAGGGGATAAATGATACATCGATTTGTATCTATATTATTGATGGTTTTCTAGAGTCACTACAAAAAAAAAAAAAAAAGACTTTTGCCAACACTGTCATAAGTGCTGCAAATAGGTCCCAATCTGTGTAAATAGTCTTTTGCCATAGTTTTACCACGGTTTTGGAGGTGTAGACGTTGCAGCTATTGGGGAAAGCTACCAATGGCACAAGTTTTACCACGATTCCGGCACTGTTGCATCTAAACAGTGGAATTTGCCTTGGCATTTTTGCTGATGGTTTGGTCACAGTTTTGGAGCCGTGGGCAAAATTTAGTTACAACAGTTTAATTTCTCTATTGGTAAAAACCCTTTTTCCACAACTATGTATATATGGTCAATGTAGTTTTAGATATTATTTGCAAAGAGATTTTCTTTGGCACTTTCTGTGATGGTTTGATTCCACAGTTTTGGAATCGTGGATAAAATTCAATTATAACAGTTTAATCTTCTATTGGTAAAAATCCTTTCGCCACAATTATGCAAATGTGATTGATGTAGTTTTAGATACTATTTGCAATGGTTATGTCCCATGGGCAACTCTTTGTATTTTTTGTCATATCATTTGCCACGGATTTAAAAACTGACATGAGTCCTCCCATGAATGATGGAGGTGGTGGTAGCCAACCAATGATCAGCTCTCCGTTGACCTTGAGAGCCCATAGAATGACAAAGTCTTCAAGTGTCACGGTGATCTCACCAATAGCCAGATGGAAAGTATGAGTATTGAGCTACCACCGCTCAACGACAGCAGTGATTAGGGCRTGAACAACAATAAATATCCTACTCGACATACATCCGCAAAGTCAACCATGTCAATGATATCTCTAATTTGTGGATCGATGTCCTGATAAGTTGTCCAAAACTTACCATCTATATGTTGATAGTACAACGGCATATGACTCCTCACCTACCGATACCAAACTAGATTGATGCTCTCCCCACCTAAAAGGTAAAGACAGATCCAAGGGGCTGGGGTGCATGTCTAAAAGAAAGATATTTTATTAATGATTTCTCAATGAAACATATGGATTTTCAAAATCTAAAAGAAATTTACATTACTGAAGGAGGTAGTCTTGTAAAGAGATATTAATAGTTCATGAAGAAAATAATACAGGAATAATGATCTTATTCTTGTGTGTGATTTTTATATTAGTTCATGATTTCAAGGCCTAACTGCTAATCGTAATTCCCCAAAAAAATAAATAATAAAGCCAATCATAAGACATTTGTTGAGCAAGCTAACACATTATTTACAAAATTTCCATCTTCAATAGACAGTCAATCACATACATAATCCCTAGCAACATCACTTTTGTTCTAGTTTCCAACCATTTTAGTGGAAACTACGGGAGTTATATCTAAGATCAACAATCTTGGAAATTGAGAAGACAATGAACATAACAAAATGAACACAATAAACATAACAAAATAAACACAAAATTGCAAAGGAAATCAACACAACAGAAAATAAACGAAATCAAAGAACTACAGAGCTAGGTATCAAAAGAGGCATCCAAGATGAGTTTCAAAAAATAAAAACAATTTCAGGAAAAATCAACATAAAAAAGAAACTGGCCATGAAGAACGAGTGGTGAGTTGAAGATTCTTTAAGGGCGACGATGAGCATGAGATAGAATGTTGAAAGCGTTACAAAATAGCTGAAAAAATTGAGGCGATAAGTGCTTTTCGTAAATGGCAGCAAACAAGTTAGAGAAGATGCCAACAATGAGAAAAGGTGAGGGGATTTATAAACTACTGAAAGATTTCGTAAATAGCAATGGTCACTGCAACAAGATTTTCTCGAATAATAAAATCGAAAGGGAGGGAAAATACTTTRTTTAATATTTATTTTATTAACTGACAATGTGATCGCATCCCAAGTTAGGAAAAAAATGGGATCGCCATTTTACCATTTGTATTAGTAAAATATTCCATATTCAATGTGAAGATAAAAATATTAATCAAATATAATAGTAAATAAGTCGAAAGCATATTTATAGGGTCCTAAAATGAGATTCTTTAAAAAGGAGGCATATGGACGACATTCTTTCTCGTAAGAGATGAAACATTTAAAAGTAAAATATGAAACATTWAAGAAATTAATAAAGAGATCGACATCACTTTTTTTTACCCATAATTAATAAACACATAAAATACTAAACAATACAGAACCGAAAAAAAATAGATAATATGAGTACTTCACTTGATCCGACAGAAGAATTGGAGATGGAACCACAAGAGCTGGAAGGCAATTCTACCTTGCTTCCACCGCCGCCACCAGCAACTGCTGAGCCACTGTCCCCAGGTATGGGGCCAGCCAAACTAAAGGACTGCCTTGAAGAGTTATTGAAGTTCACTCTCACTTCTTCAATTAATGGAGAAGTCGACGTAGGCCTCCCCAAAGACTACTGCTCTCAACTGCTTCAAGAAGACCMGTCCAATCCTTTTCCGTCTTCCATCGGTACCTAATATGACTGCTTATGCAAATTAGAATACCATGCATTGACGTGTTGTAAAAGTTGTTTCTTGGTGATTTTATACTTGGTGGTAGTCTCAGGGACCTATTTGATACTACTGCGGATCAGTTTGTTTACATTCTTTTGTGATTGTTGGAACCTTGCCATGGAAGTCGTTGAAGCCAAAGGATACTGAGTTAGATGATTTTCTATTTCTTTTGCTCATAATTGCCGAACCCTCGTGTASTCGATTACATAAACTCAAGCACAAACAAAATCTAAATTCCCTGTTTATGTACAGTCATTTGGTTAAGCTGATGTTTGATAAAATTAGTTTATAAAAGAGGGTTAAAAGTTTATCGATAATTTATAATGAGAATAAATTTTTGTTGATTCTCCGACCATAATTTTCGATTTCTTCCTGTCAGAAATTTTCTAAGAGATGTACATTGTAGTTTAGGGTGGAAATTTATTTGCCATCAAAAGTTTTTGAATTTGTTTGGTCACTATTATATTTTGCCTCCAATTGACATCCAAACTTATAATGTGTTGTCCTTGAGATACTAATGACTATGCCTTGGAGATTGTAATGGAAATTGGGGGTGACTTGGCTAGCTAGTCATCTAGCTATTCCCTTCTTTTAATGAAGATGCCGCTCAACATCAATATGAGAAGCTTAGTTGCTCAACCATCAATAAATTAGATTGTTTGAAATTTCTCTTTCCGTGTATAGATTCGTAGATTTTGCTATTCCCCTTCTCTAGTTCTACGTATTTTTAATTTTGGTTGCTTTCAATTTTCAAAGCTTTTGTTAGTTTAAAGCCCATTATGGAGCATCTGATAAGGATTTGAGAAGTTTTATTTACTTAGATATCCTTTACTGATCCAGTAAAGCATATATGGTGCCATTTTAGAGGAGAAATGGACAAAAATGAGACATTAGACCATAGTTTCGGTTGTCGAATAGAAACAAGTGACGGCAATTGAAAAATCTGAAAACATGTTTCTTGGAAAAGTGGTTTTACTCTTTATGTTCTACTTGTGCTCTTCACATGTAATTGAGTAGTTTCTCTTGAATTGGCTTCTAATCTGATGTACATATGAAAGGGGTGAGGTACAGATATCCTTTTTTGTTTGGTTTTTGTAGATATGTCTCTTTTCGTAATTAAGTGACATCACAAAATGTATGTTGAGCAAATTATTCTGCATATTTTGGCTCAAGTACTTTGGCGTTTGATGTATTTGTTGTTCACAGAGTGGTGATTGCACCACATCTCTGCATTATGTTTGTAACATCGGCATTCTGGTTGCGCTGGAACAGTAAAATTTTGAGAGCTTTGGAGTGGCATTCAAACTTTTGGTTGCTCTGGACATAATATTGTTTCTGAAAATTGTTAAAGGACTAGAAAGGACTTGCTTTAAAATACCTGAAATGGCATCTGATGAAACTAGTAACTCAGAAAGTTCCATAGAATATGACGGGAGGCCTCAGGAAATGAAATCCTAGCCTCCCTTAGATGTGACAATAGTGCATGGAAGTGTAAGGAGGAAACAATATAGCAAGAAAATAGTTTCAAATGGCCTAGATATAACTTGACTTTCTTTGGATACATCAGGTGAGATTCTTATTACAAGAATGAGCAAGAGAATTTTCTTTAAAGTCTTTCCTGCTATTTTAATATTGCCTTTCTGTCTAAGATGATTGAACTGCACTTGCAGAGTGTGCCTTTTTGAGCTTCGTTCTTTTTTTCTTTTCTTTTCTCCCTGTTAGGAAGGAAGTTTCCAATTCTAAATGGTGGATGCATATTAAATAAATTATTGTCAAAAGCAGCTCAAAAAGAGGGAATGAAAAGATTTAAAGTAAAAGAGACGAAGAATGGACATGCTAGCAAAAACATAAGACTATGTTTTCTTTGAAGGAAGAAAGAATTGAATATATACAATTATATAAGCTAGGTAAACATTTTTCTTTAACAAAGAAGGAGTTAACTGAAATTTTTGTGATTCTTTCTGTTGTATAAGTAAAGAAATTAGCTTTAATATTTAATAAGTTGACTTAGTATTGAACTGTTTATTTTCTTTCTTTTTCTTCCTTTCTTCTTCTTTTTGAAATTAATTGTTTGCTTGGACATTCTACTCTTGCAGATGCTTTTAAAGGGGTTCCATCATATCCTCTTTACAAGCACCTAGCAGCATCTTTATACCAGTCTATTTGTTCTGGAGCATTAGTTACTACGTCTGATAAAATCTCATCAATGCACGGAGACAGATCTTTGAAGCTGAAGGAAGATGAATGGACTAAGTTAACTGTAGAAAAGGGYTCAGGATTGCTAAAAGTAAGTTAGATGTCATGATTTTGTCTTTGTCTTGTCATTTGTTTTAACATCATCAGCTATAGAATACCTCTTACTCTTACTTATGTCCTGGAAGTTTCTATTTGATAGATATTGAAAACTGTGGACTTTGGACTCCATGTTCAGGAGCCTTTCTTTTCCCAGCTGAAGGGTATTGAATTCTTCACTTCTTTTTCCTGCAATGTGAGCAGTATTTGTTCTTAAAACAAATACTAAATTCCCAGGGACTTACTAAATTCTGGAAATTTGCATAAGTTGCAGACGGACACAAAACAGTTGAAGGCAGGTGTGCAACTGGCAACTACAACCGGTATGACATAATTTTGGCTAACATTTGAATAAGATAGGGAGTGGGAACATTATCCATCTKTATTCTCTTTGCAAATGCTAATTGGCAAACCAGATCATTGAAGTTTTGATATATTGCATGTCATATGAATATCTAAATCAAGAACAAAAAAGGTAACCTGTGAATCTATATGCTGTTTTCTTGAACCAAATTTTGCTATCTACACAGTTTCTGCTACTTTCGTTCRGCAGATTTAGGAATTTATAGTAATTAATCAACTAGACTGTTGCAATGGAACATGTTTGGAATAAAAACAAGTTAGAACTAGGGCTGTGTCCGAAATCACTGCCTCTAGTTTGATTTTTTAAAAGTATTGGCTGAATCTGATACTTTTGGTTGATTAATGTATTTGAGTTTTCAAATTTACCAGTTAAATCACGTTTTCCCAATTAGAATTTKGTGTTCAGTTTGAGTGGCTTGGGTGTTAGTAAAACTTTAAATAGCTGTTCTCATATCAGCATACACTGCAGTTCTATATGGGGTAAAATTGGAGTAATTTTCTAGCGAAAGATTGTCAAAATATGGAGTAAAATTGGGCGAGAGACTTGCTTGATTGGAAAGCACTTGATGCAAGGGTACATGGTTTTTCCAGCYCTTTATAGAACATATAACAAGCTTCCCGCTGGAGGTTTTATAGTTTATGCACTCTAAAGAAGTTTGGGAGACAAATGGTTGAGACTGTCTTTTGCATAATTGGCTTAAAAAACTCACTTAAATTTAAGAGAATCTAAATTTTGGCTACAACCTGCAGCTACAGCATGTCGGATTTTTTCTATATCCTTCTGTCTGCACAGAGGTTCAGCAACTTGGTCATTGGTCTTCATGCATAAATTTGTGTGTTGGATTATGGTTGTTTTGACAAATGCCAATGGCAATCTACTACATCTGGACAGTGTTAGTTCCGGCCTTCATTGAGTTATTTTCTAGTGCTCTCTTTCCTTCATCACCTTAAAGTTCTAGGCTCCCTGTGGTTGCATGTAAGATGTTACATGCTGATATACTTTTTCTTTGAGACATTATCAGGAAAAACTTCTTTCATACAGTTTTTCATGGTCATAAAATATGGTAACAATAATAATAGTAACAAAATGTTACAAGAATTGAGTTGGCAATAACTTTTTGATAGAGGAAGTGAATAATACTTTATGGAAGTAAAGATACCTATACCGAAGTAGCATGATCACGTTCCTATTAATAAATTTTTTTTCCCCCCCCCCCCCCCCGCCCCCTTATGTCAAGTGGTGGATCCATTTCCATAAAGACGTTTGTGTGAGTGTTTGGAAGATATTTTGTGAAATTAGCAGTGCTTATGAAATTATGGTATAGCAGTTATCTTGTAGTATTTGGTTGAATGAAAGTGGAGAATTCATTTTCTTGGAAAGAATTTCTATGCCCAATGGACAAATTTAAGTTATAAACAATGCATGTTTACGGGCTGATCATTGCTGCAAAAATTAGCTAACTGAAGAGATAAAGATTTAATAGTCACTGTTGAACAAAGAGAATTAGCGGTACCTTGTTTGTACGTCAACCTTTTATTTTCGATCTTTGAAGATCTCGAATCAGATTGATGGGTTTTCTCTTTCTTTCTCTAATGACTGATGTTGTTTTATTTGATTGCTAGTATCGTACCAGGTGCTTTCGTTCTTTTCAATAAGTGTCTGCTGCTTCAAGTTCAGGTCATTAAAGGTTTCATGCAGTTCATTAATATTCTCTCTGTGAGTACTATGAGATTACAACATAACTAATTTTCAGGATGTCCATCGATATGCTTCTTTTCTTGAGATGTTGCAAGTGGAGAGTCTTGAAAGAGTCCTCCCTGGAGTAACAACATTTGAAGAAGGTGAGAATTTCAGATTTAGATTGCATGAAAAAGTAAACTAATATATATATATATATAGGATAATGCTCAATATTTGCATAGTAATGCATGTTGAGAAAAATATAACTGAGGATGTTGAATTTTTTAAGTGGGATAAAAACATAATAATTAATCCACAAAGTAAATTTTTTTTCCTTTTCTTTCTAATTTTTAAATTTTTGTTTAAGATAAAACATGAAGTCAAATCTTGCAGCTGTTTTTGACTATATCTATCAAAGCTATCTATTTATATAGCATATGAGCTTATATATAGAGGGGAAGCGAGAGGGTGATGTGGCTCCAGCAGTGCCAGATAAGATGAAGTTTATGAACAATAACTGTACTGGTAGTGATGACATGGCAACATTGATAATCTAAATGAAATGACTGTTTCCTTAGTCTCCCAGCTGGGTTTTGCTTGTGAGCCATAAATCATCATTAACCTTAGCAGCCCTTACGGTGGGGAAGGGGGAAGTATTATTGGGCTGCCATTGACATTCCTAACATGTGACGTTCTTTTCTCTGCAGTATTAATTATTCATTTCACCCGGATTTCTTTTGCGTGCTTCTAGCTCCAGAAAAACCAAGTAATAATAAATTATATTGTATTGAGAAGTAGAAATTCTACATATTTTGCATGTATACTTGAGGGATCCTCTRATTTCCTGTATTATATTCTTTTTGGTATTACTCACATTGTTGCTGTGACCATGATTCATAGTTGTCCACTGTGAGTGATTAATGTAGAGAAAACTATACATAATTTTCTGAAAGTGTAGAAAATTCTAAAGAGTGTAGAATAATTAGAAGAGTTTTAGTTCTTTGCATTTTATTATTTTATCTGGATCCCTTTGAGGAAACAAATTGCAAAAGCATGCCAACTTTTGAGAACATGAAGTGTGTTCTTGAATGGTTGGTTGTATGACTTGCTGAGAATACTAACTTTCAAATAGGTCTGCTCTACTAGAGGGCAGTTATCATCAATATTTTGTAAAAAAAGAAGTAGATTCTTGAAGAGACTGCCAGCACAGAAATAATTGGTGGATCAATTCTAGAATAGTGAGGGCACATTTGAAAATGCTCCACAATTCTGAAAATGGATTTTGGCAATGTATGATCAAATTTCTTATATTTGAGAGAATAAATTAGGTCCTGTTTGATAATCGATTTTAGCATTTAAAACTGAACGAGTTAAGAGTAGAGTCTATTAAAACTATTTGATAATATAATTTTGCAATGTCTATATGTTAAGTAGTCCTAATTCCTTCTATAAATTTTAAGCGATTACTGCTCATATATCAAGTGTACGAAGAGCCTTAGTTAATAGAATGAATAAGGATGTTACAGAAATTGAAATCTTAACCTTCTAAGTACTGTAATTCTAAGCTTTCAATTTTATCTAGAACATTCAATTTAAAAATTGATAAAAGAACGTAACTAAATAACATAAATCTAACTGCATAGTGGAATTACCAATATGAATGAGGCATAGAGTCTTGATTTCACCTAACTATCAATTGTGATTCCCCAATCAGTTTCTCCCAATTTGTAAATCAAGRACCCTAATGTAATTCTACTCTCTCTCTCTCTCTCTCAAGTGCAAGTGAATCTATCCTCAATTACTTGATATCTCTATTCAACATTAATTTAATGAGAACATATGAAGTTGACTTTGGGTCTTTCCAAAACTTCAAAAGAATCATAGAATCTCCTGATCTCACAGTTTGAGGAAAATGTTTTCTGATGATWACATTGACAATAGGTCATGTATATACAGAAAGGCTCTGAAATCTGATCCTCAAAATTGAGAACTAATATGAGCTAACTAAGGTAAGTTGTCCTAGGATAATTATAGCTATAGATACACATCATATCACTTATTGACAATAGTTCCTAATTTACTGGAACTACATCATTTCGTAATTGTCTMGCTTGATTTTCTACACTCCTCTGCAAGCCGGATAATATATTGTCAAACCAAGTTTGGTGCTCAGCTYRTAGAAGTTAGGACGATGGATAGCTCTGGCTAAAATATCTGTTGCCTGGAAATGAGAAGGAATATACCTTTGAGAAATTAGCTTACTTTCTATCTTCTTGCTGATGAAGTGCCGGTTTATCTCAACATGCTTTGTTCTATCATGGTGGACTGGGTTCTTCATAATGGCTACGACCGATTGATTATCAAATAACATTTCTATAGGTCCATCCATATTAATTCTGAGTTCAACTAGCGAGATCCCTTCGCAAATACCATGAGCTAAGGCTTGAAATTCTACCTCAGAACTCCTGCGGACCACAGCCTATTGATTCTTACTATGCTGTGTCACTAGATTACCTGATAAATATAAGCAGTAGACAACAGATGATTTTCGATTAGTAGGAGACCCCTCCCAATCTTCATTGGTGTAGATTTCCTCAGATCTATTTAGGGTATTTCTGAACATTAACCCGTCTCCCACGATCTTTCTTGAGATATCTATCATGACTAATTTATCCCACCATTTGTAAAAAAATATTTACATGCATATTTTTCTTTTTATCAGTGTCAGTATTATTTCAGTCTAGGTGGACTGGAAATTATTAAAGCATGTACGTCTTAGATTATCTCTTAAAGCTAAGCTGATTGTAGAGTACATGAAATTACTCTAGTGGACTACCAAAGGCATTCATGGTATCAGTTGACCTCTTACATTAAATGTTTTCAGGAGTACAAGTCTACAGAAACTTTTACTCGGAAGAGAAAGAAAGTTTAAATGGCGTTCTTGCTATTTCTGTCACAAAATCTACTTCTCCACTTCACAATTTTATGGCCACTATACTCTTGGTGAGTTGTGCTTCCAGACTTAACTTTTCTGTTTGGCTTCCTTATTGGAAGTTTTCAACATTCCACGGGCACGCACAATATAACCCTTCAAGGTAATGAACTGTTTTTTTTTTTAATTTTATTTTTTTTTGGAACTCTTCTTTAGAATGAGCAACATGCTCCCATTGATCTTTGATCATAAGTTGGTAAGTGAAACAACAGGAAACAATTATTTTCTCGACGAAATTATGACCATGATGAATATGACTGTCAAAGATCCTCGGTTTGTGATTGGATAACAATGTTTTATAGTAATGCATCCTGCTAGATACAATAATGTAGAGCAGAATTATGCATGATGTGTGATAACTTCTTCCTAATATCTGTTTTTTTTTTGTGACTGCTGCAGACTTTGAAATCAATAATAGGGAACAGGTGGAAGTTTTCTTGTCAAATGTGAACAAACAAGTAATTAAGTTCAGCAACTCTTTTAATTTATTATGTATTGAGATAAGGGAAACTTTAAGAAAAAGTACATGAATTTCATTTTTCCATCATAACTTATTATGATAGTGCAAAATGATTGAGAGGAGCATTACTAGTTGTTGCTATGCCATCCAATTACTTTTGACAAGCTCACGCATGACAATTTGAACCATATGGAAATCTTTGAAGAATCTCATATGTCTTTGACATGATGAATTTTTCTGCTTCTTCCTTGTTCACAAATTTTCTTTCATGACAATGACTTACTCTACAAAAATGTAACACAAATTCTAAGTTGTTATTGTGAGAGTTCCACTACATTTGATAAATGCAAAGCATTTTTYCCCCCAAGAAAATGATAATTGGATAGTTGAAGACTGTAACAAGTTGGTTGTACATCATGTACTTCGAATGTTTTATGCTGAGGTTGATGAAAGACAGGTTCATATGTGTAGCAAGAAGGTTTGTTTTGTAATATCACATTAGTTTGGAACAGTAAGCTTCTTAAAATAATTCATTATTRGAAAAGGATTTTGAAATTTTAAATTTGCACTTCAAAATGAGAAATTTCAACCAATTCATTTCTTATAGTAGTTATGTTGTTTTCAGTTACATCATTAAAATCAGCATGCTCCATCAACCCAGCCTACAGTCTGATATCAGCCATCCAATTACTAATGGTTTAGTTAATGTAAATTTTGACATTGAATGAATGAAAGTTCAGTAGGTCCCGGAAGGAATTCCAAAGGGCACTATACGTTAAAATATAATTAATAATTTTATTTTAGTAAGAAGACATCTATCTTTATTTTCTTGATAAGTTCTCCACACTCAACATRAAAGAATCTCCGTGCTATTATGGTGTTTATTTGTTGCTTATGGATAGAATTTACAGTGCTTTTACACTTTCTGTAGGGTTTCTTTTACATATAATTTAATCCCRAGTCTTTTTCTTTTGTTTTCAGATGTTTGATATCTCACAAAGAGATTAAGTTAGTGATGATTTTGATTGAGTAATCTATTCAGGGGTTGAGGTATGCTGGTATCCAAAGGATGTTAAATATGGTACGCACTATGGGAACAATATCAGATGCACTTCCTCCACCGACTTCGACACTTGTCTCATCATTTTTGGCACCACATAATCCACATGTACTACATAGATCTCTATCTCTTATATGTTCAAGGGCCTGCGTTTTACTGTTATCTTTGGCTTCCTTGTTTATGAAGTATAATGATAATGATTTTGGAATTTTTTATGGAGATAAACAAATAAAAAGAAAGCTTTAAGTTGTTTCTGAAACTTCATCTCTCTGTCTATGAACTTCTGTTTACTCGGAAAAAGAGAATGAAACTTATCCCGGTGACATGTGCTTTCTTTACAGGAAAGGCACGAAAGAAAATTTGATTTGGATGCATGTTGAGACTGATGATTTGGAACCTAAGAAACTTCTATKACAATTTTATACATTGCAGTTTCTGTTCAGTTCCATTGGTGTTTCAAAATGATCTTTTCAGAGAAAAACCATCCACCAACTAAGCTTATTCATAATTTCTTAAAATTTGGTGAATAGCTTTGTGCCTTCCTCATTGGTTTATTCCTGGCTCAAGGTTAAAGGTTCTTCACTGATTGATGGAGCAAGGGCTTTAGCAAAGCATGTCAACCGAAGCAATGATAAGTATTGGGGGGACTTCYGCGGAAGTGGTTAGTTTTATATTATGACTCTTCTAGATCGGTACTCTGGACTGCATTTGCTACTATACTGTCTATGGCTACGCTTTTGTTGCCGTATTCTGTTTTTGTGCATTTGAATCTGATGGAGCAAAACATTGTCTGCATGATAGAGAGATCCTTCACAAATTAAGGTTTATAAGAGAAGAAAGGCTTGGTATTTTGTGGGCCTAAGTTTAAGGTTCACTAAACTGAAAACTTCAAGCAAGTTGCATGAACTAATGGTGAAATCTCTAATCCACATTTGTTTCTTCATAGGCTTAAAGCAATTACTTTCTAGATTATGAGACTAGTAGTTCTGCATTTTTTTTAGCTAGTATGAGTTTCATGTTTAGTTGCATTATATTTGCATAAGTACATTTTAAATTGCTATGAGGTATTCTTAACCCCAAATTGATTTGCTATGAATAGACATGTAATGGTTATGTATTGTCAGTACTCTTAGAGTGAGTGGAGTTCTGAATATTATTTTGGTGATGTACCAATGTTGGAGGAGAGATTCCATCTTCGCTTGATGTGATTTCTTGCGGGCTAGCTGTGATTCCTAGTGGCCTCTAAGATTGATTCATAAAGACATGTTTTGATTCCAAATACAATTATTTCATTCCAATATCTACTCTATAGAACCATCAGAGGTGTTGGCCACTCTATCACATGCATTGCATTTCTCTTGGAACTTACATTTTGTATATTTCTTTTAGCAGCTAACTGAACTTGTAGGCAGGTTATGCTAAGAAATCAATCCTGTGCTGTAAATGAGATAAATCATGTTAAACCTAAGATTTGTTCATCAGACTACGTCACTTTTCAGTCGGCATTACCCATCAGGTTTTATTGCAATTTGGAAGAGAATGCAGTATAATAAGACGAAGCATAATTATGACAGGAAGCTGGAAGTATTTTAAAAAAGAAAAACTATACTTAAATAGTGGCACTTCATTATCTTGTCATACCCAGGAATTTTGAGATTATGAAAGGAAAGATAAAAATAGCAAGAGGCAGGAATGAATATTTCAGCTCCATTTATCTCATTCTGAAGGCTGGTTGGCAGTATGATCTTATAGATTATGTTTCACAAATAATTTCATATTAAGCTATGGCAGTAAGATTTAGTGAGAGAAAAGAAATAAGTAGAAAGGAAAGAAACTGGAAGGACAAAAGTAAACAATCAATAAGAAGAAAGTCTTTTCTGTACCGGGATGTCGCATTGCAGAGTAAGGATTCAGGAAAACAAAATGATTAGTTGTTAAAGGAAAATCACATACATGTAGCAGGCAACTATCCTAAACAGTAGCATCAACACAACGGATATTGCTTGCTTTGTTATTAGTTAGTAGTATCTGTCAGATTATGCCTTTACACTTGTGCAAATTATATAACAATGAGATAAAGAAGAGGGACGAATGAGAACTAAGAAAAATCATATGTAAAATTGGATATATACTCTTGCTTCTGATAAGATTGTGAGTTGTTAACTTTTATTCAATCAAAAGAAAACCAGAAATTTGCATGAGTAAACGGAGTTATACTCAAAGAGTATAACCTCCCATGACCCTAGCTCATTCACCACTCAGAAATCTCATGACTCCTATATCCTTTTTCTCCTTACTCATAGAAATACTCCTAACTAACTCACAACTGATGTCAGAATCAGTTAGAGACTTAGTGCTGACTAGATAGGAGTTTTCTTATGCCTAGCATAAGTAAATTTGACTGGTGTCCCATCATGACTTTCTGCCCAAAGTTTCAGCTTGTCCTCAAGTTGAAAGTCAGGGAATTGATTAGAAGGGTGGATGAAACTCTCCCAAGTGGCCTCAAAAAGGGTAAATGTTTCCACTGAATGAAGACCTCCAGTACATCTTCGGAATTTGCWGTACGGTGACGAATGCCTAACACAGCTGGTGGTTCCACAATTAATTCCAGATCAGAAGATAATTGGGCTGGCGAAAAAGCTGAATGGAAGTTGGATCCAATGGCAGGGCGAAGTTGGGAAATGTGAAAAACTGGATGCACTGAATAGTGGGAGGGAAGCTGAAGGCGATACACAACATAGCTGACTTGGCTCAACACCTTATAAGGACCGTGGTAGCGAGGGGATAACTTTTCAGAAGTGTGCGTGACTAGGGAACGTTGTCGGTATGGGCGGAGCTTGATGTAAACATGAGCATCAACTTGAAAATCGACTTCTCGCTGATGAATGTCGGCTGTATATTTCATTTTCTGTTGGGCACGCAATAAATTCATCTTGAGTTCATCAAGAATTGCATCTCTTTCCCCAAGCAAGGTGCATCCACAGCAGCAACCACGGACGAACCAGACTCATGGCGAACTAAGGGGGAGGATCTCTGTTGTAGAGGGCAAAAAACGGTTTGGTTTTGAGAGAAGAGTGATAACTAGTGTTGTACCAGTATTCTCCCCAATGCAACCAATCTGCCTATTTTCATAGCCTGCCAGATGCAAAACAATGAAGATATGTTTCAAGGCAGCGATTCACAACCTCACTTTGGCCATCATTTTGAGGATGATAGGCAGTGCTACTCTTTAACTGAGTGCCCTGTAACCTGAAAAGTTCCTTCCAGAATAAACTGAGAAAAATCCTATCGCTGTCAGAAATGATAGCAGCTGGAATTCCATGTAAACATACAACTCCTTTGACGAATTCTAAGGCTTCAGATTGTGCTGTAAAAGGATGACGAAGGGGAAGAAGGTGTGCATATTTACTCAGCCGGTCAACGACAACCAAAATAGTGTGAAACCCATAAGAACGAGGCAATCCTTTGATGAAGTCCATGGTGATTTCTTGCCACAACTTATCTGGCAACGGAATAGGGTGGAGAAGTCCAGCTGTTAATTGCGTGAGATCTTTATTCTGCTGGCAAACTTCACAAGCTTGASTAAATTGAATAATGTCTTGATGCATTCCAGCCCAGGAGAAATCACCAGCAATTCGATGATATGTACGCTGAATTTTGGAATGACTGCCCAAGGGGGAAGAGTGATATTCAGCCAACAGTAAAGGAATGGAAGGAGAAGATTTGGATAGGACGAGCTGATTCTTATATAATAATCGGTCTTGAACCAAAGAGAATACCGAACTTGCCTGTTGCCCTTGCTGTAAAGTTTTCTTTATCATAGAAAGGAACTCATTCTGATCCGCTTGAGATTGAATCGCTTCCCACCCAAGCACATGAGGAACAGTCAATTCAGCTAGGTGCATCACAGGAGTTATCTTAGATGCATCTGTTCCCTTATTTTCAACTCCTGCGGTGTACTGAATCACAAAATCATATCCTAAAAGCTTGGCAACCCACTTTTGATATTCAGGACCAACACTCCTCTATTCTAATAGATATTTAAGGGATTTTTGATCCTTGCGTACCACAAACTGTTGGCTGAGGAGATATGACTGCCACTTCTGGACAGCCAAGGCGATGGCCATCAATTCCCTCTCATACACCGAAGTCTGCTGTGCTCGACCAATGAGAGTTTGGCTGTAGAATTCACTAGGCCGTCCCTGTTGCATAAGAGGAGCGCCCAATCCCAGACCAGAAGCATCAGTTTCAATAGTGAAGGGCAAGGAGAAATCAGGGAGAGCTAACACTGGTACTGTAGTCATAGTTTTCTTTAATTCTTCAAAAGCTTGCTCAGCTGCCTCATTCCAACCGAACTTATCTTTCTTCAATTGCTCAGTCAAAGGCCAGACAATGGAGCTATATCCAAGGACAAATTTCCTATAATAACCCGTAAGACCCAAGAATCCCTGCAAGTCTTTAATAGATGTAGGACGTGGCCATCTAATCATTGCCCCTATCTTGGATGGATCAACCGCAACTCCTTCAAATGAGATGATATGGCCTACGTATTCCACTTTCTCTTGTCCAAAATGACACTTCTTAAGATTGGCATAAAGTTGTTGCTCAAGAAGAACCTGCAGGACAGCTTCCAAATGGTGCAAATGAGAGTTCACATCCGGGCTATATGCAAGGGTAGCATCAAAAAAGACCAAAACAAACTTCCTTAGGAAAGGTCAAAAGACTTCATCCTTCAATGACTGGAAAGTTGCTGGTACATTCATCAACCCAAATGGCATGACTAAGAATTCGTAATGTCCTTCATGCGTAAGAAAAGCTGTTTTGGGAATGTCTGGAGGCTGTACTCTAATTTGGTGGTAACCAGATTTGAGATCTAATTTAGAGAACACTTTTGCCCCTCGAAGTTTATCAAGAAGCTTGTCTATTACTGGAATTGGGAACTTATCTGGAATTGTCTCCTTATTCAATGCTCTATAGTCAACACAGCCATCCTACATCATTTTTCTTGACTAACAACACTGGACTAGAGTATGGGCTGCTACTCGATTGTATAATCCCAGCATTCAACATCTCCCTTACTAATTGTTCAATTTCATTCTTCTCAACGTGTGAGTATCGATAAGGGCGTACACTGATGGGAGAGTCCCTTCTTTCAACATAATCGCATGGTCATGGCTACGGGAAGGTGGTAGATCTTTAGGCATATCAAAAACTGGTGCAAACYTTGTCATAATAGGAGTAAGCCATTCTGGAACAGCAAGATCTGGGGCTTTATGAGCTGAATGTAAGACTTCCAGATTTCAAAATTCCAGCCAGAAACCCAGCCCTCTATGCTGCAAATTTCGAATCATAGCCTTAAGAGAAACAGGAGAGCTGGCAAAGGATCGGGTCCCCTTGTAATGTGACGGTCTTGCCACCCACCTGAAACTTCATTTAGAGTTCTTTCCAATTAACAGACATGCTACCTAAGGATCTCAACCAAGTCATTCCCAAAATAACTTCAATACTACCCAACTCCAATGGAAGGAAATCTTCTATTATATCCAAACCTTGGGCAGATAGTAAAACTCCCTTACACAATCCAATTCCCTTCACCTGATTTCCTGTGCCTAGAATTACTCCAAAATCACCTTCATCCAAAACATGCAACTTCAATTGATTCACCAGCTTTTCAGAAATGAAATTATGTGTAGCCCCCACAGTCAATTAAGAGTATAACCTCATGACCCTTAATTAACCCCTTCATTTGCATTGTAGTCGAATTAGTCAATCCCACAACAAAATTTAATGAAATTCAGCAATACCTGTTACGGGTGTTTATGTAAAAGCCCCCTCTGATTCAGATATGATGGGTTCTTTGATGCATAGTGATTCAATGTGATCGCCTTCCTCATCCGACACCAGCAGCACTCGCAATTCCTTGTCCCCGCAGACATGGCCAGCAGAATTTCTCATCGCACCGATAGCAAAGCCCTTTTGCTAGCTGGAGTTGCCTCTCGGAATCCGTCAATTTCTTGAACGGGGTAGAATTGATTTTCATAGGCGGTGGTGGTAACGCCAGTGTTACAAAAGCCTTTGGAAGTGCAGGACATGGTGTTTGTAGAGGATGAGGTTGATTAGAAACGGTAATGGGTAAGGCTTCTTTGGCCCTTGGATTTCAGCCTTAAGCCCATGTATGAAGTTCCCTTCCAAGAGCTGATCTGAGAGGCCCTGTAATGTCTCAGATAACAGCTTAAACTGCTCAATATAGGCTGCCATGGTGGTCAACTGACGGAGGCCGGTGAAGCATTCATATAGTGACCCTTCTAGGACCAAACGAAATCGCTTCAAGACTAATTTCGTCAACTCCTCCGAACCAGTATCAGAGACCGGTTGTTAATCTAGCGGAACCAAGATAGAGCTGTTCCTTCTAACCCAACAATCGTTGTGTTTCGCTTCTTCACATCGGACAACTGAACAAGAGGGAAATAGTRTTCTGCCCGACAAATCCAGCCGTCTGGGTTGGTACCATCGAACAAGGGAAAATCCAGTCAATGAGGTCGTCGATCTATTGCTGAATACCCTATGTCCTTGGTGGAATCAGGAGGAGCGGCGACCGGAATGGGTGACTCTGATGTAGGGCTTCTATTGACTGAGAGGCCATCCAATTTCTGAGTAATTGCTAAGGTGGTTTGCTGGAATTCAGAACGAAGAGATCTAACCCTGTAGTGATCTCCATAATTTGGTCCTCTAAATTTCCAACTTGGACATCGAGCTTCTTCACCACCATAGGATTGGTGGCTCTGATACCACTTGATAAGATTGTGAGTAGTTAACTTTTATTCAACCAAAAGAAAACCAGAAAATTGCATGAGTAAATGGAGTTATACTCAAGAGTATAACCTCCCTTGAGCCTAGCGCGTTCACTACTCAGAAATCTCATGACTCCTATTATCTTCTTTCTCCTTACTTATAGAAAAACTCCTAACTCACTCACAACTGATGTCAGGATCAGTCTAGCATAAGTAAATTTGACTGGTTGCCTATCAGCTTCCCTTAGGTATGTCTAAGCATATAACAAATTTTTGGGGGGGGGGGGGGGAGTTGTTGGAGGAAAGGAGCAACAATGTTGATATTTAGTATAGACCCTTTGCCAACACTTCAGATTGATCAACCAATTGGTTAGTGGCTAGGCGTGCAATTTTACAATCTTGCCTGCATCCCTCAAACTTTACCCCTTGAAAGATCATATTATGATAGAGAAAAGTTACAAAGAGGAGGGAAAAAAAGTAAGAATAGCTCACATAATTTGGCATGCTTAGAGTTGTTCTTGGTTATTCAGAAAATAACTTAATTAAACCAAAAACAAATCTTAAGGGTAAAAAAGTGAAAAAAAATAATGAAGAAATGACAGATGACTATTGAGGGTGTTGGAGCTGCAGATCTTGTYGTACTCTGAAGCAGAWGTCTAGCTGATCAATTCTGGCCATCTTGACTGTCTATTAGCCCTTTCAGTCACATCTGGTTTGAAATTCAGTTTGGTTGATTTTGATGAAGAGAAATACACGGATAAGGTTCTTGTGCACACAAAATACACTCATCTTGATCATTTTTGGTTGAAATAGTGGCTGATAAAGGATCATTTTGATATTAGCATGTTTGATCGGAAAGCCATTAACAGAATAAATTTTTTCAACCTTTTTGTAGATGCCACTGTGGATCATACTGTTAGCAAGGAACACAAATCTACAAACCACTGTTGTGGAAAGCATCTGATGAATGGCTTCTGTGATAAGCCAATGCATATTTTGAGAATTTCTAGGAGTAGTGGGATGTGTCTAGATTATAATGCCTGGATGTTGATTCAAAATGTTCTCAGTGACTGGGGATATCATCCTAATTGATACTTAATATCTTGTGCAGAATACATATTTAAATTCCAATGATCTATATATCACTTTTTGTATGCGGAGGTCATTAATGTTTTCTATAAATTGACAACATACTGGAGGAAAGATTGATCAGTGCAAAGTTAAACATTTTTTGTAATCTACTTTCTGTTTTGAAATTATTTATTTTTTTAAATTTTTAAAAAGGAAAATTTATTTTTCATGTTCTGGCTGTTCAGATTCTCATAAAAATAAGGCTGCACTTGATGTCATCAGCCGGTTAATAGTTCACTGCTGCTGGATGAATATGCATGTTGTTCCACCACATGGGGCTGTCTTTGAAATAAGGGTAGCTGAGGGTTTTGGTGCACGATGGTCTGAGGATGGAAGCAAGGTAAGCATAACATGCTCTAATATCTGACATTCCATAATATGTACAAGCACATGAATCGCCAAAATGTAGCTTTATTGAATTGGACCTGGCCTTACAAGATTGGTCTTTTTTCTAGATTTGCTTGTTTTAGAGATACATGAGATTTGGCCAAGTCTATGAGATCAAAAGAAGCCATCTACTTTAAGGAAGAAAAGTGAAAGGTGGAATCACTTTTAAGTGTAAGGATCCGAGTTTGCAGATAGCATTGCTTGTACGAAAGAGCTTCCAGATAGCAACTAGAATATATAGCAACATACAACAAAAATGTTACATATCTATTCAAGTGCATTGACGTTGTTATTATTAGATTCTCTCCACATTGTTCCAAAATGATACAGAATTTAGAAGATATATCATAAAGTAAAATGTTACTATGTGGATTTTGTACTATCTGAATTTAGATTATCTGTTAAGCTGCAGTACTAGACATTTTATCTAATGGTTTAACTAATAAATTGAGACAGCATTGTGTTAGATTACACATAAGAAGACCATTTTTATAATGAATAATGCATAATTGCATAAGAATGACTGGATCGTACTTGCTGCTGTGTATGTTTTGGTGAAGTGAAATTCCAAGTGAAACTTTGTTTATTAATTGCAAGAATATGAAAACTCTGTTGTTTCTTTCAGAAATGCATAGATAATTTGCAGAGGAATAAGCCTGGGCCTTTTGTTTATCTTTGAAATATAGATTCTTACTTGTACCTATTATTTTCATCTGCAAAATTTCTTTATATGTTATATCTAAAAGGAAAGYAGGATACTTTTGTTTGAAATAAAACAAAATTTGTTTTATTTTGCAGTTTCTGGGATTTCTTGAGCCATACATGGTTGATGGTCACTCTAAGGGATGGAGGCACTGAATTTACACCACATGCATCATCTTTTGGCTTCCTTGATATGTAAAATACTCTTTCTATTTTAGTGTAGGGCGTGTCTTGTTTGATATGTTAGTCTGCCATATTACTGGTCGCCTTCTATAACATGCTGCCATTAGAGATATATGGCTAAAAGAAACTACTTACAGCTGGAAGTGCAGTGATTGAGATAAATTCTAGTATATATTCTGCCAAATGTGCTTGTATGCTTGGTCATCAAAATTTGTGCTTCCCTTTCCCGTTCCTGCCATCTCTTTCTTACATTGGATCTGATATATTTTAACCATTATCTTTCTAATACAATTATAATATAATTTTACACTGGACGAATTTTTATAGAGCAAAATATGTCTGAGACTGACAAAGTTTGTCTTTTTCTTTGATTTGTTGGATGACAAGGTGTTCTCAACTGAAAACAAATACAACTTTCTCCTCATTGGTAGCCTAACGACAAGTTTATTCTCAACTCAACTCAAAATATCACACTATTCTTGTGAAATTTACTTGGGAAGTGTTTTCACTTTGAAATACAGTATAATGACAAATTATTTGTATTGAATTAAATATCATATTTGGTTTACAAGCTCGAAGTTATTGTATGCATTACCAGTTTTAATGGGTCATTCTGGCATAAAATGAACTCAAGTATATTTGTCTTTTGATGGACTGGCTGCTTTGGGGTTCCTCTGGAACAATTTCATATGTTTAACTCCTGGCATTTTGCTTTATATGCTAATGTGTTCCTAGGCATGGACGAGTTCTTCCCTCAGCTTCAACAGCTACTAACAGTTCACGCTTCTCGTTATCCCTTTGATAACAGTTCCCTTCTTCTCTTCTTAGGTTGTGCAAATTTGCTTTAAAATATGCATTGTTTTCTACATTGCTATCTGTTTATAGATTTTACCTTCTATTTGCTTCTTTAGTAAAATGTCTACTTATTCTTTTCCTCCCCCCTTATTCTAAAATATTCTTGCCTTGATCTGCAGATAAGCAATCACAGGAGCTGACATATATAAGTACCTTTGATGACAAGCTACCTGACAATCTTGTTAAAAGAATATCCTGCTTTATTGAAAATCAGAGATCATTACTTGTGTATTATGAATCATTATACTGTTCCACGAGATGGTTTGTGCCACTGTGGAAACTATTGATAATATCTAGAGGGATAAGGGCAACACTTTGGCATTTAAATCTCAATTAGACTTTATTAATGTATCAAGAGAGGTAGTCTCTTTATTTACGTCCGTCTCAATGAATTTCCCTGTAAATACCGGTGCTTTAGACTGGTATAGCTGAAGCTTTTGGTGAAGATAAAGMTAGGATATAGTACCTCTCTTTTTTGGCATGTCGTGTCAAATAAAGCTTGGCTTTCTGGAGGTAGCAACTTATGATGAAGATGACCTTCGCATTGAACACTTCCTTTTTTAATTGTAGATTTTATTGGGTTACCTTTTCCTCGTGTACATGTGGGGATGGTTCGGCTTTTGGATTAACCTTATATGTAGAACATTTTATGTAAATACTGGATGATCGTCCAGAATTTCAAAATTTTGAGCTTCTTTTTTTTTTTCTTTTCTTTTTTTTTTTTTAAGCTCATGCTCAACTTGTACATATTACAAGTCCATAGTTCAAGTAATGAAATATCCCTGAATGTTATGAAATCAGACAATAAAGTGGATCTGCCGCTTTGTTTTCCTTTTTAATTACTTATACTTTTCAGGAAGAGTAAATCAAGGAACGAACCTAGTTTCTTGAGACATGAGCTCGGTGCATTTAAYGTTCCAATTTCAGAACATCGGTGAGAGCCGCTTTTTGCTAGCTATGTTTGAATCTAAGGCAAGCAGAAAGAAAGTATGGGATTGAAATTTTTTATTGTTGTTGGATAATACATATATATATATACACGAGATAATTTATTAAGTTGCATCTTTTCTGATGTTTTTTAATTAAATATAAGCATTTCTAAGTRAGACGTGTTAGTTATTATAGAAAAGTTCATTTTAGTTTGCTTCTTTCCCCTTTCATTTTCATTCATGATTGAATGGAGATCAATTTGGACCCTTTTAATCCTTTCACTTAGTTTCATTCATTTTCCTTTTGCAAAAAAATTGATTCATGCTTAAATCTTGGAAGCCTAAGCCAGTTTTGAATATGACAAGTATTGATAAGTGCTATTTGTGTATTATCTTTTTGCATGATAGAAATTTGAATTAGGGATGAATATGAATTTCGAGGATAAAACTCTTCACCAAAGGCTTACGCTTGTGGCTTTATAAAAGAAAATTGATTTTTGGGAACTGAATGCCCAAAAGTTTGGTTTTTATGATGGTGCTTAGATAAATTYGTGCCAAGACGGGATAGTAAGGGAGATAGGTCAATGCTTTTATATTGTGATATAGCTCCACAATKGTCACAATACATTACAATCGACTTCCATACATGGTATAACTTCAAGTTGGGTAAGAAATAACCGAAGCCACTCTGCTTCCTTGGATGCCTCTGATGCTRCGACATACTCAGTTYCATAGTAGAGTCAGTAATACAGGATTGCTTAACACTTCTCCATGAGATAGCTCCTGCAGACAAGGTAAAGGCATATCCACTAGTGAATCCTTATCAGCTCGAAAATCTGAGTTTGTGTAACAAACAAGAGCCAAGTTATCGGCTTGTAAACTAGCATATAGTCCCTAATAGCTTCAGGTACTTGATAATATGCTTTAAAACTCGTTAATTTTCTTCCCCTGGTTTGACTGAAATCTGCTTACCATGCCTATGACAAAACAAATATGTAATATCCGAGATTTTACTTTTTATAAATTTTATAAATTTTGTATGGTCGTATGATTATGTGTGCCAACTAGGGTTGGAAATTTTCTATATGGTTATTGTTTAATTGTACGTTTAATAAGTATGAGATTATTGCGTTAATCGAACAAGGGTCCTTGATTGGTTAGAGGCTTGACTTATTGAGCTTATTCGTTTTTCAGTCGRAAGTTAGATTTTTATCGAAAGAAAGGCCCGTAAAATTTAATTTAATGGATTGGATTGATTATGGAATGAGAAAGCCCGAAAGATTTGGGTTAGGGCCCAAGTTTGAAGTTATTAAAAAAAAAAAGGGGAAAAACCCTAAACCTTCTTCTTCCTTCCCAAACCCTACCCGCTGCCGCCCCCATTGCCAAAAATTCCTGCCGCCGCACTCGCTGCCTCCTTTCTCCCTCTGTCTGCCCGATGCCGCTCGTCGTGGCCCTCCTCCTCCTCCTCTCTCTTTCTTCTCACCTCTCTCCCTTCTCTCCCTCTGCTTGCTAATATTGCTGCCTGAAGCTTGCGACATCACTATCCAGATCCGCCATCTCTTCTCCTTTGCATGTGTGGTTGGTCAGACCTGATAGCTACYGGAAGCTTGCAACTTCGCCGTCTAGATCCGCTCGGGATCTCTTGCCCACATAGGTGCTAGGGGGACATCCCGGCTCGCAGCACGCATCCGGTTGACTCATTAGTCTCTAATTGCTCAGAGTTGTGACCAGATTTTGGAGCCGCTCACGACATGAACGAACGCGACTCGAACGGAGTTCTCCCTGCTGTCTCCTAGATCTGCCGTCTCTGCTCGTCCGAGTGCAGTAATAGCTCGTCCAGGTCTGACTCGCCGACTCTCTCTGCTCGCATTCGCTGCTGGATCTCTGTTTCTTGCATGCTGATCGCTTGCCTAATGGTCGTCATTGCTAGCTCACGCTCGGATCGATCGGGGCCTGAAGTCGATGCTAGCCTGAAGCTCCCAGATCCGCGCACCTTGCTGGCCACTTGAATGCTCTGCCGCGCGGCCAGCCATTCTGTTTTGCCTCCCGCTGGTCGTCATTCAGCCAAATTTGCCATCTTTTTCTTCTCTGCTTGATCGGATCCATTTGTCATGGAAACCAATAGCAGCATGGAGGTTCAATCCTCAGCTTGTTGTCGCTGGTTTCTTCATCTCATCGACCAGAACTCCTTGTGTTGTTCTCCTTGTCATCGGAAGCCTTGCCGAAAACAGGTTCGTTGGAGGCTGTTGCTGGGCTAATAGATGCCCAGCAACCAGGTGCCCAGATGCCCTGATGCCCAGGCGACTAGGCCCCTTGAAGTGGCGTTGCGTAACCAGGCTATTGCGCGCGCGCTCGGCGCAACACCACTTCCATGGCACTTGGATTTTGTTGACTTAAAGGTGAAAATTACTATTCGATATTGGAAATTTATAACCTATGTAATTATGTCCTAAAGTGAAATTGTGGGAGAACATAGATTAGGTTTAATACCTGATTAAGGAGTCTAAATTTTACCTTTAATAACGTGATAATTGGTGATGTGGGAATTAAGTATGAATTAAAAGAAATTGACAAATGACGTTCATGGAATAAATGTTGAATATCTAAGCTTGGACAGTCGTACTAAATGGACTTTCCTTCTGTAATCGYAATTAGGTTGTTTTCGAGCGCATTGACGTTGAGAACGGTCGAGGGACTTCATTTTCGCAATTTAAATAAGAACCTTTAACTTAAAGGACTCCAAGTAAGTAAATTCTCATATTTCATTAATTCATATGTATTGATGCCTCTAAATTCCTTTTAGGAAAATCAAATGTGTTGTCTATGAGATGTAAGTAAATCTCCATACCCGCCTACCTTTTTCATTGTGTGTTATGTGGTGGCTGTATGGGACTGTATTATAAAATGTGTTGAGATTGTGTGGAATGTTTTCACGTGATTTATATTTTGTACTATTATTATGTTGAATGGTATTTTAATACAGTTGTAGTATTTCATGTTATGGGCATGTAGTTATAGTATTTTATATCATTCCTGGCATGATCCATTCATAATTTAGAAAGTGAATGGTTTAGGAATTAAATTTTGAAAGTGAATGAATTTTATAAATATATTATGTTCAGAAAAATGTTAAGATTTTTGGAAAGGAGTATAAACCTAGCGGGAAATGGGGCGTGGCGGACCAGGGCACCCGACCCGACCCTCTTGGAGGGTAGTGAGATATGTAATGTTCACCTCTTTGGAGGTGAAAAGATGAAAGGAAAAGTAAAGGAATGTTAACCATTTTGYGGTTCTACCGGTAGAAATGTAATCGGGTTCCAAAGAATAATGGCCCACTGCAGAGYTTAATGGGTAGGCGTTTTGAAAGGAAAGATTTTATGAAAAGGTTATGAAATGAAAATATTTAGAAAGTTTTCATTGAGAAAGTGAGATTCTATAATTAATGACATGTAGGGCATATTGATGCATTCATGCGTGATATTTGCTTACTGAGCTTTATAGCTCATTCCATTTCCTTCACTTTGCATTTCAGGTGATGTGTAGCCAGATGGTGCATGGAGGTCACTTGTGGGCAAGCCATGATATTCCGAAGCATTTTCTAAATAAATTTTATTGAATAAGATAGAATGGTTTTTGTGAATTATTATTAAGATATTCTTTATTGGTTTAGTCCTATCGTGCTTTAAATTCTTTTGGTTTCTACAAATTTCAATTTTGATAAATGTTAGGTTTGTTGGGTTTTGAATGCATGTTGTTTAGGGTGTTGAAAACGTTTGGGAACCTTCAAATGTCTACAGGGGATATTGTTGGAATTACAAAGGAAACTTTGCTAAGATTTTTATAAATCTCTTTTCTATTTTAAATTTCAAGATTTTTATTATTTCAAAAATTTTCGCAAATTCATGTCAGTGAGGAAATTCCTGTGTTAGGATAAAGTTTCTTAATTTGGGGTGTTACAAAATATCTGACCAGGTACATAACATGACATACATAAGACTTTTCACAACCGAAGCATAGCAAATCCTACACATTYTTTACTTTTCTTCCTTTGTCATAGGAAAATCCCTAGAAGAGAAGGTTAGATCATGTTTAAAGGGAATAAGTGCCCCTTTACATTAATCAATGCTAAACCTAGCCAGTATCTTGTCAATATAAGTAGATTGGGATAAGCCTAACATTCTCTGCTTCCTATCTCTAAAAATGTTTATACCAAGAATGTAGCTAACTTTTCCCGTATCTTTCATGCTAAATTGACTTGACAGCCAAACTTTAATTGATGACAATTTTCCGATATCATTTCCAGTGTAGAATGTCATCAACATATAACACTAAAAAGGACATCTTTTGACCATTTGTCCAATTATGCACTCATGGTTCATCTATATTTTGTACAAATCCGTAAGACTTTATAGACTGATCGAAAGATTTGTTTCATGCTCTTGATGCTTGCTTTAGTCCAGAAATGGACTTCTTAAGCTTGCAGATCATGTGCTCTTAGCCTTTTACAATGTAGCCTTTTGGCTGGGACATATAGATATGCCTTCAGCCATTAAGAGAGGCCATGTTGACATTCATTTGCCATATTTTTCAATAATAATGACATGTTCTGGCTAAGAGTATGTGAATGGATTTAAGCATGGCTATTGGTGAAGAGGTTTCCTCATAATCGATCCCTTCTTCCCTTTTGCGATAAACCTTGCTCTGAAGGTTTCCACATTTCCATGTGCTCCTCTTTTTCTCTTATGTACCCATTTACACCACATGGGTTTCACCCCTTCAGGTGTAGCTACAAGATCCCAAATCTGATTGGGATACATAGACTTGATCTCAACATGCATTGCAAGACGCCACTTGTCTATGTCAACATCAAGAATTCCCTCCTCTATCTAGTGCGATATTATTCCTGATAGTAAAAAAACTAGCTCAAAAGCCTCCCCTATCCATCTATCTGGAACTTTAGTTTATCTCCCGCTATGACAAAGCTCCATGTGTAYAGGAACTCTAATGTTAGAAGAATCTTAGATTTGTCCTGTARACAACCTCTCTTCCAACTSTATCATGTTTGAACCTTTATGGACATCATCCTCCAAGAATCTAGCGTGAGTCCTAATAAGTACTTTCTTCTCCTTAGGATAATAAAAGTATCCAATTCTAGTACCTTTTGAATTTCAAACAAAGTAGCATAACTCTGATTTTGGATCTAACTTACTTCCTCTAGTTAGTACATAAGCTGGACAACCCTATACCTTGAGATGATTTAGATTGGGCTTTCACCTTTTAATATCTCATAGGGTGTCCTAGGTATAGAGTTGGAAGGTACCAAATTTAGAATGTATGAAGCTGTTTCCAGCGCATATCCCCAAAGAAATAGGAACAGTTGCATGACTCATCATGCTTCTAACCATCTCCATGAGAGTTCGGTTCCTTCTCTCAGATACTACATTTTGATAGGGGATCCCAGGTGAAGTACTAGATAGTGTTTAAACTCACCAAAAAAAAAAAAAGAAAAATACTCTCCACCATTATCTGACCTTAAGATTTTTGGTTACTTTACTGACGCTCCACTTTAGCCTTAAACTCCTTGAATTTATCAAAAGAGTTAAACTTGCGCCCATCAACCAAACTAAAAAAATGAGAATGGTAATCAGTAAATGTAATGAAGTCCTCGTAACCTCCTCCAGCATGTGTAGTTGTTGAACCATAAACATCACTATGAACTAACTCTAATATCTCCTTGGCTCTCCTTCCTTTTGTATAAATGACCTTTTGCTCATATTTTTCCATCAAGCATAAATCTTATCGAGGCCATTCTGCCAATCTAAATGAGTCCAAGGGCCCATCAAGGATTAACCTCTAAATCATATTAGGGTTTATGTGACCTAATCTTAAGTGCCATAGATACGATTCATTAGATGATGATGATCTCTTCTTATTTCTATCCGTACTAGGTTCAGTCTTAGAATTATTTGTTTCACTTTTAACAGGATTTATGTAAAAGAGATTTCCATATATGTTTTCTAAGCATATAAATTTTCCATTTGGAATAATAATTTCGATGCTGATATTCAATTGTAACACCCCCAGTTTAGGAACCGTCCTAAGCTGAGAGTATTACATCATTTTACTCGCAAATAATCAACTATCTATTTAAAGTCAACAATACCCAAAGGAGTCAAAAATATATTTTAACAAATCCTCACTATTCCAAYATTTATTCAAAACAAAAAACACAAAAACTTCAAGAATTTAAAACATTCAAAAATATTAATCTTATTACATAAAATAAGTTGAAAACCAGTTCCCGGGTATCATAGCTCGCCCATAAGTGACCTCCTCGCCCCATCTGGTTACATATCATCTGCAATGAAACATAAGAAAAGAAATGAGCTAAAAAGCCCAATAAGTAACCTYAATGCATGAATGCATCAACCTGTCCTACATGCCATGAAATTATAAAATTTCGCCTTAAAAAAAAAAAAAAACTACTTTCCAAACATTCCTTTTCAAAATCTCATTACAAAACATTTCCTTCAAAATTCACTTACAGTAAAACATTCCATTTCCTGTTGTTCGTGGGCTCATTAGAGTGTAACGCCTAGCCACTAAGCTTGCAGTGGGCCATTCTTATTTAGAACCCGATTCCATTCTTACCGGTAGAACCGCAAAGCAGTCAACATTCACAAAATGTTTTCTTTCATACTTTCACCTCCAAGGAGGTGAACATTCCATTCTTACCTACACTCCAAGAGGGTAGGGTCGGGGCGCCGGTCCCCCACGCCCTATTTCCCACTCACATCTTTCGTGGCCAGGTTTACACTCCTTTAAAACTTTAGCATTTTCAAAACTTTACATTTTCCTTTAAAATTCCATTTCCTAAACCATTCACCTTCTAAGTGTGTRAATGGCTCATGCCAAATGTGATGTAGAATTCTAACTATATGCTTATGACACGAAATGCATACAACTTTATATAATATAACATTCAACAAATAGAACAAGATATGAAATATAATAGCGTATCATTTGACATAAAAGTGCTACAAGATATAAAGACATTAACATTCCACACAATTATACACACATTATCATACAATCCCATACACAACACATTCGAGCAACCAAAACAGTCCAATTACATTCATTTATAACATTAATGAGATGTGAGGATTAGTTACCTGGAGTCCTTTACGTCACGGGTTCTTGCTTAAGTTATGATGTGAACTCCTTCAACCAGTCTTAATGTAAGCCCTCGAAATGACCTTAAAATTCATGATATCCAACTATCTAAGGAATGGCAATAGGTCCTCGGGCGTGCGCTCAAACGGCGCACTTAACAGCACCTGGGTGTCAGGCGCTGGGCGCCTGCGCGCTCGCGTTGGGAGTCTGTGCTAGCTGGGCATTGGGCGCCTGATGCCTGTTGGCTCCTGGTGCTATTGGGCAAGGCTGGGTCTGGCACTGCTGAGTATCGGACCTTGTTCTTGCCAAACAATTTAGTTAACAGGCCAATCTGTTTCTGGTTGACTTCCGACGACTCTAAAATCGGTGAGGGACTACCGGCGACGTGAGCAGCAAGGACAGAGAGCCAAAACGAYGGCCAACGGATTTGGGTAGGAAAAAACCAGAAGGTGGAGATGAGATTGGCATCAAGTGACATGGAACGAGCTGGTCAACGTAAGTAGAGGTGGCTATTTTAGCATGAGAATGGTATGGAACGCGAGTAGAGGCGACTGTTTGGCATGGAGATTCCATTCGGATAGAAATCGAGGATAGTATCTCGGCAAAAAAAACTCAGCCTTGTTGATGGCTCGGAGGACCGGATGTTGTCTGGTTCAAAGCCTATTGGCGATGGTGTCGCAGCAGAAGGTTTCAGATTTAGTTGATTAGAATGGCAAGTGGAGCACTGGTTCGTGSGCACTCCACGTCTTACCGACCAAGGAATCTGCGAAGGCTGCGGTTTACAGGCATGAAGCTATCAGTGTGTACGGTTGGATCTCCACTGCTTAGATGCGATCGGAGAGTGAGTGGGTGATAGTGGTGGTGACGTGGCATCATCGGAGAATGAAGAACACAACTCCATTAMCTGCGGCGCTACTYTCCATCCCATTGCAGTGGTGATCGGCTGAAAGAAGTGGCTTGGCCTATGGTGGTGCTYGGGTTCGGTGGAGATGAGCAGCGGAGGTGAAGCATTGGGGGCGGCTGCGGCGGCTTAGGGTTTCATGGGGAGGAAGATGGATTTTTTTTCTTTTTCTTTTCTTTTTCTTTCTTTTTATTTTCTTATATATTTTCTTTTCTTTTCCTTTTTTTTAAATTTATATTTTGGGCTGTAAACCAAACCCTTCGGGCCTTCCCATCCAAATCTAACCCAAAATTCGTAAATTTAATATAAYGAGCTTCCTTTCGATAAAAAGKGCAACTTCCGACTAACGAACAAATAGGCCCATGAGTCGAGCCTTTAACCAAACAATAACTCTTATTCGACACGAACGATAATTTYATACTTATTAAATGTGCGCTTTCAAAATATTAATCACATATAAAACGTCCAACYCTAGTTGGCACACAACTCCACGTAAAATCAATTAAAAATTCATAAAAGTAAAATCCCGGGTGTTACACAAATTCTGCCTCAAAGTGGAAACATATAAAAGTCTTCCAAAACCAATATCCTATTACAATAAAAAATTAAATGAATAACTCCCATTGCTTTTGCCCATACTCTTGCTCCATTTCCCAGAAGAATTCCATGCTCTCATTAGCTAGAGTCCTTGTTCTTCTCAATCCCAGTGAAGAGTTACAAACATGATTTGTGGCTCTAGAATCCACTATCCAAGAGTATGAGGATCCAACCAAACTGATGGATTCTAAATAAACAGCAATACCTATTATTTTGGCCTTGAAGGCTAGTCAGTCTTTCTTCTAGTGCCCTTCTGCCCACATTTGAAGCACTTTCCTTTAAGCTTAGCAATTTCTTGACCCACGCTAGGCTTCTTGTCTTTCCTACCTGCGTTGTTCTATCCCTTCTTCTTCATTTATGGCCTTTGGGCTCATTCTTAGAAGAAGGAGCAGAATAAATAACCAGAACCTTTCAAGTAGGCATCGTGATCTTCTCTGCCTCTTGGAGCTCTTTCATGAGCTTTGTCAGATTCATGTTCGTTTTGTTCATAATGTACTTTTACTTGAACTATTGAAAATAATCTCACAAAGTTTCTAAGACCATGTCAATCTGGCTCTTAGGACTGATCATAGCTCCTAGGACCTCGGGTTCTTCAAAGCAAGCAATCATCTTGAGCGGGTGCTCTCGAACTGATGCCCTCTCAGCTATCCTAGTGTTCATGATTGCCCTTAGAACTTCTTGCATTGYGGGTTGGCTTTGGTCAACAAGCATGGCTCGCAATGGCATATCCATGTCATACACAATTGGTATTTACTTGTGCTTACGATGAAGCACACTAGACATGGAGCTTATAATATCGAGCCATTTCATTGGCTCTCTTCTAGTCTAGCTCAGAGTGGTGTTCMTAGTCAGTGGAGTCCTCTCCAGTCTCGAGACAAGGGTTGGTGAGAACGCACTTGTACTCTTTGGTAGTAATTACTATGTTAGGTTTCGCTTCCAGTCCACATAGTAGCCCCAGTGAGCTTATGCTCCTTAAGAACAATACTCAGGTGATTGAAAGAACCTCCACTAGACATTAATAAAAAACATGAATAATATAATTTTAGTGCTTTTGTTACATAACTGACAAAGATTGCACATAAGCTCATGTTATATCATGATAATAGATTACCCTATAACTATTATCAATAATATGTTATTTAGCTCTTAGATAACTGAAAGAGATTCTATAGGAAGAATATCAATTCGCTTTGTTAAGTTATAACTACCACGAACGAAACTCTTTTAATAGGAAATGATCCAAAGAATAGTTCTGTCTAGAGGCTGGCCACTACCTTTCATCTCCTATGAAAATCTTGTATCATCACCTCTAACTATAGGTTCACCGATGGCAACACATATCCTAGGTTTTATACCTCATTTCTCTGGAAGACATTGGACTGGGCTCACTTACTRGCTATATGAAATTGGTTACATTATTCAAGCATCTAACCATTTGATGATTTCTTTCTTTATAATTTCTTTCATAATTAGGTTGAGTCTYCTTTGAGGTTCYATGAAGTTTCTACAGTATTATTCCAAAATAATTTTATGCATACATACACTGGGGCTTATTCCTTTTATATCGGTCATTGTCTATCCAAAAGCATTCTTATGGCTTCTTAGAATAGCCAACAACTTATCTTTATTTTGCTGGTCTAATGCTAAAGTAATGATGACTGACAACTTCTTTTCTTCTCCCAAATATGCATACTTTTCATGAGATGGCAGTGCAGTTTCTTTCACTGCTAGAGGATCTTCAATTGATGGTTTGAGTGGTTGAAAACTCCTCTGAGATAAGTCTAGTGATTTAGATCCTCGGCTAACTCTGTCAAATGTTTGCTAGTAGTTTACCCATGCCAATATTGCATCATTATTTGAACATTCACTCTTACCATAATCATCTTCTTCATCATTTGAGTACACAATGCTAGAGCATTCTTCAATATGTTTGGCATCCGCTAGTTAAACCTCCTTTAGTATGGAAATTTTCTTGCTCATCAAGGAAATTCAATGCATTGAAGATGTTGAAGGTGACCTTTTAATCATGCACTCTCATTGTTAGTTCTCCTTTGTAGACATCAATAAGAGTCCTCCCTATAGCAAGATATGATGGTCTTCCCAAGATGATGGGCACATCTTTATCGGCTTCATTGTACCAAATTATGAAATCTAGTAAAAAAAAAAAAAATGAACTTTTCAACTTGGACCAAGACATCATAAATCTTTCTTCAAGCTATGTATAGTTATAGTCTGCCAATTGTAAAGTTATCGTGGTTGGTCTTGCCTTTCCAATCTTGAGCTGTTTGAAAATAGACATTGAGCATGAGGTTAATACTTGCTCCAAGATCACATAATGCTCTGCCACAGTAGGAATTCCCATTGAACATGGTACAATGATGCTTATGGGATTCTTTAGTTTTTGAGGCAATTTGTTCTGCAAAATTGATGTGCATTCCTTGGTCAATGCTACTATTTTGAATTCTACCAACCTCATTTTTCTTGATAAATTTTCTTTCATGACATGCTTCGTCTGGTGATGTGCAACTGTTTAAGTATCTCAAAAAATTTACTAAACTATTTATCTTGCTGCTTTGTGATAAGCCTTTATAGAAATGGTTGTGGTGGTTTATCATCAATACTGTATGGTCAGATTGTTGTAGCATCAGATTCTTTTGCTGGTCGTGGAATTGATTCGTGATTGACTTCAGTGCTACTATTGTTTTAAGTAGTTGTCAGCTCCTTTTTTGATGCTTGGGTAGCYATTGGATCTTTCAACTCCTTCCCACTTTTGAGGATTATTGCTTTACAATGCTCCTTTCCATCTCTTTTGGGATTTTTTGTATCCCTAGGTAAAATGCTTTGCTATCTATGCTTAATGCTGAAGCAATCTGGCYTACTTGATTCTCCAAGTTCCTCAGTGATGTAGCTTGGTTCTCGATGATGGCATCATTCCTTGCTATGTTCTCTTTGAACAATGCTTCCATAGAGTTCGGTTGTTCATTGTGTACTAGCCTTTGATGCTGATTTTGTGAAAATCCAGGAGGATTAAGTGGTCTCTGATGTTGATTTGCTATAGCACATCCTCCTTGATTATTCCATGCAAAATTTGGATGTTGCCTCCATCTAGGGTCATAAGTATTTGAGATAGAATTGTTCCTTCTTTAAATTCCCAATATAATAAATAAGATCTGGATTAGATAGGAAACTATGAGAATTGTGTGGATCTCCACACTACATACAATTAACAGTACATTGTTGTAGCATTTTTTCAGGAGGCAACTTCATATTTTTTAGCATATTGGTTAAATGCAACTTCTGCTGAAAGTGCAGTAACAACATCAACTTCATATACTCCTTCGACACTCTTTGTTGTTGCCATTCTTGATGTTCTAYGCTGGTAGTTGTTTCATGCTACTGTTCCAAGATATTGAATGCCTCATTGTATGATTCTGACAACAACGCYCCATTTGYTGAAGAATCAACCGCTATTCTTGTTTGAGCATTKAGTCTATTATGGAAGGTCTCCATTTGAATCCAGTGTTGGATGCCATGGTATGGGCGTTTTCTAAGAAATTCCTTGAATCTTTCCCATGCTTCGTACAAGATTTTATCACCATGTTGCTAGAACGAGGTGATCTCATTTCTCGGCTTTGCATTCATTGTTGGAGGGAAATACTTCATCAAAAAATTTTTTGTCAGGTCAGTCCAAGATGTTATAGAATTTGGAGGCAAAAAGTTTAATCATTCTCTTACTCTATCGCTCAAGGAAAAAGGGAATAATTTCATTCTGAGTGCTTCCTTTGAAATGCCTTGAAGCTAGAAGGAATCACTCACTTACATGAACAATGTTAGATGCAAATGAGGGTCTCCGATGGCCATTCCATTGAATTGGCCAACCGTCTGTAGCATTTGGAACATGACTGGTTGAAGTTGAAATTGCTGGGCTTTAATTTCAGGTCCTGCAATTCCAGGATTCAGATCATGCAAGACTGACATAGCATATTCTCGTATAGCACGATTTTTGTTATCCTACAAAGCTGCAGCATTASGCCAAAGTGGGTTATTATTGTGCCGTTCTGCTGCATTTACTTGTTGGGCCTCCATCCTTAACTTTCTTCTTTATTTTCTAATAATTTTTTAGGGTCTTTGTCAAGGAAAGATTCTTTCGAGATTTGCRTTTTAGCTTTTCTCTGGTTCTCATAGACTAGCATTACAAAYGTAAATGATAGCTAGAAAAGATTAACAAATGTTAAAGCAAGAAAGTTTATACAATTTGGCTTCATTAGTGACTATCCTCTACAAGTCAACCAAAAAATTTTTGGGATTTAATCTAATTTTGATTAAACTAAACACATGCAAGTATACACAGTCCAAAAATAGTAAAAGTGAATAGAATGTCAACCCACGAGGATAGTTAAATGAAGGAAAATTATGTAAATTTTATTTAGAAGTAATAAAATTTTTCTAGCAATATAAAGGACAGGTAATGAGGATGACTGAAAAGCAAGTCATTAAATGTAAAATGATTGAAGTAAATGTAAATGAAAGTAAGACATAAAGCTGTAAAAGTTAGAGGCAACAGTTAGAAGTTAAAGTCAATTCTGGATACTATAGCACTAATCTGCAGTCTCATGTAATGTCGTACATGAAGCCATTCGTAGTGCAAATGTAGAAGATGTAGGAAGACCAGACCACATTTCTATTGTAAGCTTCCCAACAATTTCATAATGTTGTAGGATTGTTCACTGGTGAGATGAGTGTCATTATCTGTTCCAGGTACTAAAATGTTGTAGCAATAAGTCGCTGAAGGCTTAGAGATTGTTATTTCTTTAACTGTTAGCAACCTTTTTGTAGATTTCACTTCCTACACAAACCATATTTCTATTGCTATGATACTTAGTTATTTTCCTTGTTAATGTGGAGTTCAAAAGTGGTTAGGTTAAACTTTTGGCTCCCTAAACCTCAAATAGATTCCCTTGATATCTCAAAGGAGTTTACTAAATAAAAACTTGGACAACCCTATTCTTAGACAGTTAGCTTTGTCAAGCTTTCTACCCTTGAACTAGATGATAAAACCACAACATTTTAGAAGAATAAAGAACTCAGAACTCAAGAAAACCTCTGTTGTTCTGCCAAAGCTTGAAACAAATTGTATTGAAATGTAAGAAAGTTTTTATTAAAGATGAAAAAGATTACACCTAAGAGATCAGTGACTTTCATCCCTTTTCTCTAATCTAAACTACAAACTGAAGTAAAGCTAAGGTGGTTCCTTCTATCAAAGAGAACACTAAAAACTAAAATCTAGTCTAAAGCTCTAATTTCTAACTATTTATCCCAGTGAAGGTTTGTTCCTTATATAGAACTTTAAATGTTGCTGAGTTGAAAATTGCTGTAGCATTTCTCTATATCAGTTCACTGTTGACTTAGCAGATATTAATCTTGTAGTGTCTATTTCGAGTAATATGGTCCTCAGTAGTTTCCTCTTGTCTAGCCATTTCGAGTAATTTTTTGAAGTCAAGTCAGACACCTTCCTTTTATGTCATTCTAGTCAGATCTTGCATCAAATGCAAGGGATTTATGTTGTTTTACTGGAAGATACTTCTCAGTCCCATTCTAGTTTTCATTATCCTAAAAAGCTTTCTTAAAGATCAAGCTTTTTAGAGTCACTTAATTACTTTTCTTGCAAATTACATTCTCAATTATACTGATCATAGAGATATCAAAGTTGAGGTAACAAACCACTATTATGACCATAAAATTACAAAGAACTAGACGAAATTGAGAAAAAATAGGAGCTAAAATAGGGATATTATCTACGGTTATCAACTATCCTCATGGGAACAATAACTCTACTCATTCTTTACTACTTGTTGACCATGTATTCTTTTGTGTGTGTGTCCATAATAACCTTTGTTAATGTTTTGGTGCCATTGCCGAGGATATCTATTAACTAAAATTGTTAAACATTTTTTCACTTTAACATTTTTTCACTTTAACATTTCTTAATATTTTTCAGCTTGTGTTTTCTATGAGAAGAGTGCCAATGTATGAAAACAAGGGCACAATCTAAGGTTCGAGTCCTTAAAGACTTCCTATTTGACACTGAGCCTCAGAAAATCATCAAAAAGAAAAGAAAGGAGTGAAGGAGTTCCAAAGGTGGCCCTCAAGATAAAGTTATTCCCAATTTCACTCAGATATAGAGTGAGGAAGTGGCTAAATTCTTTACATCCCAACTCTATAAGATAATGGTTGGACTTAGCAGAATAAATTTCATGATGTATTTTCCACCCACAAAAAATGCAAAATTAAGGAATGAAATCACATCCTTTCAACAGCATAGAGAGGAGACGTTGTACGAGGCATGGCATACAGTACATGATCTAGATGGAGAACTTCTACAATGGTCTTAATACTTAGACCAAGATCATAGTTGACGTTTTAGCAAATRGAGCACTTATGTCCAAATCTTACAATGAAGCATCTGATATTTTAGATAGAACTGCCAGCAATAACTACCAATAGACCACAACAATGATATCTACAACAAAAAAATATTGAAGAGGGAATTTAAAGAAGGTCAACAAGTGCTGCTATTCAATTCTAGACTTAAGATTTTCTCCCCGAAGAACCGAAGTTTAGGTGATTTGGGCCTTTTGAAATCATGAAGGTTCACCCATATGGAATACTGGAATTGAAGAATAAGAAAAATGGTACCACTTTTCAAGTGAATGGAAAAGATTGAAGCATTATCAAATTGGTGAGAGAAAAGGAGGAAGATCCTCCATATTGTTTCTGTGAGCTTAAGGAATGCTACAGCAAAATCAGACTGAGGATTATAAGTYAAGAGCTATAGCAAGGCAACCTCTAGGTAACATCTTTCTTCATTTTTAATTTTTAATCATTTAATTTCTAATAATCTAGTTTTCTTACTGATTTCAACTTTATCTAACTATAGTAGTTAGATTAAATGTTTAGCATGCAAAGTCGTGTCTTATAATTTCTAGTAAAGCTTTTTAGCACATGGAAAAGAAAATTGTACGGCAACTTTTGGTTMACTGCCTACTCGCAATCAACTCTTATTTTGAGAATAACAAAACATTGAATATTACTAATGATCATGAAATTTTATCTTATAGTTAGGAAGTTCAAGCACACATATATCTATTGAGATGAACTTCATCTTGTACAACTCACAAGGAGAAGTTAAGGATCCCTAAGTCTAATGTACGTTGAAGCTTCTACAACAATTGAAAACTTAAAGACAATAGATTAGTCTTGTTTAGTTCTATGAGTATTATAGTTTTATTTCATGATTTAGACTAATCCTTTTGAGAATTCATTTTACGGTCATAAAGCTCATAAACCTTTTCACATAACTTTACACAACTCACTTTTCATCACAAATGAAGTTTTGAAATACACTAGCCTATATGTCCTCTTTGGACTTGAAAAAGATTGATTTTTGCATTTTATATGGGCAAGGACGCATGTCACAGATGGATGAACCATCCTTAGATTGAGTCCTTGCAAGGGATGGAACCACGGACRGTATGAACTGTCCAAGCCTGCATYCATGGATGTCCAGAAGGTCCAAAAACCTTAAGGATGCACCTAAGGACAGTACCAATGATGCAAAGGTGCGTCAGTACCTATGGGATTTTTAAAAAAGTAGTGTCTAATGGCTATGTTTTCACTCTACATACTTCTTTTTAAGGCATTCTAAATAACTTAAACTGAGCAATTAACACAAGAGCAAGATCTTTGAGTCATCGATCTTTAAATCATCATTGCTTGAGCTAAATCCTTACTTTTGTTTTCACAAGATACTTAATTTGAGCTTTATACCTCTTGTAGAGATTCTCTAAAAGGTGTGATTGAAGCTTGAAGTTGTATATCCATCCTTGAAGGCATTCATTCGAGCTTGTATTGTAAATCTCATCTTACTTTAGGTGAGTTCTTGTTACAAATTTATATTTGGTATTGATTGAGAGGTTATTTGTGTAAAACCCTAGGTTGGATGCACCTCTCTCGTGCTGGAAAAAGGTTGTTTGTGTGATACCTACCATATTTGTGTAAACTTCRTAATTACACAAGATTAATGGAAAAATGAAAAGGGGAATCCTAGGTAGTAGATTGGGACTTTGGAAAATTTGAACCACTATAAATCCTTGTGTCTTCTCTTTGCTATTTTTTCTATTTATATTACTTATCTTTACTTTGAGATATGCTAATTTTAGCTCCTATAGTTTCACTCATGCTCTTGGGATATTAATTGCACATGCTATAGCTTCATCGGATATTCATCTTTTTGAATCTTATTGATTATTACTTTGGATAATTTTGTATCTTATTATTATGTATAACACTTCTTATATTATCCATTGTCTATATTGGTAGTCTTATGGGATTGGATTGGTTAGTCTAAATTTTATTGAGGGTAGAAAAATTCGTTGACGCCTAATTTGAACCCCTTCTTTGGCATTTCAATTGGTAATAGAGGTAGTAATTCATCTTATAATCACCCAAAAGTTAAAGATCTAGGGAAACTCAATCCTCTTTATCTTATATGGAAGGTTCATCAACAAATGGAACTAGTTACAACTTTTGAAAGACTAGGATGAAAATATTTCATGAGTGAATTGTGAATTGTGGAGTATGTGATAAATGGACCTTATATTCCCACTAAGGAAGTTGATGGTAATAGAGTTCCCAAGACCTTGGAAGGGTTCAATGAGGTTGACAATATGAAAATGACCTTAAACTTCCGAGCTATAAATATCCTAATTGTGATCTAGATGCCAATGAGTACAATAGAGTGTGTGGTTGTGATTCGTCACATGGAATGTGGAGATTATTAAAGGTGACTCATGAGGGTACTAACAAAGTGAAAGAGTCTAAGATGGGAATGTTAGTGAGAGATTATGAGCTATTTATGATGGATCATAATGAGTCCATTTTAGATATGTTTACTAGGTTCACCAATATCATCAATGGACTTAAGGTTTACAATAGAACCTACACTCTTAATGAACAAAAAAAYAAGATTCTYTATGCCCTGCCTAGGTCATGGCAACCTAAGGCTTGAGTGATTGAAGAGGCAAAAGATTTAGAGAGCTTTCYGGTTGACTACTTATAGATTCTCTACTTATGAGATGAAATTGAAAATGTTCAATGATTAAGAAGAAGATGAGAGAAAGAYTGGAGGTGTAGCCCTTAAGATTAATGAAAAGGAAAGCAATGACTCCACTAGTGAAGAGGATTACGATGATGATGAGGAAATGACCATGATTATGAGAAAGTTTAGGAAAACATTTAGGAAAAGGAATTTTCGAAAGAACAAATTTAGGAAAATTTTTATGCTAATCTTTTCCAAGATTATATTATGAATGCAAGGGAGATGATCATATTGCAGTGGATTACCTAAAAGCAAAGGAAGGAAATCAAGCAAAGAAGCCAAATAAGCCAAAGAAATATAAAAAAATTCAAGAAAGACAAGGCATTTGTTGGTGCTCGGACAAAGAAAGCCAAGATGAGTATGACAACTCAAATAATGAAAAAGCGAACATTTTCTTTATGGCGATTGGAGATGAGGTAACTACTTAACCTCTTCTTTGAACTTATCTGATGAACTTGACAATGATGATGATCCTAATGAGATGCTTGTAGAAATGTATGAGCAAATGAAAAATATGTCTAGGAGAAACAAAGACATAAATTGAAAATAGAACAATTGATGTGATAACTCAAAATTGAGAAAATAAAAAATAGTGATTTGATTGTTTTCGTAGATAGCTTGATATGTGATAACAAAATGCAATTAAATAAAATTATGAATTATCTTTGAAAAACAAGAGATTRCATGAAAAGTTTAAACATCTTGATGTTATTATTGATGAATGTGAGAGTTTGAAGGAAAGTGGATGAGCTAAGTGCATGTACATTGAAGTTTACAAATGGTCAAAACCACTTCAACAAATTTCTTGGTGCTCAATGTTTCTATAATACCCGAGATTTAGTTTCTATTTTTCTTTTCGAGCTTATATATATATAAATATACAATTTCTGTTCTAATCCACTAATTAGATTGTATTTATGATTGTTAGTAAATTGATTAATTTACGGTGAAAGGATTTGGGGGCCGTAACGTTCGATATGCCAATCAGAAATAAATAATTATTTCCTTGATTTATTATTTGTTATCCGTTAATGTGTGAGTGTGTTTATTTAAAGGTGAACTTTTATCACTTTACTTTAATTAAAAGTCTTAGTTAATTAATTCAGACTTAACTCGTTAAAGCCCATCCTCTTCTTATTCAAATCTAAAATCGGATTTGGAGTTGAATTTTAGGCTAGAAGAAAACCAATAGATTGTAATTTAGTTGGGCTTAGTTGGTTAAGTAATAAAAATGGCCAATGAACAAAATTTTAGTTAGGGTTAAGTTAGCTTTTAATATATATATATTTGCAACCTGAGGAAGATGACTGTTCATCTTCTTCCTTAAACATAAAACATAACCCCCTCACCACCATCGTCTCATCCATCTGCCCTCACCGATGCCGGCCTTCCCACTCTCTCTCTTTTTCTCTTCTTTACCGGTGCCGAACGCTTTTCCATCTCGTCTGTTTTCGTCACTGGACTAGGCGCTCGACGCCCAGCAACCAGGTGGTCAGATGCCTAAGCGACCAGGCACCGTATGCGACCAGGGCTGTTGCGCGCACCTGCCTGAATGCACGCCTAGGGCGCAATGCCACTTCCGTGACACTTAGAGTTTGTCGATTTAAAGGTGGAAATATTATTATTCAATATTAGAAATTTATGACTTATGTAATTATGTCCTAAAGTGAAATTATGGGAAAACATAGATTAGGTTTAATACCTGATCTAAGGAGTTTAAGTTGTACTATTAAGAATGTGATGATGTGGTGATGTGGGAATTAAGTATGAATTAAAAATTGGCAAATGATGGTCATGGAATAAGCRTTAAATATTTAGGCYTGGACAATCATATTAAATGGACTTTTTTTTTCTAATCACAATTAGGTCATTTTCTAGCACATTGACATTGAGAACGGTCGAGGGACTCTGCTTTGCAATTTAAATAATAATTTTAACGTAAAGGACTCCATATAAGTAAATTCTCACATTCTCATTAATGCATATGTATTGTTGTTATAATTAAATTGCTCTTAGGTGAATTGAATGTGTATTGAATCTGAGTTTTATGTAAGTAAATCCCCATACTCATTAATCGTATTCCATATGTAATATATTTTTGTGGCCATAATTGGATTGTTTGTATGATATATTTCGTGGTTATAATTGGCTTGTTTWGTCTAATATATTCTGTGATTATAATTGGAATKTCTAGTGTGATATATCATGTGATTATAATTGGATTGTTTTGTGTGATATGTTTGGTGATTATAATTGAATTATTTTATGTGATATATTTCTATCGTTAACATGTTGGGTAGTTTAAATTCAAATTTATGTAGTTCATGTCATGGGCATATAGTTATAGTGTTTTACATTATTCCTGGCATGGGTGACTCGTGCATTTAGAATGTGAAAGTTTTAAGAAATGAAGTTGGAAAAAGAAATGGGATTTTATGAATAAATTATTTTCCAAATGTTAAGGATTTTGAAAAAGGTGTGTAAAGCCAAAACCATGAAAGATGTGAGTGGAAATTGGGCCATGGGGGACCATGCACTCCGAACCTAACCCTCTTGTAGGTGGGAAATTCATGTATTATTCACCTCCTATGAGGTGATGATTCAGGAAAAAGTTTAAAGTAATGTTAACCGCTTCGCAGTTCTTATCGGTAGAAAATTGTGATCGGGTTCTAAAGAAATTAATGTCCACTACAAGCTTATAGCTAGGCATTACACAAGTGAGCTCACGACTTTAAAGGAATGAAAATGTTTGAAAGTTCTTACATTTTGAAAGGAAAGTTCTTATGAGAAAGTTCATGAAATAAAAATATTTAAAAAGCTTTTATTGAGAAAGTGAAATTTAATAACTTATGACATATAGGGCATTATTCATGCATTCATGCATGAGATTTGCTTACTGAGCTTAGTAGCTCACCCTATATTTCCTTATTTTACGTTTCAGGTGATTAAYCAGATCRTGCGTGGAGATCGTTTGGGAGTAGGCTTGATACCCAAGAGTCATTCTGTTAATTAAATTTTTTATTTATTTATGAACTTGTTGAACGTTTAGATTTTATTCCTTTATTGTCAAAAGCTTCCACTGAAATTTTAAATATATGAGAATTAAGTCGGTAACATTCCCAGATTAGAGTAGTTTCTTATATGGGGGTGTTGCAGTTTCCCATATGATAGAAATGGCATAGGTTACACACACACACTCACAAGAATTTAAAAAGCCTTTTATGCAATAGAAATATCAATACGTGTGGTTGTGTAGTTCAACAAGATTTCGTTAATCTAATTTGCCATAATAAAAGAWATAAAAGAATTATTCATTAAATTTACAATTATTCATTAAATTAATTAGGGCCAAATGCAAAATCTTTAAAAAAATGAGATTCAGATTAAAAAAAGAGCGAAAATTGAAGTAGGCCCTTCCATAGCATTAGGCAACCATACATGAAGGGGAAATTGTGCAAATTTGCAATGGCACCAGCAAATAATAGAACAGCACACAAAGTAACAAATACAAAACTCATATCATGGGAGGAAACTTTGCTCAGAGTTCCCGAAGGCACCCCTCAAGAGAATTTGAGGTGAACCAGTTATCGTGCCCATGGTAAACCTTCGGTAGTCGTAAAGATCAATTAGCAAGGTTTTGAGCCGTGCCCTAACCTCTGAGCTAAGCAGGCTCGATTTYCACAACTTCAAGTGAGGAGGGGAGAGCCCTCCTGGGATGTAAAATGTATCTCTTCTTACCCCCATCTTTTTTGTATTTCCTTAATTGAATTTCGAGGCGATACGATTGGGAATTCTCCTTCTTCTTTCTTTGTGAGAGGTTCTACTTCTTATATGCATAATATATGTTGTACTTATTATGRGCAAAGTGCACATAAAGTCACTAAGTGCTTTTTGAAAAGAAAATTGAGAATGGAGTAATCCATTTGGAGGATAAATGGAAATTTTCCTAACCCCAAAAGACCTGAAACTATGTGGATACCAAAGTCTTCATCTCAATCTTTGTTGTAGGTTTGCAAGAAGTGACACCTCAAAGGAACAAAATGGTTCCTTAATAGTGGATGCTCAAGGCATATGATGGGAGATGCTTCACTTATCATGGATTTACAACCTTTAAATGAAGGATTTGTAACTTTTAGAGATAAGAAGAAAGGAAGGATACTTGGAATAGGATATGTTTGTAATAATCCCTTCCCTCTTAGTAGGCAAGTTCTTCTTATTGATGATTTAAAATATAATTTGCATAGCATTAGCTGATTGTGTGATAATGGTTGTAATGTGAAAGTTGAAAGAGATACGTGTTCTATCCTTGATAAGGCTAGTAATGATGTTATCTTTGCTACTAAGAGAGTTGGAAATGTTTATGTGATTTACTTTTGATGGTCTTGTTTGTCAAGAAGTTAAGTGTTTTGTKGTTAATAATGATGATGTTTATTTGTGACATATAAGGTTAGGTCATGTTAGCATGGACCTTTTGAGTGATTTATCTAAACATGATTTGCTTAGAGGCTTACCAAAAATATGGTTTGAGAGAAGTTGCTTATGTGATACATGCCGATTTGAAAAACAAATCAAAAGCTCTTTCAAACAAAAGTAAATGATTGCTACTTCCAAACCACTCGAACTTGTTCATATGGATTTATTTGGACCAATGAGAACTACAAGCCTAGGTGGTAAAATATATGCTTTTGTTATTGTTGATGACTTTTCTAGATTTATTTGTATTGTATTCCTTGCACAAAAGGATGAAGCTTTCAAAGAATTTTTAAGGCTTTTTAGAAAAGTACAAAACTCCCTTGAGTGAAAATTTATTACCATAAAGAGTGACAATGAGAGAGAGTTTTCAAACAAGATTTTACAAACTTATGTGATGAAAATGGTATTACACACAATGTTTTAGTTGCTAAGACTCCTCAACAAAATGGGGTAGTTGAACGCATAAATCGCATTCTACAAGAAATGGCTAGATCTATGCTTTGTGAAAATAATTTGCCAAAGTACTTCTGGGTGGATGCCATAAATATTGTTTGTCATGTGATGAATTGTGTTTTACTCAGACCTATTCTTAGAAAGACTCCCTATGAGCTTTTGTTTGGAAAAACCCCTTCTATTTCCTATTTCAAAGTTTTTGGCTGTAAGTATTTTATGTTGAATGATAGAGAGAATCTTGCTAAATTTAACAAGAAGTCAGATAAAGGTATATCTCTCAGTTATTCTACTAACAACAAGGCATATAGAGTTTTTAACAAAAGAACACTTGTCCTTATAGAATCTATGCATGTTATTTTTTATAAATGTAACATGAAAAGAAAAGAGTTGAAGAAGATGATGTAGGAATTTCACGAATATTTATGAACATCATCGAACTCAATCGCGCGAGAACAATCCACAAGAGCATAATTCATGTGACGACCAGCCCTCCCCTAGGTTCCACTAAGGCTATATGGGCATCACCTGTCTCTCGATAGTAGAAGAATCAAATAATCAAAGCATCATAATCAACAAATATAATATAAGGTCAAAATTAATCACACCACCTTAAAATCTTAAAACTCCCGAAAGATAAGTACCAAATTACAATTTTGAATAATTTATTATCCATAATAGTAAATTACAACTCCCAAATAAAACATCAAAATACTAGAACTATTACAAATTCCCGAGCTTCACAAGATATGTTCCTGCCATATGCTCTTAAGCTTAGTACCACTTGATAGCTCAACTAGTCTGTACATGTCATTAAAGCATGTGAGAAAGATAGTGAACTAGGTGAGTGAGTCCCCGAGTTGTGTGCAACAGCCAAGTTACAAAACATTCAAGTGTGCAYATTTTATTTAACAAATACTCAAGRCTCTGAACGCTAGGTAAAATGCATGAAAATAGTTAACGCTCAAAGCATAGTATAAATCAGAGAAGAATACTCTCAWGTTACATGGAAGCTTAAAAAATCCAAGAATATCACAAAAGGTGCCTGGAAGTAAAAATAAAATATTTCCTAGAGTGGATATCACTCAAGGTAGAATGGTACCTAATTACCACCTGTCTGATTTGGTGGGTTCAAGTTACTAGCCTTCCTTCCATATATGCTCATGCAACTTTCAACTGCTCATGACCACAAACAAAAGTACCCACTACTAGGGTACGTGGATCAGTAGTCCCAGGCCAAACCTCTTGACCAAGGGCACAAGTGTCAAACACAAAAAGCATTGGGCGCCTATGATGCAACTGTTTGCTCGATGCATTCCCGATCCACCACTGAGGTAACCACTAGCTAGGCCTTATGGCTATCTCAAGCACTGACATCTCCCTATCCAAAAGGTCCTCGTACTGGTGATTAGCTAAGCAAAACACTTTGCTCATTTAGCTAGCCACTCGAGAGAACCGACAAAGTACTCATCTTTCACAATCGAATTCCATATTCACAAGTTCATAATCACAATGTCACAATCAAATCCAAGTCCCAAAGTTCAATCAATAATCTTTTAGGAACTTCAAATGACTTGGCAAATTGATATTTTAAGTCACACAATGCATACCTGACATTAAATAATTCTTCGAAATCATAGTGAGATCATCATTTGAAAATCATAATAAAAAGTGATTCAGTACAAAGAACTTATAAGCATTTTCAAGAACTCACATTAAAATGATTGAAGATGCTTGAAAACATATCATTAGAGTAACAAAATCGCACAAATTTGAGAGTTTAAATAAAAGGGAGGGACTCATCTAAGCTCGTGAACTTCCGATCTATTCAACTAAAAATCTGGATTAGGATACCTTGAAACATGTAGGAAATGTATCCTAGTTGATTCATCAATCAAGCTAAGCCATCTCACTAAATCAATAAAAGTAAAACTGTTTACAATGTTTTCTGTGCAGCACAGGCATGTTCGAAATAATGGTCATAAATTATGTTTCTAGTTTCCTGTCAAGGCTTATATGGTAATGAACCTAAGATAGAAGACTAACTATTTGTACTAGTTATGCTTAATCTCGAGTAATGGATAGGCTGCAGTTTGGCTAGGAATATAGGGTTCAGTGTTTACCGGCTAAAGCTATCCAGCTTAGGTGTTTTATTAATTGCTAGAGCTATATAGTGAATTACCTAAGAAAAATTGGCCTTATAAATAACAACACTTTCTTTGCTTTTATGGAAATTTAAATTTAAGGAGTTAAGAACATAAAAAATATTAATCAGCAAGCAGTGCAGTGTGGGCAAAGATGAACAGTGTTGGTTCTATGTGGCATATCTCGAGTTTTACTAAAGAAATTCTATTGAAACATATCTCATTTTGATCCTCAGACATCAAGAAACACATACATGTAAAATTAAGCCCTAAGAATGCGTTCTGTTTTCTAATTTCCTAGATGCTAGGGTGTAGCAGGGGAAGTCCTAAACTGATAGGTAGGAGTATTCTAATTATAATGCTAGTTCTGGTAATCCAATTCGTGTAAAATTAGTCTCAAATTGCTCCGAAGACATGTAGCCTTCAAACCATATCACACATGCAACTTGTAGCCAGTAAGTGAGTCAAACGTTACTAAAATAATAGGGTAGTCTATCAGCCGGACTAATCTGGAACACATGATGTAAGGATCTAAGTAACTTGATCATATCTTAAGTTCTACTAATCCAAATTAAGTGAAATCACTCTTAAAATGTTTCTAAGACAATAATATTTCCAACCATATATCATACTCATAATTGTAGCATATGGTTAAGCCACAATTAACTCAAAATAATAGGTAAAACTTAAGTTTGTGTACACTCTCCATAAATTTAGCAAAGTCTATATGTCATAATTTAAATGTTATTGTAGCGACCCGACCTCCCCTAGGTGCCACTTGGGCTGTACAGTCATTRATTGTCTCTTCACATTCAATACGATTGAACATTAAAGCATCCAAAACTATAAATAGAATATGAACGTCTCGTTGAGTACATAATCGTACAATATTTACACTCAAATATAAAACTAAACTCCACAGTAATATGAGAGTACAACTCTCTGATGAGAGAACAGACACTCTATCCATTACAAATGATTAAAACTCTCCAGTCTCTCAAAAATCTATATACGGCATAACTGTGTTAAGCCAGAAGTCACCTAACCTCTATTAACATCTGTACTTATAAAAAGAAAAGGGGAAATTAAGTGAGCTAGGCTGAGTGAGTCCCCTTCGTGTGCGATAGCGTATCGTGTACTACAGTTAGTGTAACACCCCGAATTTTACCTTTATGAATTTTTAGTTGATCTCGTGAAGTTGTGTGTGAACTAGGGTTGGACATTTTATATGTGATTAATATTTTTAAATCGTACGTTTAATAGTGCGAAAATATTGTTCGTGTCGATTAAGAATTTTCGTTGGTTAAAGACTCGACTCGTGGACCTAGTTGTTTGTTAGTCGAAAGTTGAGCTTTTTATCGAAAGGAAGCCCGTTATACTAAATTTACGAATTTTGGGTTAGATTTGGATGGGAAGGCCCGATGGGTTGAGTTGCGGCCCAAAATAAAATTATAAAAAAAAAGAGAAAAGAAAAAAATATATAAGAAAATAAAAAGAAAGAAAAGAAAAGAAAAGAAAAAGAAAAACCCTAAAGGAAATCTTCATCTTCTTCCTAAGCCTCTGCTACTCACCTCCACCAAACCATGAACTAGCTTCGCTCGCTGCCGCTCATTCACCGACAGACCTTGTGCCAGCTCTGTTCTGCGAGTCGCCTGTTTCACCGTCGCCGGAGTTCGCCAGAAATCAGGCCTGTTGTAGGCCGTTTATTGTTGGGTTCTTCTTTTAGTTGGCTGATCACTAGTTTCCAGAGCTGGGAGTGCCTAGCAACAGGCGCCCAGCAGCACTAGGTGCCCAGGGCCCAGGCGCCCGACGCCCAGTGCCTGACGCCCGACGCTCGATGCCCAGATGCTCGAGAACCCAAAACTATTTCCCGAGACACTTGGACTTTATGGACGTAAAGGTGAAGACACTAACACTTGATATTGAAATTTTATGACTTGTACATAATTATGCCCTAAAGTGAATTGATGAGAGAACATAGWTASATTTATACYYGAGCTAAGGAATTGAAATTGTAACCTTAAAAAGATATGATAATTGGTAACGTAGGAACTAAGAATGGATTAATAATTAATAAAGGACATTTTTGGATTAGACACATAATACGTAAGTTGGAACGATCGAACTAAGTAGACCCTCCTTTTGTAATTAACTAGGTCATTTCRAGGGCTTACGTTGAGATCGATTGAAGGAGTCYATTTYGCAACTTAAGTAAGAACCCGTTTACGTACRGGACTCCRGGTAAGKAACCCTCACATCTCATTAATGTTATGAATGAATGTAATTGAACTGTTTTGATTGCTTGAATGTGTTGTGTATGGGATTGTATGATGATGTGTGTATAATTGTAAGGAATGTKAATGTGTTCRTATCCTGTAGCAYTTCTATGTCAAATGATATGCTATTATGATTCATATCCTGTACTATTTGTTGAATGTTATGTTATATACGAATGTAAGCATTTCATGTCATGAGCATGTAGTTAGAATTCTACATCACATTTGGCATGAGCCATTCACACAGTTAGAAGGTGAATGGTTTAGGAAATGGAATTTTAAAGGAAAATGTAAAGTTTTGAAATGCTAAAGTTTTCGAAAGGGAGTGTAAACCTGGCCACGAAAGATGTGAGTGGGAAATAGGGTGCGGGGGACCGGCGCCCCGACCCTACCCTCTTGGAGGGTAGGTAAGAATGGAATGTTCACCTCCTTGGAGGTGAAAGAATGGAAAGAAAACCTTTTTTTTGAATGTTAACCGCTTTGCGGTCTTACCGATAGGAATGGAATCGAGTTCCGAATAGGAATACCCCACTGCAAGCTTAGTGGCTAGGCGTTACACTCTAGTGAACTCACGAACGAAAGGAAATGGAATGTTTTACGGTAAGTGAATTTTGAAGGAAATGTTTGTAAAGGAATTTTGAAAAGGGAATRTTTGAAAAGGTTTTCATTTAAAAAGGCGAAACCTTAGAGTTTCATGATATGTAGGACATGTTCATGCATTYATGCATGAGGTTACTTACTGGGCTTTTTAGCTCATTCCTTTCCCTCATGTTTCATTGCAGATGATATGTAACTAGATGGGGAAAGGAGATTGCTTGTGGGCGAGCTATGATATCCGGGAACTGATTTTGGAGTTTATTTATGAAATAAGATAAATAATGCTGAATGTTTTAAATTCTTAAAGTATATTTGTGATTTTTCTTTTTGAATGGTTTAAAAAGGCTTTCGCTGTATTTCTCTTTTGAATAGATGTTGAGATAGTGAGGATTTGTTAAAATGTATTTTTGACTCCTTTGGATATTGTTGAGTTTGAAATAGATAGTTGTTTATTTTTGAATGGTATGACGTAGCATTCTCAGCTTAGGACGGTTCCTAATCTGGGGGTGTTACAGTTTTGGTATCAGAGCTTAGAGTTTTAAAAATGATTCTGTAGACTTGATAAGAAAATGATTTATAAACTTTTGAGAAGTATATAGGTATCGACCCATGCCATAAGCTTCCTTTCCTGGACCATCTGGTAAGTTTGTATTTTGATTTAACTTTTCGAATGAGTTGGATGTTAAGCATTAAGTTTCTATTTTGATGTAAATTCTCAAAGGAGTTGAATGTCATGTATTGTGGTATGTCTTGATTTTGCTTTGAATTGGGAATGATGGAGAATGTTTGGAATTTTGAAGATTCATTTAGACAAGAGGCATTACGTTCCATTTGTAATACCTAAACGAGATCGTAAATGTCATTTCTTACCTATCCACGAGATAAAATTAAAAGTGTAGCGAATATAAATTTGATGCCAMATTTAGGAAAAGGTGTTTGTAGAATAAAGTCTCTGAAGGAAATCTTTTTGCTAGGAATGTGATACTTAAGGTGYTTATAGAATAAAGTCCTTGAAGGATATCTTTTGCTACGAATGTGATACTTAAGGTGTTTGTAGAATGAAGTTTCTGAAGGAAATCTCTTGTTAGGAACTGGGATACGGAATCTATGTTAAAGTATTGTTTGAATGCTTAAGATGTGAGACTGTTTTGTTATGTTAATGTTGAGCAATTATAAGCTGATTKGTTAGGTTGGATGGATAATTTTTTATAAGTAAGATATTGAATTTCTTTTGACAATACTCAAGGAGTTTTTGATCAATTGGAATAGGTTTAACTTTGGTTGGGATAGTTATTTAAGCAAAGTATTTTCATAAAGAGAGGTAAAGGGTTTTGATTCCAAGATGCTGAATGGAATTAAGAACGAATTTATGATTGATTTCGGACTATAAGGTTTCGATTTTGACTTCTGATGGTTTTGGTTTTTGATGAGAAGATTATTGTGTTGTATTTCTATTTTGTTTGGAGATTGTTTAAATTTCTTCTTTAAGAGGTTGATCTGATTTTAATTGTAATTGAGGAGATTATGATGTTTTGAGGTATGAAAATAGAATTCATAGAAACAAATATGGTAGGTTGGATCTAGTGCAATTTTAGGAGTGATGGTGTATGTAAGCTTATCAATATATAAAATAGGATTTATGGATCTTATAGAATTATAAAAGGCCAAAATGTGAGTTATTGCGGGAAGAGTTAAAATAGCACTGGGTATCTAGTATTCTTTTAATATTTCAAGAATATTTTTGAGATTTAGTTGAAAAACTAGTCCTACTAATGGAATTAATGATCATGTACCTAGTTTTCACTATGGGTTGCACATGTATTATTCGTGAAGAAGAATAACGGATCTATGAGGTTATTTATAGATTATATAGAATTGGACAATGTGACGATAATGAATAGGCACCCATTGTCTAGGATTGAAGATTCGTTGATCAACTTCAGGTGCTAGATATTTTCTAAGATTGATCTGTGATCAAGGTCTTTTTTGAGGTTTGGAGCCGGAGGGTAGGTTTGTTGTTTTTAGTCTTTTAAATTATTTTCGGAAGGGAAAGCTATTTTTCGGGTTGAAGTTGTTGTTATTGTCCAGGCTGGTCAGGGCTCAGTTGACTTGTTTTAGAATAGGCTGTTGTCTATTTCAAAGATGGAATTTGATACTTAATTTTTTATATTGTGTTATTTTCACGGGTGGGATCAAGCGTTGCTGTTAAAGTGCTTTAGGATTGGTTTTTAAAGCTATTTCCATTTTAGGCCCCCAATGTTTGATGGGTTTTTATTTAGGGGTTTTTACTTAAGTGTTTCCAGTCATGGACATACGTAGACCAGGAGAAAACAGTTAAGGGAATTCCAGGTACTTAAGTTATTGTTT
>MEJB01000105.1:1670162-1695110 GCA_001752375.1 Rhazya stricta
TGATATTGAAATTTTATGACTTGTACATAATTATGCCCTAAAGTGAATTGATGAGAGAACATAGTTAGATTTATACTCGAGCTAAGGAATTGAAATTGTAACCTTAAAAAGATATGATAATTGGTAACGTAGGAGCTAAGAATGGATTAATAATTAATAAAGAACATTTTTGGATTAGACACATAATACGTAAGTTGGAACGATCGAACTAAGTAGACCCTCCTTTTGTAATTAACTAGGTCATTTCAAGGGCTTACGTTGAGATCGATTGAAGGAGTCCATTTCGCAACTTAAGTAAGAACCCGTTTACGTACAGGACTCCGGGTAAGTAACCCTCACATCTCATTAATGTTATGAATGAATGTAATTGAACTGTTTTGATTGCTTGAATGTGTTGTGTATGGGATTGTATGATGATGTGTGTATAATTGTAAGGAATGTKAATGTGTTCGTATCCTGTAGCACTTCTATGTCAAATGATATGCTATTATGATTCATATCCTGTACTATTTGTTGAATGTTATGTTATATACGAATGTAAGCATTTCATGTCATGAGCATGTAGTTAGAATTCTACATCACATTTGGCATGAGCCATTCACACAGTTAGAAGGTGAATGGTTTAGGAAATGGAATTTTAAAAGAAAATGTAAAGTTTTGAAATGCTAAAGTTTTCGAAAGGGAGTGTAAACCTGGCCACGAAAGATGTGAGTGGGAAATAGGGTGCGGGGGACCGGCGCCCCGACCCTACCCTCTTGGAGGGTAGGTAAGAATGGAATGTTCACCTCCTTGGAGGTGAAAGAATGGAAAGAAAACCTTTTTTTTGAATGTTAACCGCTTTGCGGTCTTACCGATAGGAATGGAATCGAGTTCCGAATAGGAATACCCCACTGCAAGCTTAGTGGCTAGGCGTTACACTCTAGTGAACTCACGAACGAAAGGAAATGGAATGTTTTACTGTAAATGAATTTTGAAGGAAATGTTTGTAAAGGAATTTTGAAAAGGGAATGGTTGAAAAGGTTTTCATTTGAAAAGGCGAAACCTTAGAGTTTCATGATATGTAGGACATGCTCATGCATTCATGCATGAGGTTACTTACTGGGCTTTTTAACTCATTCCTTTCCCTSATGTTTCATTGCAGATGATATGTAACCAGATGGGRAAARGAGGTCGTTTGTGGGCGAGCTATGATACCGGGGAACTGATTTTCGAGTTTATTTATGAAATAAGATAAATAATGCTGAATGTTTTAAATTCTTAAAGTATATTTGTGATTTTTCTTTTTGGATGGTTTAAAAAGGCTTCCGCTGTATTTCTCTTTTGAATAAATGTTGAGATAGTGAGGATTTATTAAAATGTATTTTTGACTCCTTTGGATATTGTTGAGTTTGAAATAGATAGTTGTTTATTTTTGAATGGAATGACGTAGCATTCTCAGCTTAGGACGGTTCCTAATCTGGGGGTGTTACAGTTAGAATAAGAAAAGAACAAATAATTGTTTATCAACAATTATCTCTGYAGAAATATTARAAAACCATACTTGCAAAAGATATCAGTTCTGAAATAGAATAAACTTGTTAGATTTAATAAAACATTCCATGCAAGGAATAAAGTCTAGAAAATCAAACCTTTCTATAAGAGATTCAATCGACGAGGCTAAGATATACCTACATTATCTCTCCTTGTATGCATGTCATTTACAATCGAATCCCATGAACAATAATAAGTAAGTTGACTAGCCGCGGCTGTAGGAGTCACCCACCCTTGGTTAAACCTTCTAACTAGGTGTACGACTATCCAGCAATCACTGTGGGTAGCTAATAGCGCAATTGTTTGTCTAAACAGACCAAAGTTTGCCATAGATACGACCCCCTAGTTTTGACCATTTGCCAAGTCTCAGAGCATTTTTGTCTAGGCTTCCTCGCACTGGAGACCAGCTAAGGGCAGTATTTGGAGTCGCCAACTGAATACTCRATCATCACAACATACAACAATCTAACCCTATCCCAATAATAAGCTTAATGCACAATCAATGAACTTATGGATCTCGTTATTAAATCCATGTCAAATATAAAAACAACCATTCGATATCTAAATCCAAGTTTTCATGTCAATTGAGTAAACATGTGGTTTGAACGAAATAATCCATCTAATAAGTCATGTCATACTAAAGTTTATGATATATAAAAGGATTTAGAACATCATGTACAACAGTTCTCTAAAAGAGTTTGAATATATTCTTAGTTAAAACATTTCAAAAGGATTTGAAAACATTTTCTAGACTACGTTGTACGAATATGCTTTAGGAAGTTTAAAAGATGGAGGAACTCATGCTAAAACATTCAAGAATATTTGAAACACTTCTAGAGTACAAAATCACTCATTCTTGAAAATTTAAAATGCAGAAGGACTCACTTTGTATCCTGGATTTGTATATTAAACTTTTACTCTTCTGAATTACCGTCTTCTATAATCAAATTAAAGGAGATCATTTTAGTCTATGTCCTATAATAAGACTACAGTAATTATAATAAAGTAAATGATCCCTCAATCGCTGCCCGAGACCTCATGATTTGAGTGAAATCAGATTTAAGGTTTCTAGGGAGATTTTTAAGTAATAGAACATGTGTATCAGGGTTTTGTTTATGTTTTAGAAAAGAATGAGGGTTATTTGGATTGAGTCAATTGATCCTATGCATATTAGGTTTAGGAGTTACAATGAAGATGTCCATTGATAAGGAAAAGAGAGCACCAAACAGACAAGGAAAATAGCKTTCATGCTAAAATGGAATCAGTCTATTAAGCAAAACAATAAGCTACATACTAGACCTTATTCAGTTATCTTTAGAAAAATAATAGATCAAACTGGAATATTATCATGCAATTGAAGTTTGCACGCGGAAAGAAGCTTTATATACATATTATAAGAGAAAAATAATAGATCAAACTGGACTACCTTTTGCTTAGTGGTAGATGGTATGAGGCTTTTTTTTTTTTTTTGAAATAATAAAGTTCGTAAGCAATTCCTCTGAACTATTAAAACAAGTCTCAATATCTAGAGACAAGTAATACATCAAAAATGAAACTTGTGCAACTTTTATTTATTTGTAGCTATAGAAACTTCAAAAGGATGTTAATTGCTGGCAATAAGAATTCTAAACTAAATAATAGATATTTCAAGTAGACTAAAAAAAAAACCCCCATCACTGATAAAGCATAAGGGAATCACTAGTCACAATTGGGGACCTCTTATTTAAATGGTACCAAAGTAAATAATGTAAATAAGAATATGGGGCTCCAAAAGCCCAAAATATAATATGACTTCGAGCAAGTAAACTTAATTTCATACGGTTGCACAAGTTCACTAAAGTTCAGTATATTTGAACTTAAGAACTGATCCAAAGAATTTGACAATTAAATCTACATTCCAGTCTCTAGAAACATCCYAGCAAGTACATTTAAAATGGCATCAAGCCTATTTTAGTTGGAGTATACTAGCAAATATGTAAAAATCCTGGAATCCAACTTCTCAATCRATGCTCCTTGTTCTCAATCTCATGTTGAACCAAGAGATATGGAACATTTATCGCCATAGAGAATATCTGCAAACTCATACGTCCTTCTCCAACACAGCCCCCAAAACAATGATTAGAAAATATTTGCTTTTCTCTTGTGTTTCCACAAAGGTAGTGACCCTCCATAGCATGCATTTACTCTAAAAGTAATATATGAAATAAAGTACAGAATCAGTGTATAATTGTAAATTAGGTGGTAACGTGGGGTTTGAATGAAATCCCCTCTTGAAATTCGATGAATGCTGGAATAATTTGTTTACTTTGTTGTTGGGATGTTTTGATTTTTGAATTTTTTTTTGGAATACTTTTAGGTATCGTTTRGTAGTTTATATTTGGTTAATTGGATATMTTATTTTTCTTAGTCATGTTGAAGTTGTTTTAGTTTAAAAAAATCGTTTATCTATAGAAGTATTGTGATGTCATTTTCTTCAAATTTCAGCTATAATCGATATATAAGGTTATGGATATGATTTACTAATACTAGTTATGATATAGTATAGAACCTTCTAAACAGCTTTTGAAACTTGGTTAGGTGTAGGTTAGAGTGTTTTGATTGCGCTGTCTTTTTCCATAAAAATAAGCTTTATTTTGGAACTTAACTTCTGGACAAGTAAATGAGGGTTTGAGCATTTGAATTAAACTTAGGAATTTTTATAGGATCATTTCACAAGTGATTCTCATTGAAAAAGAGAATTATGTTTCAAATAGGTTTGGGGGAAAAAAAAAAAAGAAAAGAAATGGATTACTCCTCTAATTCTAAGTACCTAAGTAACCTGGGGCACCAATCTTACCCATGTCTACTTTTGCGTTAAAAAGAGAAAAGAGTACGAGTATGCTATAGCAGTTTGCAAGTCGTGACATGCGCTAAGTAACCAAAGGCACTCATTTACCTATGTTTTCCTTTGCATCAAAAGGCACAAGTGAAACAAGGAAATATCCAAAATAAAGCCTAAGTTTTATGAGCTTAATGCTATATCAAAAGCCCCACTTCTGCTCTTATATTTCTAATTCTCTTTGTCAATTTTTATCATAAATGACTCTGCCTTGTTCCAAAAATTCCATTGAGTAATTCCAATGCTACAACAACAAACCCTATGACTCGAAAAAATATTAAATTTATTCTAAGTTTGCTTATTAACTTTTTCAGTYGCATTTTTCTGAACACTCTTAAACTTAAGTTTTCTGACCGCATAATTGCTATAGCTTTTGTTCCCAATAAAGCATTACTAGGATGACAAAAATGACTAAGTACTATTTATCTGCTGTAATATTGCTCGAGGACTATTAATTATAACTTAAGTTTGTGGGAGTGATACATCTATACTGTATCCCATTTTGTACCCTAATGTTTGCCCATTTTGTATATATTATTTCACTATTTTATTTACATATTAGTAGACTTTCCATTTAATTCATAGATAAATAAGAGTTAGCATACATATTGTTTTTTGTCACAATTATACCCCTTAAAACTACTTGTAAAATACAATAAAGCTTGGTGTAGAGAAAGGTATTTGTATGCATGGAGATAATGCCACAACATCCAAACCATAGAAAACAAGGTGCAAGACATGTAGATCAATGACACAATAGAAATCCCAAGCATTTAAGGCTTGATCTAGTTGAAAATGACATGTAACTACTTGTCAAGGTTGATTTGAGTCATTTACCAAAAATGGTGAGACAAAGGAAAGCTGATTGGTCGCTTAGCTTCTAAAATAGACAACTGAAGACAAGAAATGTCGACTCATCAACTGTTTGGCAGAAAGGTTGAAAGCAACTACCAGTGCCAACTTAGCCCTATCTTGATCTATATAAAGAAGAAATTGTTAGGTAGAAGGAGAGTTGTTAGTTAGAATAGAGAGTATCAGAAGATAGGAATTAGTTTAGCATAGTCATAAGGGCTACCTTCGACATAAAAAACATTTTAGTTAGCTTAATGCTTTGACATTAGTTTAAGGAGATCAGACAATAATCTTCTCCTTGCTTTATTGTGATTGTTATTAGAATTTACCTAAGTCTTTTATCACAAATTTACTTCATCTTCATCTTAGTTAGTGATTTATGAAGGAGAGTTCAACTAGCTACACATGAGTTGGATATTCGTTCTTCTTGAAACTTGATTCTTATTTTCTTTTCCCTAAACTGCTTTTTTGAGATTTTTAATCAGAGTAGTAAGGCTTGACAAAGCTGAGCTTTGAAGGTTAAGTTTGTTAAACTCTAACTATAAAAGTGAAGCCTTTGAGACATCAATGGAATCAAATAGTGATTAAGGTAGCAACAAGCTACCTGAATTCCTTATCGATAACTCTTTATTCATCAAAGATAGTAACTAATCATATTGCCGCAGACATATGGTTAGTGAGTTGGTAAAATCTACCTAGAACATTGCTTAAAGGTTAAGAAAGACTCATATTAAAACCCTRAGAGAAACCTCGAAGATAGCATTTGAGAACCTGGTGAAAACAAGGACACTTGCCTCATCAAGGAAACTTATATAGCATTATAGAACTGTAGTAAAGATTGTCATCGACATATGTTTGAGCTTTCTACTAGCCCTRCATTTGAACAATGAATAGTTTAGTTAGATATTACTCAATTCTAATCTCCAGTCCACAATATTCAAAAATTGACTCTGACTTTACTTACTTGCTCATTGACTTAACTTCAATCTCTTTAAGTTTTACTTTCACTTCACCTTTGCTTTATAGTGTTAATCATTGCTACCTCATTATTGATCTTTATTTATGAAAGGTTTTACACTCTTTTTTTATTGAACTATCCTTGTGAGAATGCTAACTATACTCACTCTTTGCTACTTGTTGACCATGTATACTCGTGTTTGTGTGTACTAACCTTAACTGAAAATCGACCAATACTACCTAATTTGGTTTTTCAAGTTCCTTAATTATACCGCTATACTTTGAATAATTGCATCCTTCTTAGCTATGTATTCCTTAAGAAGTCCTTCAAGTGAGTGACTTTCGTCGTCTGAATTTTCCCTTTTGCTAGATGTTGAAATCCAAGAGGTACTRGAGGTCTAAATCGCTGCCCATGTGAAGGATTTGCTCCTTGGTTAATCCATGAGAAATTGAGATGTTGTCTTCATCCAGATTAACATATTGGAGTGAGGATTGTTGCTTTTGTTGAAGTTTCCACCAATAAAACAAACTGATTGGAGATTAGAAGGATAACTATCAAAAGAGTGCTCTTCACCACCATATACACAAGAGACCAAAGAAATAGAAACAGCAGATTTCTAACCCATAGAAAAACCCAATTGCATCTTCATTGATTTGAGCATATTAGACAAAGATTCAAAACCTTGCATCAAAACAGATTTTTGCCAGGTGGCAAGCTGTATTAAGTATTTTTTATTTTGAAATTGAATTTATTAAAGGTGGTACAAATTCCATTCCTGATTTCCTCACTCGAAAATTTCTGCAAAATACCACCCTAAAAATTGAGAGATAAACCTCCTGGTGAGGAGTGACCCAAAATTCCCAACAAAATGCCTCCAAAATGTCGGCAGTAGCCAAAAAATCTTGGTATGAAATATGCCAAGAAGAAGAGCAGAAACCTGCAAATTTCGGTCAACAATCAGGATCAATCCCCAGTATTCCGTCTCAGGCGTTGATGGAATCACTTGCAAATTCAAAGAATTTCCAGGAACTTTTATCAAAATTCTAGCAGACTTTTCAGACAAAGGGAAGGAAATAATACTTGCCCAACGTCAACAAAGGCAGCAGTAAATTCAATCCAAATCCTAGGGTACCTTACAACGTACCTTCAAGGCAACAGCTGATACCATAGTAGAGAAATCTACTAAGGCATCAGCCCCCTTTATCAAAAAATCTATTTTCCAAAATGTTGTTTCAATTGAAAAGTCTTTTTACGAAAAACCCCCTTTTGARACAATTCAAAAACCTTTTGGAAGGAATTGGTATTATGAACCAGTTCATCCTCTAAAAACGCAAATTTTTATCAAACAATTTTAGAAATATGTGGATCGATGGAAATTAAACATTTTTTCCTTGAGAAAACCCACCAACATCCTGCATATTCTACTTTCAAAATTTTAAATATTTTATCTCCAGAAGCATGGGTGCAATGCCAAGGCGAACTCAACCATGAGTTTGGATTCCCAGACACCTGCAAAAGTGAGCCTTTTTATCATGAATCCTTCACCTATTAGGACTACCAGCAAGCATGGTACAATGCCCTCTATATTCAGAACCCTAAATGCTAGCATAAATGGTTGATCTACTTCGACACTCGTGTATATCAAGTCTCTTCCTTTCCATTCTTGGTTTATCCAGTGGTGGGAGATCTTTGGCAMCAACGAAGATTAGCTTAATCAAAAACCTTACATAAAGATGGCTTTCAATACCTTCAAACACTATTATAAACCCTCTCCTGAGGAATCCCATTTCGGGATATTACCCTTATTCCATACAAAACTCTATTTACCATGGGTTCTTTCCTATTACCTAGAGTAAACCCTAATRCAAATCTCTATTATACAGAGAAAATTCTAGATAAAATGGTGGATGGCGTTTAAAATTCCTCCATCATTCCAGGTGCAGTCAATCATTGAATTCTGCCAGCACAGGCAGAATACTCAGAAGATTATAGCTCTGGCTATTACACCGGACCAGAAGAAATTCCTCACTGACAAATCCCAGCTCGCAGCTAGACTAGCAACGGCTAAATCACCAGAAGAGATGCAGCAGCTATTGTTGCAGTATGTTCCCTCTTTTTTCAAATCCCAGGYGGTGTCTTCCGAAGATTCGGTGATATCACCAGCATTGGACAAAGTAGACTTAYTGCAGTAGCTGACTTCTCTAGAAAATTCCATGTTCTCCAGAAAATTTCATGTACAAATACCGTAGAGTACTACTCTACACCAGATATTATTGTAAATACTGTTCAAATTTCATTGTACACTATAGCTCACTATAGCATAGCACTGTACACCGTAGCGCTTTCAGTTTTTAACTATAGCGCTTACTTAAAAAACTGTAGAAATCCCCCTGATTTCTATATAAGGAGGATTCTTCCCCTTAGACAACCAGGCATAAAAATTCCTAGGCATTAGATTTTAGGATTCTCCTCCTAATCTCCAAATACCGTTCTGCAAAAAGTCTCTCTAAAGATTCAGAAGACAAAATTTGTATCAAGATTTTATGACTGAGTAATTCCTCACTTACATTTTCTTATACTTATATATATATATAAATTCCTTTTTATATCATCTGATTTCTTCATGCATATGAAAGGCAGAGCTCCTGCTCACTACATATGCACGTTTAAATTCTTTATCTATTTATATTCCTTATTTGTTTATTTATGCTTGACCGATTTTACCGCAGATGACGATGGCAGCAAATGCCTATAAAACCTAGATAGGAACCGAGGATAGGGCCATAGCAGAGCTTCTCATCGTAGGTTTCTCTGGTCAACTGAAGGGTTGGTAGGACTACTATCTCACTAGTCAACARCGTCAGGACATTTTAAATGCTRTTAAGACCGATAAGGCTRGTAACTTCATTGTAGATGCCAATGGACAACCCATCTTTGATGCAGTTTCCACTCTTATTCTTTCTATTTCCCTCCATTTCATTGGAGATCCATCACACCTTAAGGATAAAAATGCCAAATTATTATCCAACCTTAGGTGTAGAAAATTATCTGAATTCCAGTATAACAAGAATACTTTCTTAACTCGGCTTATGCTTAGGGAAGATAGTAATCAACCATTCTGGAAAGAAAAATTCCTTGCAGGTCTTCCTCATCTCTTAAGAGAGAGAGTTAGGAATAAACTCCATGAGGAAACCTCCAGTAAAATCATTCCATATCATCAGTTCACTTTTGGTGAATTGATCAGTCAAATTAACAAAGAAGGTCTAAAACTGTGCTAGGATATTAGGCTTCAGCAGACCCTCAAGCGAGAACTCAAACAGTCCAAGAAGGAGCTAGGCGACTTCTGCAGACAGTTTGAGAATCTCCCTGAAAAATCCTCCCATTGCAATGGCAGTTGTAGTAAAACATCTTCTTCTAGATCCCATAGAAAATCCTATGATAAAAGATATAAAAAATATTCAAAACCTGTAGATGATTTTTATAAAAAATCATCTAAGAAATATTCTAAAAAATCATCTTCTTATGATAAAAAACATAAAAATAATGAAAAATCTAATTTAAAAGATGTTATGTGTTATAAATGCCACCGTAAAGGTCATTATCAAAAGTATTGTAAATTTTCTAAAAAATTAAATGAACTTCATTTGGATCCTGAAATTTATGAAAAGATTGCAAATATTCTTATTGAGTCTGATTTAGATTCTTCTAAATCCTCTTCTGAAGAAGCCTTGAAGATTGATGAAATTCACACTTCATCATCCTCTGAAACTTTTGATTCTTCTAAATATTCTTTAAATGTTCTTACTAAAGAACAGCAAACCCTTTTAGAAAATATTAAATACATTTCTCTGGTAAAAAATAATATTTAGAAAAAATTTTAAATTCTATGTCTAAAGAAAACCTTTTAAAAAACCTTCTATTTTACCTTCGACTTCTACAAATAYCTATGACTTAACAAATATTTTAAAAAAAATCTTAAAAAGAATCTCCTATTTCAATTTCTTCTCTTCAACAAGAGATTAAAATTATAAAACAAGAAATTAAAAATTTAAATAAGACAATGGAACCAGCTATCCCCAGAGCTTAAGTTGTTAGGTTACGGCACTCCATTATTATAAGCCTCAGGATCCCCCAAGTCTCACCCCTCTGTGCACTTGGYTGATTACCTACTCCCCTCTTACCTCGGCTGRACTTGCGTCTTACTACCTCTACTAGCCTTAYTGTGCTTATCAAAGCCCGTTTGTCTCGACGGGACCATGCCTTACTACCTCTGCTGGCCTTACTGGGCTTATCCATGCCAATGGAGTTTCAAACCAGTGGCAGGATTCAAACCTGGGTTGGCTCTGATACCATAAGACAATGGAACCAACTATCCCAAAAGTTTAAGCTGTTAGGTTACGACACTCTATTACTTATAAGCCTCAGGATCCCCCAAGTCTCATTTAGACACGACTAAAGCATTTTTCTTGACAATATAGAAAAATGTTTTTAGGTGTTTGAAGTGTTCATCAATTGATTTAGAATATATAAGAACATCATCAATATAAACAATACAGAAATTTGAACAATCATTGAATATATTATTCATAGTTCTCTGGAATTTAGAGGGGGCATTCTTAAGACCAAAAGGCATTACATTCTATTCATACTGCCCAAATGGAACTGTGAATGCTGTTTTATACCTATCTTTTTTTGAAATCTGTATTTGCCAAAACCAGATTTCATATCAAATTTAGAGAATATACAGGCAGAATTTAGACGAGATAAAAGATCTTTTTAATTTGGAATAAGACATCTAATCCATTTCAGAGTAGAATTTAGAGGTKTATAATTTATGACTAACCGAGGRGTGCCACGCTCTATTTGTGCATTTTTGTTAACATAAAATGCAGCGCAACTCCAAGGGAATCTAGATTTTCTAATAAGATTTTTAGATTCAAGAGCTAGAATTTCTTTCCTACAATGTTGTTCTAGTTCACCATTCATCTGAACTGGTCTAGCTTTGGTAGGAATCATATTTTCATTAAAATCTGGAGAATAAGGAAGGTCAACTATATGTTGTTTCCTATCCTAGAAAGCATTTGGAAGATTAGAACATAGTTCTGTTTCAAAAAAGGATTTGAGCTTTGAAATCCTAGATTGAATACTAGGTGTCTGGAGTATTTCATCAATCCATAGATGAAACAGGGAATTTTTAAATTCTTTTAATTCAAAGGATTTACAAAGTGATAAAGCATTAATCTGATCTTTGTGAACAGAGTATGCTTTAAGACGATTTAGATTTTTAGTCTGAAGTTTTTCTAAGAAAGGGAAAACTAGCATAATTTTCTTAAACTTAAACGAAATGGACTCAGAATTTACTTGATAAGGTGTGATTAATGTTAGGAAGAGTGTTCCTAAGATCACTGGATGACAAATATCATTAACTACCACGAAGGGAGTTTTTATAGAAACATTTGAATGTACAATAGAAGCTTCAGTCTTGTATTTGGCCTGGAGCTTAGAATTGTTAGCCGTTGATAATCTACTATTTGTAGGTTCTCGAAATTTACTAGGCACTAAACCATCCTTGATACAGTTCAAATCTGCACCAGTATCGAATAATGCAAGGGTGTCTATAATATAATCAGAAGAGAATTTAAGTGTAACTCCCGCGATTTCTTTTATTAATTTTGTTTGATTTTGTGTGAAATTGTGTGCCAACCAACTAGGTTAGGAAATTTTATATGTGATTAATATTTTCAAATCACACGTTTAATAAGTAAAGAAATATTGTCCGTGTCGAATAAGAGTTATCGTTTGGTTAAAGGCTCGACTCATGCGCCTATTTGTTTGTTAGTCAGAAGTTAGGCTTTTTATCAAAAGGAAGCCCGTTATATTAAATTTACGAATTTTAGGTTAAATTTGATGGGAAGGCTCGAAAGGTTCGGGTTACGGCCCAAAAATATTAAAAAAAGAAAAGAAAATATATAAGAAAATAAAAAGAGAGAAAAAGAAAATCAAAGAAAAAGAAAAACCCGAAAGAAACTCTCATCTTCTTTCTCCTGCCATCGTCGGCCAAACCCTACTTGCCGCCTCTTCTTTTTCTCTTCTCACTGCCACCACTGCCGATACTTGTAGTGGCCGCCGCTCGTTGTAACAAATTTTGGAGCCGCTCGCGACACAAACGGACGTGACTCGACCAGGCCGAGACCACCACTAGTCGCTAAGCGACCACGGTGGACTTCCCTGCTGCCAGATCCGTTCATCGCTAGCTCTATCTTCCCCTCTTGTTGTTCGATTCGGTCATCTCGGTACCAGATCTATGCACCTCACCGCTTATCCGCGTGACTGGAGCTACTGGTTTCCAGTTTGTCGGCTAATTCCTTGTCTACTGCTCATCGCTGCTACTAGGCACGCCGCGGCGAGTCGCGTCACGCTATAGGCGTGCGATCTGTGTCCACCGAAACCCCACGGCCGCTCGGGACGAAGCGTTCTGCCGAGATGCCTTCATCTTCTTCTTCTTCTTCTTCTCTGCTCAACGATGTTGCCAGGGAAGAGGACAGACAGTGCTTGGACGCTCGACGTAGCGGAGCCGTCCGGATCTACTTCTTCCTCGACTGGTTCTAGAATCGCTTGCCGCCGCTCGGATGCTTTGCCACACGGCCAGCCAGCTCCTTGCAGGCCATTGCTTTGCCCAGATTTGATCACCATCAACCATTCGCCGGAACATTGAACTCTGCTAGCTGTTGCCAGCTTCCAGAAACAACAAACACCTGTCGGTGCAAGGGAGGCCTAGCGCCTAGCACCAGGCGCCCAACGCCAGACGCTCAGGCGCACCGACTTCCAGATGCCCAAACGCTATTGCGCACGCCGCTTGAGCGCACGCCCGATGAATTGTCGCCATTCCCAAGACATCTAGATATTGTGAACTCAAAGGTGAAAATGTTAACACATCATATTGAAATTTTATGACTTGTACATAATTATGCCCTAAAGTGAATTGACGAGAGAACATAGTTAGATTTATACCCGAGCTAAGGAATTTAAATTGTAACATTAAAAAGACATGATAATTGGTAATGTAGGAGCTAAGAATGGATTAATAAYTGATAAAGGACATCCTTGGATTAAACATGTAATACCTAAGTTGGGACGATCAAACTACGTAGACCCTCTTTCTGTAATGAAYTAGGTCATTAAGAGGCCTTACATTGAGATCGGTTGAAGGAGTTTACTTCACAATATAAGTAAGAACCCGTTAACGTAAAGGACTCGGGGTAAGYAATCCTCACATCTTATTTATGTTATGAATGAATGTAATTGAATTGTTTTGGTTGCTCGAATATGTTGTGTATGGGATTATATGATGATGTGTGTATAATTGTGTGGAATGTTAATGTGTTCATATCCTGCATTGTCAAATGAAATGTTATCATGTTTCTTATCGTGTATTATTTGTCAACTGTTATGTTATATAAGGTTGTACGCATTTCATGTCATGAGAATGTAGTTAGAATTCTACATCACATTTGGCATGAGCCATTCACACACTTAGAAGGTGAATGGTTTAGGAAATGGAATTTTAAAGGAAAATGTAAAGTTTTGAAAATGCTAAAGTTTTCGGAAAAGAGTGTAAACATAGCCACAAAAGATGTGAGTGAGAAATAGGGCGTGGGGGACCGGCGCACCCGACCCTACCCTCTTGGAGGGTAGGTAAGAATGGAATGTTCACCTCCTTAGAGGTGAAAGAATGGAAATAAAACTTTTTTTTTTGAATGTTAACCGCTTGCGATTCTACCGATAGGAATGGAATCGGATTCCAATTAACTATGGCCCACTGCAGAGCTTAGTGGTTAGGCGTTACACTCTAGTGAGCTCACAAATGAAAGGAAATGGAATGTTTTACTGTAAGTGAATTTTGGAGGAAATGTTTTGTAATAAGATTTTGAAAAAGGAATGTTTGGAAAGTAGTTTTTATTTAAAGGCGAAATCTTATAATTTCATGACATGTAGGACAGGTTGATGGATTCATGCATTGAGGTTACTTACTGGGCTTTTTAGCTCATTTGTTTTCTTATGTGTCATTTTAGATGATATGTAACCAGATGGGGCAAAGAGGTCACTTCTGGGCGAGATATGATACCCGAAAACATGTTTCAAACTTATTTTATGTAATAAGATAATTATGTTATTTTAAATGGTTTAAATTCTTAAAGTTTTCGCTATTTTCATTTTGAATAAATATTGAGTTTTAAATGACAGTTGATTATTTGCGAGTGGAATGATGTAACATTCTTGGCTTAGGATAGTTCCTAATCTGAGGATGTCACATTAAGAGTAATCTTAATGAGATACTTCTGAGAAGTAATCTCTCTAAGAACAAATAAAAAATCTGGAGGAATTTGATTTATATTTTCTATCTGACCTGGAAGCTCTAAAGGCTCATCTTTCTCAGAATCAGAAGAGAAATTTTSATTATGTTTTGAAAGAAGAATYTGTATTACTRCAGAATCTTGTTTTTGTTTTTCTTTTAAATTTTTAATTTYTTGTTTTATAATTTTAGTCTCCTATTGAAGAGAAAAAATTGAAACAGAAGTATGCTTTTTAGATTTTTTTAAAATATTTGTTAAGTCATAGGTATTTGTAGAAGTCGAAGGTAAAATAGAAGGTTTTTGAAAAGGTTTTTCATCAAATATAGTTCTAAATATTGTTTTCATAAAGCGGGATCAGAAATATATTAACATTTTCTAAAAGGGTTTGCTGTTCTTTAGTAAGAACATTTAAAGAATATTTGGAAGAATAAGAACTCTCGGAGGATGATGAAGTGTGAATTTCATCAATCTGTAAGGCTTCTTCAGAAGAGGATTTAGAAGAATCTAAATCAGACTCAATAAGAATATTTTCAATTTTTTCATAAATTTCAGGATCCAAATGAAGTTCATTTAATTTTTTAGAAAATTTACAATATTTTTGATAATGACCTTTACGGTGGCATTTATAAAATATAACATCATTTAAATCAGGTTTTTTATTATGTTTATGTTTTTTATCCTAAGAAGATGATTTTTTAGAATATTTCTTAGATGGTTTTTTATAAAAATCATCTACAGGTTTTGAATATTTTTTATATCTTTTATCATAGRATTTTCTATGGGATCTAGAAGAAGATGGTTTACTACAAYTGCTATTGCAGTGGGAGAATTTTTCAGGGAGATTCTCAAACTGTCTGCAGAAGTCGCCTAGCTCCTTCTTGGACTGTTTGAGTTCTCRCTTGAGGGTCTACTAAAGCCTAATATCCTGGCGCAGTTTTAGACCTTCTTTGTTAATTTGATTGATCAATTCACCAAAAGTGAACTGATGATATGGAATGATTTTACTAGAGGTTTCCTCACAAAGTTTATTCCTAACCCTCTCTCCTAAGAGATGAGGAAGACCAGCAAGGAATTTTTTTTTCCAGAATGGTTGATTACTATCTTCCCTAAGCATAAGCCTAGTTAAGAAAGTATTCTTATAATATTGGAATTCAGATAATTTTCTACAACTAAGGTTGGATAATAATTCGGTATTTTTATCCTTAAGGTGTGATGGATCTCTAATGAAATGGAGGGAAATAGAAAGAATAAGATTAGAAATCGTATCGGAGATGGGTTGTCCATTGGCATCTACAATGAAGTTACCAGCTTCATCGGTCTTAACAGCATTTAGAATGTCCTGACGTTGTTGATTAGTGAGATAGCAGTCCCACCAACCTTTCATTTGACCAGAGAAACCTGCGATGAGGAGCTCTGCAATGGCCCTATCCTCAGTTCCTATCTGGATTTTATAGGCATTTGTTGCCATCGTCATCTGCTGTAGAAAGCTGATGATCTAATTGTCAGATAAATTGTCTATGTTCCAGTCATAGACAGATGAGGCATTAAACTTATATTGAGAAATGGGTTTTGCTATCGTAATATCTAGAGCAGTAGGGGAATTTGAAACAGGAACGATAGATGACTGCCAAGTCATCGGATTGATCTTGGGAATTGACTCAGATTTGGATTGGAATTGTTCCAAAGTCTGATCAGTGTTTGAAGAAGAGGAATTTTCTTCTAAAACATTAATCTTGTTAGACTCAGAAACGAAATCAGGAATATTTTTACTAGAAGCAGAGGATAAGTCGAGTTGACTTAATTTATCCTAGATTGCTCTAGAAAATTCTAAATTATTTTCTCTAATCGATTTAATACTAGAATCAGAAATTGAGAAAGGTTTAAAAATAGGATTTTTAAGAATTTTCTTTTCTTCTTTTGAAGAAGTGGATCCAGAATCAAGAGATTTTTCAAAAAGCATTRGAATGGATTTTTCAATCCTATCCAGCTGTTTTCCTATAGTATTCAAATGTGTATTTGTAAAATTATTTTGAACAATAGTATTTTTAGTATTTTGCAAAATATCTTCAGAAGGGGTTTTTAAAGAAATAGCATCCACAGTTTTTCCTAAATGATCTAATTTGATACCTAGGAGAGGTGGATGATTAGCTTGAATTTTGTGGGAGCTAGAAAGGGACTGCCACTCTGGAATTTTCTTAGATGGAGTCATAATTGGCTGAATACATGAAAGGATACTTAATTTTATTGGGAATAATATAATATAATTCAAACCAATCAAAAAATAGAATATGTAATTTGTTAGAAATTACAAAATCATAATCTTTTTCTTGAATTTGCTTTCTTTCATAAAAGAATTTATCAAAGAACCAAATTCTTTATGCAGAGTTTTCATTAGAATAGAAATCATTATGTAATAGATTTTTATCTAATTGAAAATCTTTTGAAATGACATTTAATTCATTCTGAGCATTTTTTGTGATAGCAGAAAATGTTGGACTAGTAGGTTCACTACCAGAAGGGAATTTAGAGTAAATAGGTTTTGGAATTTCAGAAGAATAATTAGCCTTATGAAAGGAATTTCTACAAGTTGTAGGTATGTTCGATGTAGAATACCTAGGAAGATCTAATAAGGAAACAGCTTTTCTAGAATGATCTATGACTGAAGGGATCTGGGAAACTCGTCCTAGATCTATGATCTGGGCTTCAGATTATGATCTGAGAACCCTTTAGAAGGGATTTTCTTGTGGAAACTCAGTTTTACAGAACCATCTGCAAATTGGCTTATATTCCTAATCTCAGTGTTAGGAGGGGATTGAGCCGAATTTGTAGGAGGAGTAGCTCCTTCTAAGATCCATTCATCTAGAAGTTGGATATCCTTCCATTGGATGGATTTGGGAATTACCAAATTACATCTCGAAAGTTCTGTCTAGAGCAGAAGGGTTTCACCTTTCTTGCTTTGGCATCTGGTCTTTGTTGCAAAGGCAGATTGCATGGCTTTATAATGTACCCGAAACATCAAACCTATAGGAATTGATCCTTCTAGCATTCGATAGTTATGGATTTTTATCTGAAGGACTAATGACTTTAGAATATTGGGATCATCTAATGAGACAGTAAAATTTGGATAACAATCAAAAGTGATCGGACCAGTGCAGAGACTAGATTCGATTGAACTTAGCAAGGAATCATCAAAATTTAGAAATCTAGTGTCTCTAAGGACAGCTAAGATTGAGGTATTTACTCCCTGAGGTTTGATACCGATCTGGACAAGACCTATGTGAAGGTACTTGTAATTCCTAGATCTGTGTTTTTCTAGGGATTTAGAAGATAGAAGATGAAGGGATTCAAAAGATTTAGACAACTGAATGTCTTATTCCTCAGTTTTTATAATATAATCAGATTTAAACAAATTGAAAGTAGATTTATAAACATGATCTTTAAAAATTTTTGGAATAGTCCAATTATCAATTGATTCTTCAAAATCTTCAATAATTAATTCTTCGGAATTTATCAACATCTTTGGATCTTCAGATGTAAATCTAGACACAGAACTACTTGATGAAGTAGATCTTTTGAAGAGATTCTCCATCTCAAGGTATTTCCAAGATAGATCGGAACCAGATCTGGCTACCAACTTGCTGCCGTACCGGTGGGTCTCGTGCCTTTCTTGGCTTACCCTTTAGTGGTCTTATGCAAAAAACACTCAACTAGCTAGATCTTCTCAAATCTACGAAGATCTGAATAGTCTCAGCAAGAAAACGGTATGCCATCTCATGGCTCTGATACCACATAAGACAATGGAACCAGCTATCCCAAAAGCTTAAGATGTTAGGTTACGACACTCCATTACTTATAAGCCTCAAGATCCCCCAAGTCTCACCCCTCTACACACTGGGCTGTTTACTACTCCCCTCTTATCTCGGCTGGACTTGCGTCGTACTACCTCTACGGGCCTTACTGTGCGTAATTGCCTAGGCGAGACCACACCTTACTGCCTYTGCGGACCTTACTGCGCTTATCCATGCCAGTGGAGTTTCGAACCAATGGCAGGATTTGAACCTAGGTTGGCTCTGATACCATAAGACAATGGAATCAGCTATCCCAAAAGCTTAAGCTGTTAGGTTACGGCACTCCATTACTTATAAGCCTCAGGATCCCCCAAGTCTCACCCCTCTGTGCACTGGGTTGATTACCTACTCCCARGCATAAAAATTCCTAGGCATTAGATTTTAGGAGTCTCCTTCTAATCTCCAAATCCCGTTCTGCAAAAGGTCTCTCTGAAGATTCAGAAGACCAAATTTGTATCAAGATTTTATGAGTGAGTAATTCCTTACTTATATTTTCTTATACTTATATATATATAAATTCCTTTTTATATCATCTAATTTCTTCATGCATATGGAAGGCAGTGCCTCCTGCTCACTGCATATGCAGGTTTAAATTCTTTATTTGTTTATATTCCTTATTTATTTATTTATGCTTGGCCGATTTTATCGCCTACAAATCCCTGTTTTTGGTATATTGGCCTCAAGTTTCTTGTGAACCTCTGTTGCTGGTTTACCAGTTGTCCCTTTTGTCGGATCTCCAGATCCTTCAATTGCAAGGACGTAATCCTAAGTACCAAATCTGGGACTTAGTTGCTGAAATTCCTGTCTATTAATATTATTATAAATTGATTATTTGATTTAATAAACTTTGATTATTAGAAATTCACGAATACTCCTTCTATCATCTGATTCTTTCCCTATCTTCTTCAATTATTCTCTGGATCTATTGCCATCTTCCGATCACTGGGTTGTTAGAATTGGTATTAGAGCAATTTTTCTAGAGCAATCCAGGATAAATTAAGTCAATTTGACTTGTCCTCTACTTCCAGTAAAAATATTCCTGATTCCGTTTCTGAGTGTAACAAGATTAATGTCATAGAAGAAAATTCTTCTTTTTTAGACACTGATCAGACTTTGGAACAATTTCAATCCAAATCTGAGTCAATTCTCAAGATCAATCCGATGACTTGGCCATCATYTGTCGTTCCTGTTCCAAATTCCCCTACTGCTCCAGATATTATGGTAGCAAAACCCATTTCTCAATATAGGTTCAATGCCTCATCTGTCTATGACTGGAACATAGGCAATTTATCTAACTATCAAATCATCAGCTTTTTATAGCAGATGACGATGGCAGCAAATGCCTATAAAATCCAGATAGGAACCGAGGATAGGGCCATAGCAGAGCTCCTCATCGCAGGTTTTTCTGGTCAACTGAAAGGTTGGTGGGACTACTATCTCACTAGTCAACAACGTCAGAACATTCTAAATGCCGTTCAGACTGATGAAACTGGTAACTTCATGTAGATGTCAATGGACAACCCATCTCCGATGCAGTTTCCACTCTTATTCTTTCTATGTCCCTCCATTTCATTGGAGATCCATCACACCTTAAGGAAAAAAATGCCAAATTATTATCCAACCTTAGGTGTAGAAAATTATTTGAATTTCAGTATTATAAGAATACTTTCTTAACTAGGCTTATGCTTAGGGAAGATAGTAATCAACCATTTTGGAAAGAAAAATTCCTTGCAGGTCTTCCTCATCTCTTAGGAGAGAGTTAGGAATAAACTCCATGAGGAAACTTCCAGTAAAGTCATTTCATATCATCAGTTCACTTTTGGTGAATTGATCAGTCAAATTAACAAAGAATGTCTAAAACTGTGCTAGTATATTAGGTTTCAGCAGACCCTCAAGCGAGAACTCAAACAGTCCAAGAAGGAGCTAGGCGACTTCTGCAGACAATTTGAGAATCTCCCTGAAAAATCCTCCCACTGCAATGGCAACTGCAGTAAACCATCTTCTTCTAGATCCCATAGAAAATCCTATGATAAAAGATATAAAAAATATTCAAAACCTGTAGATGATTTTATAAAAAGCATCTAAGAAATATTCTAAAAAAATCATCTTCTTATGATAAAAAACATAAAAATAATAAAAAAGCCTGATTTAAAAGATGTTATGTGTTATAAATGCCACCGCAAAGGTCAGTATCAAAAATATTGTAAATTTTCTAAAAAATTAAATGAACTTCATTTGGATCCTGAAATTTATGACAAGATTGCAAATATTCTTATTGAGTCTCATTTAGATTCTTCTAAATCCTTTTCTGAAGAAGCCTTGCAGATTGATGAAATTCACACTTCATCATCCTCCAAGACTTCTGATTCTTCCAAATATTTTTAAATGTTCTTACTAAAGAACAGCAAACCCTTTTAGAAAATGTTAAATATATTTCTGATCCCGCTTTGCAAAATAATATTTAGAAAAAATTTTAAATTCTATGTCTGATGAAAAACCTTTTCAAAAACCTTCTATTTTACTTTTGACGTCTACAAATACCTGTGACTTAACAAATGTTTTGAAAAAATCTAAAAAAGAATCTTCTATTTCAATTTCTTCTCTTCAACAAGAGATTAAAATTATAAAACAAGAAACTAAAAATTTAAAAGAAAAACAAAACAAGATTCTGCAGTAATACAGATTCTTCTTTCAAAACATAATGAAAATTCCTCTTCTGATTTTGAGAAAAATGAGCCTTTAGAGCTTCCAGGTCAGATAGAAAATATAAATCAAATTCCTCCAGATTTTTTATTTGTTCTTAGAAAGATTACTTTTCAGAAGTATCTCATTAAGATTACTCTTAAATTCTCTTCTGATTATATTATAGACACCATTGCATTATTATACTGGTGCAGATTTGAACTGCATCAAGGATGGTTTAGTGCCTAGTAAATTTCGAGAATCTATAAATAGTAGATTGTTAGCGGCTAATAATTCCAAGCTCCAGGTCAAATACAAGACTGAAGCTTCTATTATACATTCAAATGTCTTTATAAAAACTCCCTTCATGGTAGTTAATGATATTTGTCATTCAGTGATTTTAGAAACTCCCTTCCTAACATTGATTACACCTTATCAAGTAAATTCTGAGTCTATTTCGTTTAAGTTTAGGAAAATTATGATAGTTTTCCCTTTCTTAGAAAAACCTTAGACTAAAAATCTAAATCTTCTTAAAGCATACTCTATTCACAAARATCAAATTAATGCTTTATCACTTTGTAAATCCTTTGAATTAAAACAATTTAAAAATTCCCTGTTTCATCTATGAATTGATGAAACACTCTAGACACCTAGTATTCAATCTAGGATTTCAAAGCTTAAATCCTCTTTTGAAACAGAAATATGTTCTGATCTTCTAAATGCTTTCTGGGATAGGAAACAATATATAGTTGACCTTCCTTATTCTCCAGATTTTAATGAAAATATGATTCCAACCAAAGCTAGACCAATTCAGATGAATGGTGAACTAGAATAGCATTGTAGGAAAGAAATTCTAGATCTTGAATCTAAAAATCTTATTAGAAAATCTAGATCCCCTTGAAGTTGCGCTGCATTTTATGTTGACAAAAATACAAAAATAGAGCGTGGCACTTCTCGGTTAGTCGTAAATTAGAAACCTCTAAATTCTGCTCTGAAATGGATTAGATATCCTATTCCAAATCAGAAAGATCTTTTATCTCGTCTAAATTCTGCCTGTATATTCTCTAAATTTGATATGAAATCTAGTTTTTGGCAAATATAGATTTCARAAAAAGATAGGTATAAAACAACATTCATAGTTCCATTTGGGCAGTATGAATGYAATGTAATGCCTTTTGGTCTTAAGAATGCCCCATCTGAATTCCACAGAATTATGAATAATATATTCAATGATTGTTCAAATTTCTGTATTGTTTATATTGATGATGTTCTTATATATTCTAAATCAATTGATGAACACTTCAAACACCTAAAAACCTTTTTCTATATTTTCAAGAAAAATGGTTTAGTCGTGTCTAAATAAAAAATGTCTATGTTTCAGACWAAGGTTAGGTTCTTAGGTCATTATATTTGTAAAGGTACAATCACACCGATYGAAAGATCCTTGTTATTTGCCTCTAAATTCCTTGATAMAATTACTGATAAAAATCAGTTGGAACGCTTCTTAGGAAGTTTAAATTATGTGGTAGATTTTATACCTAATATAATTCGAATTGCTAAACCATTGCATGACAAATTAAAGAAAAATCCTGTCCCCTAGACAGAAGAACATACTAAATTAGTTCAGAAATTAAATCTCTTGTATCTGAAATTCCTTGTTTGCATATTGCTAATCCTTGCTTGTTTAAAATTGTTAAAACTAATGCTTCAGACATTGGTTATGGTGGAATTTTAAAACAATTATTAAATGGGAAAGAAGCCATTGTCCAATTCACCTCTGGACATTGGAACGACACCCAAAGATTATATTCCACTATTAAAAAAGAAATTATTAGTATTGTCATGTGCATTCAAAAATTTCAAAGTGATTGATTAAATTAAAAATTTTTATTACGTATAGATTGTAAATCTGCAAAAGAAGTTTTGCAAAAAGATGTTCAAAACCTTGMATCAAAAYAGATTTTTGCCAAGTGGCAAGCTATATTAAGTATTTTTCATTTTGAAATTGAATTTATTAAAGGTGATATAAATTTCATTCCTGATTTCCTYACTCGAGAATTTCTGCAGAATGCCACCCCGAAAATTGAGAGATAAACCTCCTGGTGAGGGAGTGACCCAAAATTCCCAACAAAAAGCCTCCAAAATGCCAGCAGCAGCAAAAAAATCTTGGTATGAAATATGCCAAGAAGAAGAGCAGAAACCTGCAAATTTCGGTCAATAATCAGGACCAATCCCCAGCATTCCGTCTCAGGCGTTGATGGAATCACTTGCAAATTCAAAGAATTTCCAGGAACTTTTATCAAAATTCCAGCAGACTTTTCAGACAAAGGGAAGGAAATAATACTTGCCCAACGTCAACAAAGGCAGCAGCAAATTCAAATCAAATCCTAGGGTACCTTACAAYGTACCTTCAAGGCAACAGCTGATACCATAGTAGAGAAATCTATGAAGGCATCAGCCCCCTTTATCAAAAAATCTATTTTCCAAAATGTTGTTTCAATTGAAAAGTCTTTTTACGAAAAATTCCCTTTTGAAATAGTTCAAAAACTTTTTGAGAGGAATTGGTATTATAAACCAGTTCATCCTCTAAAAACACCAATTTTTTATCAAACAATTTTAGAAATATGTGGATTGGTGGAAATTAAACATTTTTTCCTTGAGAAAACCCACAATATCCTGCATATTCTACTTTCAAAATTTTAAATGTTTTATCTCCAGAAGCATGGGTGCAATGCTAAGGCGAACTCAACCAGAAGTTTGGATTCCTAGACACCTGCAAAAGTGAGCCTTTTTATCGAGAATCCTTCACCTACTGGGACTATCAACAGGCGTGGTACAATGCTCTCTATATTCAGAACCCTAAATGCCAGCATACATGGTTGATCTACTTCGACACCCGTGTATGTCAAGCCTCCTTCTTTCCATTCGGATTTATCCAGTGGTGGGAGATCTTCAGCACCAACGAAGATTAGCTTAATCAAAAACCTTACGTAAAGACGGCTTTCAATACCTTTAAACACTATTATAAACCTTCTCCTGAGGAATCCCATTTCGGGATATTACCCTYATTCCATACAAAACTCTATTTACGGGTTCTTTCCTAGTACCTAGAGTATACCCCAGTAAAAATTCCTATTATACAGAGAAAATTCCAGATAAAATGGTGGATGGCTTTTAAAATTCCTCCATCATTCCAGGTGCAGTCAATCATTGAATTCTGCCAGCACGAGCAGAATACTCAGAAGATTATGGCTCCGGCTATTACACCGAATGTAACACCCCGAATTTTCCTTTATTAAATTGTTAGATTTTGTGTGAAATTTGTATGCCAACTGGCTTTGTAACACCCCGAATTTTCCTTTATTAAATTGTTAGATTTTGTGTGAAATTTGTATGCCAACTGGCTTGGACGTGTAATTTTAGGCTAAGGGCTCGGTTTGTGAGCCTAATTATTTATTAAGACAAAGCGCTCCTACCGTCTCCGCACCCGGCTTGCGCCGAGCAGGGCGCCGAACCCAGGACCGTTAAAGCTTGCGCGCTCCTCTCGCGTTTCTGCGTTTCTGTCGCCTGACACTCCAGCCGCGCACTTCTCCTTAGTGCTGCAAGAAGTGCCGCGCCGCTCTCTCTTCTCTTCTCCTACTTCTTCTTCCTTCTTCCTTACTCCCGCGATCCAAGGGAGTACGCCCAAGGAGTAGCGGCACAAAAGAGTAAAAAGAAGAAAAAATATAAATAATATAATTGAATTAATTACCTAATAAATAAATTAAATAATAAGATATATAAATAAGTAAAGGAAAAAACCCGTATTGAGTGGGCAACCCGATAAGAATAGTGGTAGGATAGCTT
>MEJB01000105.1:1701219-1746681 GCA_001752375.1 Rhazya stricta
GAAAGTATGAGAGATTAGAGAGAGGGAGACTCTCTCTCATCCATCCATAGGAGGTCTCTTCTCGATCTTTTCTGCGACTAATGTTTTTTGCACGTCTGATAATCTTTGTAGCGCTAATTACACATTCTCATAATGGAGTCAGCTTACTACATACCAAGGTACGACGACTTTTCATTAAACTGAACTGTAAAACTTTACTATTCCTACCTCGCCGCCAGTCTACAACCAAATCAAGTCAATGGGAAGTACGCAGCTCCACAACCTCCCCCCATAATTCACAAAAAATAAAGTCACACACACACCTTAAGACTGTTTATTGGTAAATCATGTATTATCGTAGCATCTGTCTGTCCATATCTACATATATAACCTCAGATTCACCCTTACAAGGACTTCTATTCTTCTCTAATTAATCGGAGCAAATTTGTCTAACAAGGGCAACACTGGATAGACCTGTAAAGCTACAAACTAGGAACGTGTACTTTTAGAACGAAGAGAATGGTAATAACTCCTTGTTTCTAAACCAATGCCTTTGCAAGAAATGGCATAGCAATTTCCTTTCTCTCTTTCTACCCTTTGATTTTGATATACGGCAAATATCATGGACTTTTATAGGATATCCGTCTTATCTAGCCAATTTTCTGCCCTTTGCGATTATTTCCTAGAGGAGTTTACCAGGACAAGGCATGAGCCCTCCGACATCGACCCGGGACTTACTTCGTTCATACGCACGAGCTCCACTCACCCAATGCCAGTGGGGGCTCTATCTTCCGATCAAAAGCGCATATTGGTTAAGCCTTCCCTTTCTGATTCTCAGCTTTTCCTATATAGGATTAGAAACCATTTATCTCAGATTTGCATACAATCATGACAACGGCGCTTTCAAGCGCAATTGGACAAAAACAACCTTATCGTTCAACGCTATAAAAAGCTCTCATCGAATACATAATCACACAGTGCAATAGCAGAATCCTAGCACCAGTTACTCACAAAGCTTAAAGCTGTTAGCAATACACCGGCACTGCATTCCTATTATCCAAGCCTTGCAAGCGATCCGCCCAAGTCCCGCATTCCCGGGTCGCAAGTTTGCAGGCTAGACCCCTGAACGCTCGGCATTACCTATTCGCGCTTCTTACTGCGCTGGGACTTCATCCTTATTGTGTAAATGTGCAAGCTCTTTCTTCGATTCTGTTTATCATCTACGTAGTGGGATCTTCGGCCTAACGAAGAATTTGGCTTAGTCAACAAAGGCTTATGTAAGAGATCGCGCTTTGCACTACCTTCAAATACCATGTATACAATACAACCTGCTCCTTGAGGAATCCCGCATTTCGCCAAGATAATATATACTATAGTACAATCAACGTATATATATATATATATTGGCTATGTGCATAGATTTATTCTACAACAATGACATTTTTACGCAAAAATTGACATTTTGTGATGAAGGTATTTGGTTACTAGGTCTGATTCACATAAGTAAGAGATCTATACATACTTATACCTAATGTCGCTTTTTCAAACAAAATTACGTATGGGTAACATGCACAACTCTGGTTATAGGCAACTTAAGACATTAGAGTAGTTATTTATGTAAATAGTAATGCACAAATAATCAAAAGACTCCCAGAAGCCTGTTTAGAATTTTATTTCCAAAAAAATCAAACTTATTTGAAAAAGTCACAGTTATTTTACCAGAAACATTAATTTGCAAGTATTTCCAAGTAATTATCAAGTCATGGCCATATAGGGACTGACATCCAGAGGAGATTACTAACGCTTAGAAATTCTTGAATACAAGATAGTAAATTGCAATAATGCTACAAYATTCCTACATCATTGGACTTATTGCAAAAAATATTGTACTGGGCATCGTAGAACCATGGGCATCTCAAATAATACTATCAAGGCTACATAATTAAAATAATCCCAATTCACATAGCATAACAACTCATAAAAGAAATAAAGAACATAACCAAAAATAATAGATATAAACTATTCTACAACCACATTTCCAAAACAAATCAAACCATCAATTCTCAAAACCTATAAAAGTTACTGAATTATTCAAAACAAGTTAAATTAAGAATTCCCAAAAAAGAAAGTCTAAATGCACAATCCTAATTTCAAACATCCACCCCTCAAAAACATAATTTAAAAGTTTTCCAAAAAAACATAAAAATTGAAAATGCACTCACCTATTAAGTTGCCTGGCTGTCCTCTTCTTCTATAGGGTCAGCTTTTGGTTGGTTCTCCTCTGTCTCCTTTTGTGGCAGCAATTCCTTAGGGAACTTCGAGAAGGCAGCCATGGGTTTTGTGAAGTTTTGATGGAGAGATTTCTTCAATACTACATCATTCTCCTTTTGATAAGCCYAATATGTCGTTCTGTTGCTCCAGGAACTACTATTGAAATGCTTCATTTTGCTAWTGAAGTTGCTACAATAATTGTGGCACTGCCTTCTTTTTCTTTTCTTGCTCAGTTATGTTCTTCCTTAGCTCTTCCAACATTTCTATCARTTTATCTCCTTGAACCTCTGTTGTAGGTTTTGCTGAGTATTCTTCATAGCATTGGAATTAGTTGGTTCATGGGGCTCCCTACACAACTGGCTATAGTTGGCTTGGTAATCACTCTCGTGTTCTTAAAACTCTCATCTCTATATTCAGATCAGCTGAGTTAATCACTGGTAAAGTTCTTTCATCTTCTGAGTAGGCATATTTTGGATGAAAGAGAAGTTCTGTTTCAAGAATTTGTGGTTCTTCAATRGAAGGCCAAGAGGGTTTATATAATCTTTCTGATAAACCAAGTGATTCATACTACTTTTCATGCCTAACAAAGAGCTGTTTAGTTTCAAACCAAGTGATAATCCTCTTCATCATTACTTAATTCATCCAGGACTTCATCTATGTCATTTTCAACAAAAGGTTGCTGCAACATTTTTGTAGCTTCTCATCAACCATTGAATCAACAATACAGATGAAAGATCATTCTTGTAATTCATCTTGAGACCACATAGTATTGATCATGAACTCCAATGGTGAGCTCTCCTCTCTGCACATCAAGCAATGTTCTTCCGGTTCCAAGAATGGTCCTTTAAGATTGATAGGAACCTCCTTGTCTATCCCATAATCAAGCACAATGAAGTCCACAGGAAATATGAATTTGTTTACCCTCACAAGCACATCTTCAATTTTCCCCTTCAGAAGTAAATGACCTATTAATTGAAGAGTAATCGTTGTAGGCCTAGCTTCTCCAACTCTCGAATTCTTAAAAATTGCCATAGGCATGAGTTTATGCTTGCCCCTAGATCCCAAAAGGCCTTCCCACTATAAGTGTTTCCAATAGAGCATGAAATAGTGAAACTACTCGAATCCTTCTTTTTTTGAGACATCTTGTTTCGGAGTATGGAACTGCATTCCTTAGTGAGGATAACTGTTTCATATTCACCCAACCTCCTCTTCTTGGTGAGATTATCCTTCATGAATTTAACATAACTTGGCATTCTTTCAAAAGCCCCAACTGGTGGAATATTGATGTGAAGTGGCAAACCTCCAAGAACTTGTTAAACCACTTGTTCTCTTACTTCTTCTGGAATCTCTGGGGAAAGGGAAGTGTTCATTATACAGACCTCAGATCTGCACCCGATGTTGTGGATAATTTTGTAGCATCGGTTCTATTATCAATGTTATGTTTTTAAGAAATATTTTCTTCTAATCCAGCTTAATTCTCTTCTTGACATGTAGTAGGTTCCTCTTGAGATTTAGATTTGAGTTGGGTTTAGTCAATTATTTTCCAATTTTCTTGCCATCCCTCCTTGGTACTTCGATGTTACTAGGAAGAGACCCTTGAGGTTGATTGTTGAAGGCATTTGCAAGTTATCCAATCTGTTCTTCAAGTTCTTAACAATATTACTTGTTTGAAGAACTGTATTTTGCTTAGCCATGTATTCCTTAAGAACCTTTCAAGTGAGTGACTTTGATAATTTGAATTTCCCCTTTGTTTCTGATTTGGTGCAAAAATTCAGGTGGTAATGGAGGTCTAAACTACTACCCTTATGAAGGATTTGCTCCTTAGTTACTCCATGAGAAGTTGGGATGTTGTCTCCATACTAGGTTATACATGGAGTAAGGATTGCTATTTTTTTAAAGTTTCACTCCATATACAAAACTGATTTGAGATTGGAAGGGCAACTATCAAAAGAGTGACATTCGCCACAATATACACAAGAGACCGAAGAAATGGAAACAGCAAATTGCTAGCCTATAGAAAACGTCGATTGCATCCTCATTGATTTGAGCATAATAGATCAAGATGCATCTAGCTCATGTATGTCAGCCACTTTTTGTGATGTTGCAACATTCTTTGAAGTTAGGACACTAGTAACTATTTACTAGATCCTCCCTAATATCTCATAGGCCTTGTTAAAAGTCTTATCCAACAAAGCACCATTCACTGAAGCTTCAGCCACATTGTGATATTAAGAGTTGAAGCCGTTATAAAATGTTTCCATTTGAGCCCATAGTGAGGGCACTTGCGCAACAGCTCCTTGAAACTTTCTCATGCCTCATAGAAGTTCCCCTCTCTTGATTACTAAAATGACATGACATCATTCTGCAGCTTTTCTTTCCTTGTTGGAGGAAAGTATTTGACCACGAATTTTTATGCTAACTCATTCCAAGAAGTAACTAAATTTGGTGCCCTGTGTTCAACCATTCTCTAACTCGGTCTCTCAATGAATAAGGGAAYAGCTTAGTCCTAAGAGCTTCTTTTGTRACCCCTTGCAACTAGAATGAATCACCTACTTCTATACAAAGCCGAAGACAGAGATGTGGATCTTTAGGAGGCATTCCACTAAATTGTCTCATGATTTGTAGTATTTGGAACATCGCAGGTTTGACTTCAAAGTGTTGAACATATATCTCAGGCCTCACAATGCATGGGTGTAATTCATTCAAGATAGGGACAACATACTTTAATTGCTCTATTTCTATCATCGGTCATTACTGCAGCATTGTTCATTTGGCCTTGGTCAGCAATTTATCTTCTTCTTGCATTTTCTACTGCTCTCTTCTCCTTATTTGGAGGATCCTTTCAGTTTTGGGATCAAAGGGATATTGCTCAAGAGGATTAAACAACAAGCCAATGTTGTCCTCTTCGCACATTCATGAGATAAAGTAGCCTGCCAAGAACACCAAGAAACATGTTTCTCACGGAGCTTTTTGTTTGAAAACACTCAAAATGGCATTTCATTTTTTGTTAGTTTTCACTACAATTTTTTTTTTTTTTTTGGTTTTCAAAAATACATTTTTGAGATTATGAAAGATAACACGTTTTCAGTGTTTTGAAAAATCGAAAATAGAAAATAGTCTGCAAACAGCAAAGAGAATAGGGCCTAACTTTTTCTTATGAAATTGAATTGGATGAAATCTCTATTTCTATCCAAAAACATACATGAATTTAGCAATTGATATCTAATATATTCTCCATTTTTTCTACTAAGAGCATACATTAATTCACAAAAACATATGGCTTATGTGTTTGTAACTATCTAAACAAATTAATGTATAATCTTATCTAAATTTTGAACCCCAGACCCAAAAAGTTAAATCCTAAATCCTAGACCCTAAYATCTAGAGTTTAGATTTGGTTTAGAAATGAAAAAATAACATTCAAAGTTTTAATCACAATAAATTGCAATCAAAATTTCAAGATAAATCATAAGAAATCATGAGAAAAGTTGGTTGTCAAAGGAGGTTGTCAAATTTAGGTTGGCCAAGTTACATTTTACTTTCCAATTACTTTTCTCAGGATTTTGAAACGAAAATATGTTTATGTTCCTAAAGACTTTAATAAATTTTTTTTCCCTTCTCTTTTCTCTCCTTTTTTTAGATACAAATATAAGTCAACATATGTACAATGAAATCACAATTCTCTCCAACCTATCAATCTTACATCATGGTATGGCCGTCAAAGAAAATTAAAACCTAAAAATCTACCAATCAAAATACATATGAAGACGATAGCCAGCCAAGTAGAGGAGATTTCAACTTTAAACTACATCAAGCCCATGAGTTTCATTTACTTCTTTTCTTAAGATATTAATCGTACAAGAGAGAACTTTGTATCTTTTTTCCATTCAAAAGGAATTGGTTACCTTGAGATGGCTAATATTTTGAATTAAGAAATTATATCTTTTCTTACATAGGAATGTTCACATTTTTTKTAATTTTCTTCTTATGTAATCAACTATGACGTTTGGTTTAGTGTAAATTAGTTATTTAAATTTATTTACTTCATAAAATAATATTATTTTTAATTCATCCTATTTTACTCAATTACTTTGACTCAAGTTTCGTTGATTCATATCTTATCATATCTACCCAGGGCTAATTTGGACAATTTGATCCAAATATGATTTCTTTCTCGGTCACATCATTTACACAACTACTTATAAGGGAATATTTATTATTTTCCTAATGGAAATTCTTATACCTTCCAATCAAAATAAATGAATTGGTAAGGATTTACATCTCGGGGATTTTGATTCCAAGCAATTAGATTATTAGTACAACTTTCTTTTCTCATTGATTAAACAAGGCCTAAGCGTTTTTTTTTTTTTGCTTTTTAAAATTATTTTTTAAATTTTGTGAATAATATTATGTAGTTTTCAATCAAAATTTTGATTAATTTTAAGCCAATTATGGCTTATTTTATAAATTTCTGTTTATTGTGATACTTGAAATTTCCATTTATTACTTATTTAATGATGAAATACTAAAAACAAAAAAAAAAACAATGTAAAACCCTAGACTTTTTTTATTTCCCGTTACCTATTTATGGTTCTGTAGTAACGAGTACGCATTCGAAAATTTGAGATTTCTAATAGTAATTAGGTTAGTTTAGCATTTAATTTTTACTTTAGTTTCGTATTAACGTATTTAATGTTAAAATCTAGTTGTAGGTACTTTTATCACAATACGAAAACTAGAGCAATTCTTTGAAAGCATACCCATCATTTTACATTATTTAATTCCTACCACAGTGTACTTACTATAATACCCTCAATTTGAATTAGCCAATGTCGGAAAACCTTAGCCACTTTTCATGCATGCTTAGTTTGCCTAAGTATTCACCAATACATGAGTACTTACCTATGTCATCTTTGACCAATCCATTAACTCCTGTTCTTTTCTTTTCCTTTTATCTCTTCATATTTTCTCCCTCTTGACCGAAATCCCCACTTGGTTTTTCTTTAAAATCTTTGTTAATCAAGACTAGGCTTCTTAAAGAAGTCATTCTATACTCTTACACTTGAAGTTTCTAATTGATTTAATTTGAGAAGCCATTTTTCATTTCTTTCCTTGAAGAAGAATTTCTTCTATTTATACCCAGTCTTTCTTGGTCGGTACTCTTCTCTCCATTCTTGTAAAACTCTCAACTCTCTCTCAACTCTCTAAACTCCCTCAACCTCTCGGCTAACCTCCTCACCCAGTACCCCTCACCACCATGCACCACCAACTTCGAATGTGCACCATCTTCCTCCTCCCTCCTCTAGCAGCCTCGGTTCTTCACTAAGGTAAGAGTTCTTCACCACATAAACTCTACTTTTTTTTTTTTTTTTTTCCTTATTCAAGCTGCCATGACCAAATTTACAAATCATTCTTTCATCTTGTTCAAGACTTCGGACAGCTTGCATAAAATATCTTCAAGACATAATTTTCTTCATCTTCCAAGGTTAGTGTTTTGACTCCCTAGTAGCATAGCATGTAGAGGAAATTTTCTATGAGATATATAGCAAGTTATACYAATTTTATAAGCATGTTCGTATGAGGTATATGCTAGCCGATTGGATTGATTGGTGATGGGCTTGATTTGTTTAGTTCAAGGGCATTTTAGCATGTCTACTTAATTGGATTTCAAAGTTGATAAGTGTCTACTATATTTTTTTATTGTAAGATATTTTAATTTTATGTGAACGCCATGATAATTACTAGCAAAAGTTGAGGAAATATTGAACCTACTTGTTGCTGGGAATTGTTTTGGACAAAAAAGGTTTCTGCCTTGTTTTTTATTTTGAATTTCCTTAAGAATGACATGTAGAAATTTGGATTTGAACCTACAAAATTAATTATAGTACTCAACCTTAGGTTTAAAACAAGTCAAAGATCAAGGTTATAGCATTTATAAATAATGAGATATGGACATCGCAGAATTCCTAGACAGTGTACCTAAGCTTATGTTTTACCTACATTTTCGAGTTAATTGGGGGCTTAACCATATGCTCAAAATTATGACTATGATACATTTTTAGAAATATTACTATCTTAGGAACATTTTAATACTGATTTCACTTAATTTGAATTGTTAGAACTTGAGATATGATAAACAAACTAGGATCCTTACATTATAAGCTGCCAGCCTGGCCCGAGTGACAGAAGGCCCTACTGTTTTAGTTAATTTTGACTTAATTACTAGGTATAATTTTGAATATGTGGTAGGTTTGATATCTATGAATCCTAGAAATAATTTGGGAATGATTTTTCACAATTTGAATAACCAGAACTAGAGCTATGATAAAAGAACTCGTACCACATTAGTATAGACTTCCCCTGCTATACATTTTGGTAAATTCTGGAAATTAGCACACCCTCTTAGGTGACAAATTTTAAATGGATATGTCTCTTATTGTCTTATGAACAAAATTAGACCTGTTTATTAAAAATTTCCTTACCAAAACTCTGGTTATTAACCTAACATCTAAGTTGGACAGTTTTAGTCAGAAGGCACTGAACCTTGTTTTCCTCACCAAACTACGATCTATTCATTACTCGGAGTTAAGCATAAACAGTATAAACAGTTAGACTTCTGTCTTAGGTTCATTTTAACATAAGCCTTGCAAGGAAACTCGAACCAAGATTTGATTTATCAAACACTGCCCTTGCTGGACAGACAGCTTTGTAAGCAGCTTTATTTGTGTTGATTTGGTGAAATAGCTTAGCTTGATTAACAAGTCAACTATGGGTAAATTTTCTACATGTTTTAGAGTATCTTAATCTGAATTTTTAGCTGAACAGATTGAAAGTTCACGAGTTCATGTGAGTTCCTCTATCTTTTAAACTCCTCAAAAGCACATGTTTTCAGTTAAGCGTACTCTAAATATGTTTTCAAGTCTCGTACACTTGAATGTGAGTCCCTCTGTTTTATTTAAAAATTTGAAATGTGTGCGATTTTGTCACTTTAGTGAAATATTTTGTTTCAAGCTTCTTCAAATTATTTTTACTATGAGTTTTTGATAACACTTGTAAAATGCTTTGTACGAAATTTACCTTTTATCACAATTTCTAAATAATGGCTTTTCTTCATTATAAATTTTAAGTGTACATCGTTTGACTTAAAGTAGCAATTTGTCAAGTCATTCTGAATTCTGAAAAGACTATTAATTTGATATTAAGACTGGGATTTGAGTATGACATTGTGATTGGGAACCTTGTGATTATGGATCCGATTGTGAAAGACGAGTGCTCTATTAATTGTCTCGAGGGGCTAGCTAGACAAGCAAAGTGTTGTGCTTGGCTAGTCTCCAGTACAAATACCTCTTGAATCAGGTAGTATTAGCTCTCGAGATAGCCATAAGGCCTAGTTGGTGGTTACCCCAGGGGTGGACCGAGAATGCATAGGCCAAACAGTTCATCATAGGTGCCCATGCTTTTGTGATTGATGCTCRTGCCTTAGTCAAGAGGTTTGACTCAGATCAACCAATCCATGTATATAGCTACCGCGTACTTTTCTTTTGTCACCATTAGCAATTGAAAGTCACATGCATATATGTGGAAGTAAGGCTGGTAATTTGATACTACCAAATCAAATAGGTGATAATTGGGTAACATTTTACTCTTTGTGATATCCCACTTTGGGAAAGGTTTCATTTTTCTTCTCGAAAACCCTTTTTCTATAATCTTAGATTTTGTTTTGAGCTTCCGCATAATTTGATTATTTTCTACTCATATTTATATTTTTCTTTGAGCATTAATTGTTTTAATGCACTTTTTCAAGTTTTTCACATATTGATTATCTATTTGAATAAATTATGCACACTTGAACATTTTTATACCTACACATTGCCCACACCTCGGGACTCGCTGAGCCTAACTCTATATGTTTCTTCTATGTTTTAGTGACAAGCACAAATTACTAGAGCTATCATGTGAAATTGAGCTTGCAGGAATTTATCTTGCGAAACTCGAGGATTTATAATAGTTCTAGCATTTCTTATTTAAAAGATGTACTTTAATGTTTTGGTCTGCAAATTATTAGCAAGTTGTATTTTGATATTTTCTTTGGAGAGTTTTTAAATCAAAACTTTAAATCATACTTGCRAGTTTTAGATGCTTTAATTATTTGATTGTTCGACTATTGAAAAACAGGCAGAGCCCATTCTTCCCCGTGGTAGGAAACAAAAAAGATAAAAATTTTCATTGTCGAAAATTTTCATTTCTTTAAAGCCTACATCCCCAGATCTAGCAACAAAACAGATTGTCCAAAATTTTCATTGCTTGCCACAAACAGACCGTCCAAAGTTTCCATTTTCATTGCCTGTCCAAAGCTTGCATCCCTAGATCTGAGACATAACCATGGCTATCTTACTATGTTTGGTTATTAGCATTCTTAAAAAATTACCTTTTCAATAAAACATATTGTCGACTTCTACCCTCGTTGAATTCTCCATCAAAATATGAAAGCTATTTTAAATCCTAAATTTGGAAATGAAAGAAGACTATTTAATAATACGATATGCTTAATTTGTAGACATTTTAGTGAATTTTGGATGTAGGCACGTATTTGCTTATACGCTACCTGATTCAAAATGTTAAAACATTTCCATCTTTACTTTGAATTTATAACATATATGCATGTATTTAATCTTCATACTATACATATAAAATGTTCAATTTAGGCATTAACTGAGAAATATTGACAAATACGAATTCAGTTTTAACTGCATAGCATGTTCAATTGCTAATGCATACCCAGCTTCATGCTTGGAGTAAGGGTCAATGCATTTACCTTCCTTTTGGTATAGCAAGAAAAGTACAGGTTTCTCGATCTATTTCAACTCAGTTAAGCACTCTATATATGTGTCAATATCTGGCTAACATAGGTTAGTCCATCCAAATTCATCTTCAAGTTCCTATGCTTTAGAACATCTGAGAACTTCAAGAATTCTTGAGATGGCTTTCCATATTTTTGCAGATTCTAGAAACTCTTCCATAATGGCATTGCAGAATTAGAGAGATTCCTCCAACAAAAGCTTCAAACTTGCCACACATAAAAAACTTGTTGAATGTCGAACAAAAGATTCTTTTGATTCTGAAGTAATTATTTTTCCTTCATATTTTATGTGTTTTGCATTTACTGAATTTTCAATTTTTAATTTCGTTGATTATTTATGTTGTAATAGCAGTTTTAAAAATCATTGGAGCTACTTAATGAGACAAATGACATCTTACAGAATCGTGTACTAACTCCAAATCCCATATCTTTCAAAACACCAGAGAACTCAATATTTAATTTATTCTCCCTCAACTTTAATTCTGAAGTAAACTTGTCGCGTCCCTGCTCGACCCTTAGGTGGCATTGGGATAGGAACGAGTCGTAACTTATCTCTCGACAGGCACGATGCTCAAAATATATAGCGAAAATACTTAATTAATCTCRGACYTTAAGTATATTATGGAATTTCACAATCCCAACTTAAATACTAGCGCCTCTTAATATACAAACGAAATTCTCAAAACCTTCATAAATTATAACTCCTTAGCTAAATGACAACAAGCCACAAGAGAGGGACTYTGAMCAATCTCAAATCCACATACACTAAAARAGATACAATTCGGATCARAATGCTCTAATTCTAATCCACTAGCTCAACTCTTGATCCCGAAGAAAACGTGTGAAAATATGGTGAGTTAGGCACAATRAGCCCTGTGCATGCACGGGTATACTTTTATAGTGGATAACTTTTTGTAAAGCAGTTTAAATCAAATTGAGTAAAGAAAAAGATCACTACAAAACAGTGACATTTGCCAACGCAATTGTCAGTGTTGCAAATAGGTTCCAATTTGTGATAAATAGTCCTTCACCACAGTTTGGAGGTGTAGGTGTTGTGGCCGTTGAGAAAAGCTACCAACGGCTCCTTTMTTGTGGAAAAACGCTTTTAYCATAGACTTTACTATAGTTTCGAAATCGTTGCATCTAAACTGTAGAATTCGCTTTGACACTTTTTACGACGGTTTGATCCCATAGTTTTAAAACTGTGGGCATCTAAATCTTTTCAGACTCTTGCTAACTTACCTGCGAATTCTTCATATCAGTTACGTTGAAATGAAGAGGTCTTGCTACTGCAGATTTCTGTATTGGTTTCTATTTTCCTTTTAAAAATCAAAATTTGTGGTGCTTTTATTTTTTATATTTTTTCAATAAAAATAACAATTTGTTCGATAGCAATAACGCAAGTACTTCTACTTGTACGCGAATAAAAAAGTTGAGCTGCTGTCGTTCTTACCATTGTGAAGTCCGTGGCGCTGAGATATAGAAGGTTATTATTTTTACAGTAAAACACATCTTTTTATCTTGTTCAGTACTTAGCTATGGAATGTATTGTTTTGCAATTCGAGAGAATCCGTGAAAGTGGGACACATGAAAAAGTTGGGAGTAATAAAGCGCAAAAGTCACTCTTGCGAAACCTCAACACTCATCCCTTTGACGTTATATAGAGTAAAGTTTTCTAGATTTTTTGTGAGCCACACCTTATAGCCAAATTGGCACTTACTCTCTGCAAGTGGCCTTCAGCTGGACAGCAATAATCATAAAAGTTCAAGTGGCCTTCAGCTTTCATGAGTATTCGTATCAAAGATAGAAATCCAAATTTGTGTAGAACTAATTCTGTCACTTCTAAAATATGTATTTATACTTGTACCGAGTGTTTGAAATTGTAAATGGGAGTTGGGAGGCTGGTACTATTAAGATATCTTTTGGTWCCCTTTTCTGATATGACTAATTTCTTATTTTCCCTTTTTTTGCTTCAGTTCTTGGGGATCTAAGACATCTTTTGCTCTACTCTTCTTTTACAGGGACCTACGATAAATTTGCAGATGCTTTTTCAAATGTCGTGTAGACTATGAAAGTGGGGGATGTTGTGGTTTCGGTGACTGCCTCACCTACTAAATTCAGAAAAATAGAACATCTGGATGCTCCCATTTTATTCGTTATCTGTACAGTATTTTACTTCATACTTAATGGCACTTTGTTGATTATAAATTGTGGCGTAATCCCTGCTTCATTTTGTCTCCTATATCTATTTGCTATGGAAATGCTTGTAATGATATTTCATGCCTTTTTCCTGTATTCTTGTACTTTTCCTCTTTATGTTAACTGAGAACAAGCAACATGGTTCTATATTTTCACTCGGACAATATGATTTGCACAATGTTACTTAATTTTAGTGAATATATTTTTTCATTCTACAGGTGAGAAGATGCAATGAAGATTAATTGGCATGTTGAGTCTTGTGACAAGTTAAAGCTTGTCTTTAGAGGAATGTTTTGTTATCTTTTTAGGTTTGGTGTACTTTGAACAATTGAAAGTAATATATATTCTTTATTTGACCTAGAAATAGTCATTGGCCAATTGAAATCATGTTATATTTATAACTTATTTGCTTTGTAGCTAGTTTTTGGGAAATTGATATGAATAATTGTATGGATTTGGATATTGAAGACTTGGATTTTAGAAATATGTTCTGCAAATTCTACGCAGACCACATATGCAGTAATTGAACAGTTGAATATGTACATTGCTTTCGCAATCAAAAAGTTGCATTCCCTAATTTAGGAGATGCATTAGATCGACCAAGCACAATGTCGTGGGTTGTGAACTAGGTTTAGAGTCAATTCCATTGATCACTCGATTCATAATAATTTAAAGTCCCTCGAGAGTGATATGTTTCACTTATTGTTGACCTTTGCTTATTGTTTAAATAATAGATTCCTAGACATATATTCTTAATGCTTCAACTTTTGATTTYGATATTTTGTTGTATATTAAAGAAATATGTTTTTATGTGTTGATTAAAGACGATTAGAAAAAAATCATAACAAAAAGAAAATTTAGACAAATTAGAGAAGTAAAGTCATCTCAAGATCTAAAATAATTGCACGAATCAAGCATCTTCCAAATAGAGATGAAAGAGATTGATTTGCACGTGAGCCGATCATCCTCAACGAGAGCCCATTGAGAAAATCCTTAATAGAAAAATAAAATAAATAACAATAGGTCTTGTAACACATTAAGTCAACATTAGCTCATGTCTTTGAAAAGGAAAATTTTAATCCATCTAATATACTTGGTCCAGTTTTTGAAAAATGAAAATGTTCATCTCAAATTTTATTTGCAATAGAAGACTACACCCAAATCATTCACCAGCAGAATGATAAATCCTCTACAAGATAATTTTTTTTTTTTTAATTTTGATGAGTTATAATCATGTTTAAAATTCAAAACTCGATTCACTATTTGTTTAAAAAAAAATTTATTCCCTTTGTTCTTTGTAATCATGGGCTTATTCTCATAGGATGGGGAATGTCCTACAAAGTTTAACCAAGCCAATTTTTATCAAGTTGTTGGGCTATATTTCCTTTGGGACTTGCATGATTTAATTTGACAATATCTATTCAAACTAGGCCAACTTGGCATTGAGCTGAAAAAGCCCAAAYAAAACTTACAATTTGAAATAAAATTAATTAATTAAAACTTAAATAACACCTTATTTGATAAAATTAAAGTGAAGATTAATGTTTGAAATATGAAATCTAGAGTCTGAAGTCTGAAAAATAATTGAATTCCTAGAGGTTGAAAATTTACTTTGTAATGCATAAATTTGATGCATCTGGATTGTAAATTGAGTAATCTAAACGGCAATATCTTAATATGTTAAGTCAGAATATTATCGCTTAAAATTTATAGAAAGAACTAGGAAACACCTAACATATTACAACATTACAAAATTAGATTGTCAGACAGTCTTAAGTCAATRAATTCTTAATATGTTTAGTTTTAAGTGCTAAATTGAGTTATCAAACAAGGCTAAATCATTAATTAAGAAAAGTAACCGTTTAGTGTTAATACAATTATAAATGATGGATACAATATTTAATGTACACATAGTCCATTGATTTATATGGTTACCCAATGTGAGATAAAGAGGTTACCACAATTTTAAATTGYGGTAAAAACAAGTATTTTCGACACAGTTCTGAATTATATGTAGCCAATACTAATTTTTTGCCACACTATATTTCAAATAATAGGGGAAAACTATCTTTTACTCCCATATTTAGTTCTGTTGTAATAAAATTTGTTGCACAAAGTGACTAGTTACCATAGATTCCAAATTTGTGGTTAAAAATGACCTACTGCCATAGTGTTTCTGGCGTTGCAAAGAAAGCGTTGGCAAAGGCTTTTTTTTTTTTTTTTTAGTAGATTAAAGGAAAACCTCTTACTTGAAACCTTCTCCTTGAAGAAGTAAGAGTGAAAACCTCATTTAAATAAAACGAATACATTTCTGGAAAGCCGCCTCAAGTTATACGAGACATTTGATGAACAATGCAAAGTCAAGCGGTATAAATTGTAATAGTTAGAGTTTTTACTCTACGGGATTCAGATTACCAGCCTTATCACTCTATGTATGTATACGATTTACAACCTCACTTCTTTAATAATAACAATTGAGTCGGCTAGCACAGCTACAGGAGTCACCCGCCTCTAAGTTCAACCTCTTAACCAGGGGTACAACTGTCCAACAATTACCGTAGGGTGCCGTATGACTCAATTGTTTGCTCGATACAGTCTCAGCCTGCCATAGAGATGACCTAGGGTTTTGGCCATTTGTCGATTCCCAAAGCAATATCATCCGGGCTGGTTAAGAGGTCTTCGCACTGAGGACCAACTAAGTGCATTACATTTCCCACCTGACTAATACTCGGGGTCATAGATGGGGTACTCAATCATCACAATACACAGTCCAAGAGTGTATAAAAAACAATGCTCGATGCATGATAAAATCCATGAAATCTTGGAAATCCATGATCAATCAATGCCAAAATCTAGGATTTTATGCATTCAAGTAAAACAAATCATATCATTTAAAGAAAATAATTCATGTGATAAAACATGCATATAAACTCCGTGATGCATAAAAACATTTTAGACATAGCATGTATAATAGTTTTCCACAAAGGTTTGTAGGGGATTCACATTAAAACATTCGAGAAGACTTAAAAGCACGTCTCTAGAGTATGATGAAGAAATCACTTACTTTTGGAAGTGGATAAACAGAAGGACTCATGTTAAAAAATTCGAGAAGACTTAAAAAAATATCTCTAGAGTAAGATGAATAAAACTACTTACTTTTGGAAGTTTGCAAAACAGAAGGACTCACCTGAGCRTCACTATTATATGCACAAGTTTCTAAATCCCTTGGATATAATAAAACTATTATTAGTCTATGCCTCAATTCAGAGTTACATAAGCACATAATTAATTCTAGTCATTACTAGAGAGTCAAAATCCTAATGAATCTTGACTTAGGATCATAGGTCTAGGTTACGGATTACAAAATTGTATAGATGAAACCCTATATATGCCTGATTACTAGAATAGGGTAATTTGGCAAAGCTGTCCGAAAAGACAATTTATTGTCAGTGTTTGAGAAAATAGGCATATCTTGGTTTTCTACATAGCTCGTTAAATTAATTTCCTGGATTCCTAATATTCTAGGCTTTCTAAACATACAATGATGCTAGCATGATAATATTTTGGTAACTGGAAGACAGTTACAGAGAACGTGATCATGATCAGGATTGTGGTAAATTAATAGTAATTAGAAAAAAGTTTATAAATCAGGTTCTAGAAAGAGTTCCCCTATACGGCTTATCGAGAAAAAATCCTAAGACTCTAAGGAATCTAACAAAGTAAACCACTTTACCATAGGCATCGTTTGATTCACGAGAATGTAAAGTTAAAATCAGATTGTGATTCCTCGGAATCAAAATCTAAGGAATTAAGATTCTTAGAGATTCACTTAACTTGCTTGGAACGCAATTAATGTAAATGAGAAGGAAAGTTATATTTGTATGAAATTATCTGAATTAGTCTCATGAGTGGATATAGTAATTTAAAATATCTAATGTTAATTGTAGGTTTATTTCCATTAAATAAATAAATCTAACTATTTAATTTGTATTAAGTCAAATATCATAGTTTTACTAGAAAATGAAGAAATTATTTTTAAAAATATTGAACTTTTAGAGATAGGAAGATATTTTTTTAGCTCAAAATATTAAGATTAATATAAAAATCAAAATCCTGTCTCATATAATTAATATCTTAACTTCAAATACAAATGAAACTAAAACCTGAATTTGCTTATAATGTACGGGGAAGAGAATCTTTTGGGAAAGAGTTTAGAAGTTTTTCTAGAAAAAATATTAGAGGGTTTTTTAGACAAGAGTTTACTCATGGAGGAGAAGAACGAGAGGAAAAAAAATAAGGTTATTAAAGTCTTTAATTTTTAGTACGTGTATTTTTGTTTAAAACCCTAAGGAAAGTAATCAAAATACCACCTCCCTACAAGTATTCTATTTTTTAGGATTGTGCAATTATTTTCCTAGATTTGAGAAATTTGATTCCTTTCCAAATRCCAAAGTAATTCTCCAAACGCTGGAATTTAGTAATRAGGAATCAAATTACTTTCCTAGTGTAGAATTCTTGACAATCAAACGAGGCCACAAATGTATGAGTAATTCCCGGATTCCACTAGAAAATCAAAGTGATCCATGGTAAGGGAGAAACTAACACAAACTGGCAAAGTTCAATGATTAAATCATATCTCGAGTTCTAGAAATCCATTTCAAATAAAATTAAGCTCAAAATGCTCCTAAAACATCAAGATTTATATCCATATAAGATAATCTCTGTTTTGACTCATGGATAAGTCACAATTACAATAGAAGGCTAAACTCGTTGTCGGCCCAAAATGGAAGGGTTCAATCTTTTGTTTATATCTTGAGATTCAGATGGAGTTTTTTAGTGATGTTAGACTTCTAAGAAATAGCGCTATCCATAAAGTTCACAAAAGTTCTCATTAGGTTTTTTGTATGTCCTCAGTTAAATGTACAAAACCAAATTCCACCCAAAGACATTAAATTAAAAATTCGTAACTTAACGCCTCAACAACACAATTATCCAAATCATGGTTATGCTTAACGCTCACTACAAGAACATGGCCAATTGACACAAGTTCAAGAGAGAAAAGAATCTTACATGGAGGTCTTAAACAGTAGGAGGAACCAATTTTTTTAGAAGGTTCATGGTATCAAAGAATCAAAAATAATCTTTAGTCCAAGTGAAATAAGAACATGAAGTTCTTAATTTGTTATTACTATGGAAAACAAATTTCAAAGAAATAAAACTAGTAGAGCGGAGGGCTTATCATGTGAAGAAAAAAGAGTTTTTCTCTTTGGCTGATGTTACTGCATGATAAAGAAAGAGGATGACATGGAAAAATGGTAGAGAATGGAAAGGAAGAAGAGAGCCGAGAGTGAGAAAGGGAGATGAGTGCAAGATTGTGTGTTCGATGATCAAGTGAATTAGAAGTAAAGGAAGCTTTAAGGAAAAGCTTGGCGGAGGAAACAAGGTGAGGAAGACTTAGGTGGCATGAGAAAAATTTCAAAGGAAAACACATGTTAAAGACAAGAAAGAAAAGAAAGTGGGAGTCTTGGTAGAGAAGAGTGAATGTGGTGTCTTGGAGAAGGAACAATTTTATAAGAGAAGATTGATGTCTTAGGTGGCATAAGCAAGCTTCTCAAGGAATATACACGTGAGGAAATGACTTATGTGGCAAGAAGGAGCTTTCTCAAGGAGGACAAGTGTTCAATGGGTTGGACACATTGAAAAAGAGAGAACGAGTGGAGYTGGAGAGTCATACAAATGGCTAAGGGAAGAATTCTCATCGGCATACTTGCGAGGCCGCCCTTGGATGCATGCAAGGTGGCCAATAACTCTCATGAATTAGTCCATTTGGATGAGGTGTATCATGGTATTTTCACAAGACTAGGATTTTGGTGCTGGTTTTACGATTTACCATAGTATTGTCCAGATTCGTCCTACCAAAACAACTATGACCTACGACTCGATTTTGAATAACTCTAAGACTTTTAACTAAAAGAGCGAAAATAAAATACTCTATACCCGTACATATGGCTTACAATAATCTATAATCGACAGCTATTTGGTAACCACCTTTAGGGTTCTACTCTCCCTACATGTATGCACAGCTTGTGATAATCTATAATTTCCAACTATTTGGTAACCGTCTTGGGGGGTTGTACAAAATTTAATTTTATTTCATTCGAATAAACTTCATCTTTTTCATATATATTCCCTTCCTTGATTAGCAGTGTTCCAAATCATGGGAGTCATTAGAGATGAACAGTATTTTTAAACCAATTCTGGTGTCTTTTAGACATCCAAAAAATGTTGTAAGACATCATAAGGTACTTAATTTAAATATGGAAATATTTCTATGAAACAAAGGGACCAATTTTCGAGTTTCACTCATGAGATAGTAAAATCACATTAACTAGAATACTAGATGCTTATCATTAACTTGGTTGAAAGTGGTTGCAGCAACCACAAATACATGAAAAGACGAAGAAGTATCTAGCTGTTAAAGTGATATATTACAACTTTGAACTTGTTTCAATTAGTAAAAAACCAAGCATGACTGATAGCTTAACCTATAGCCTATTTTAACCTATTATGAGGTGACTTTATGATTATCATTTTTCTTGATATCTAGAATCCCTGACATAAGACAATGAATGTAATAAGACATATTGGTGTTTCTATGCATTATCATGCAGGTTGATGAACAATGCCCAACGGATGTAACAAAAAGATTCGAGGGTGGAGACTAGACAACACCCGAATAGGATGAAGGATATTGTTAGGCCTTGATATTAGTTGATTGTTACAATTTATTTTATGGATTCTCATGATTTAAGCTCAACGTTTGCTATTCTATTTTGTATTATATTCTATTATCATCCAGCTACAAGACAATTACGATCCCTGGATAAGGTAAAAATGCACATGAACCAGAATTATGATCCTCAAAGTGTAAACAACTAGAGTATAAAAAGATATGAAGGGTTTCAAGTAAGTTTTGTTGGTTTTACAATAATGTTAAAAACATATATATATAAAATACTGTAGCTCACTGTAGTAGCTACTATACACTGTAGCGCTCTTAGATTTTACTATTCAAATACCCCTCCCCCTTGCTTCTATATATAGAAGTCAAGACTTCATTTCTTAGGTAGAATTTTCCTTAGAGTTTCCTTGAACACTTCTGAGGACATTCTCCTAGTCTAAATTCTCTCCGAAATTTTGGAAGAACTTGTRTCATTCATGTGAGTAATTCCTCGCATGTATTTTATATATATATATGAATATTTCAAACATTATCTGAAAGCTTCGTTTTGCAGCCTTATCATTTGGTGAAATTAGCTAAAACCTCTCTGCAAACATAGAGGAAAAGTAGAAGTACTTAAGGTAAACAAAACCAAAGAAAGCAAAAATCTCCCACATTGAACATGAGAATATGCAAGAAGCGAAGACTACTGAAGAATTCTTGCCGAAGCATACAATAACCTCATGAGTATATYTGTGCCCCACACCCCTATGGAGGGGACACTTAATAAAAAGGATGTTGAAGAACTTTTGGCTGAATCTTACAACAACCTTATCAATGAATCTGATATGGGAGAAGTTCAAATCATTCAATCTCCGTCTTGTGATTCTAGAACGCTTAAATAATGAAATATGCTCAGAAAGTGAGTTTCTTGAATATCCCTTAGAAGACTTCACATCAAGCTTTTCTAAAGTTACATTAGATGAACACATAGAGATGTTTGGTGATCATTGTATACAAACAAATTTCGAGCCTTATTAGAAGACAAGAAAAGAAGAGACAAATGTAGAATTTATTGTCTGAGAGTGAGTTATAATCTCTGGAAATTCCAAAATCAAAAGAACATATCTTTAGATTCTTGTCTTGAATGTATTTGTATCAAAAATCAAATCTTTGTATGTATCAATGAGAGGAGTACTTTCTTCAATATATATGAAGAGRGGAAGTTTGAATCTTCTACCAGGAACTATCCACCACAAAAATAGAAACTTGGTATGTATTTGTTAGGTGGAGTTTTTAAATCTTTGGCTCTAGAAAATATCTACAATTCTTTTTGAGAACTTTTGTCCGTATTATTATAGGTAAATATAAATTGTTTAAAAGCTCTAAGAAGACTGTCAATTCTAAAGGAAAGTAGGACTAAAGCTAAGTACACTAAATAAACAAGCTTCAAATTGAGTAATTGAAGCATGTAAAGCTGAAATTTGAAGAATTGAGATTGTATTTTATCGACTTGAGGTGTTTGTGAGGTTGATTGCTCTTTTCCTTCCTTCTATACTTAGCCGAAGAGTCTGGATTACTTGCTCATGAAGCATTTGTGAAGCAACTCCGCCACTAACTTTATGCTAAYTGCATGTTCTGAAATTATGGGTAGCGGGGAAGTGGCAACGGCTTCTAGTAAATCATGGGTAAGCTAAAATGACAAAAGACGGAAAAATATTTTCTTTGACTAGTCAGCTGGCTAATCTTATCCCTTTTAGGAAGAAAGGCAAAATGGTACGGGATTTTGTTGACATTCGATGGTTGCAGGTTAGTCGATTGCTTGGAACTCATGCGACTGGGCTTGATTTTGGTCACTTGCCACCTATTTTCTCGATCAGCCGTTCCTCTGGCACAAAAAGGTCACCTCGATATTCCAGTCAAGTCACATATTTTCAGCCATTCATATCGGCTAAAATTTAGTGTCAACATATTTATTATACTTTTATTTAATTAATTTTCTCAATCAATAACTCTCTCTCTCCCACATGTTGATTTTGTGGTATACACTCAAGCTTATCTAACTAAGATTATTTCTTGTTTAGGAAAAACTTCCTTAACTCCGAAATACAACTTAGAGGCATTATATAGGGACTCAAACCCTCTACAGCAATAGTGGCACTGAATTAAAGAAAGAAGGAAAAGGGAGAAGAAAAAAATGAGTATTCTATGGAGATTGGTACCAAGACGAAGCCATTGTCAAAGCCTAAATGGATAAAGGAGTCGATTCTACCACTGGTGGTGTTGCAACAGTGGCGATGCACAAGCTCTTCTTATTAGCTTCATTGACCATAGAGATTGGCAGCTGATTTTAAGAGACAATCCGTGACATGATGACTGGAGTGGCAAAGTTGAGGCAATGGTGACGACGCCAGCATGGGTTGGGGATAGAAGGAGGAATAAGATGAATAGGTTGAGGGTTTGTGGATCTTTTTGGCACAAATGACTAAAATTCCCTTCCCTTTACAACTTATCCTAAAACATGACTTTCTAATGGAAAGAAAAAATTGAACATGTGGAAGGATATGAACGAATTCTACTGTTATTTCCSCCGTAGCCCATATAAAGTGAAAACCCATTGTTTGGCATTCTGCTATCATCAATGAAGATATCGCTGAYGACTACATAAGCTAAACGATTGACTACAAGACAAGCTAGAAGATACTCGTTTCTATTCTTGTTGGGAAAGAAATAAACCCTAAAATAGGGTCCTACATCAAACACCCTTACTTAGGGTTTTCTCCCTTAATGGGCGTCCTTTCAGAAAGGACGCCCGTTGTGGATGGAACTGCTCAAACTGGCACTCTAGGATGGATTGCATTTGACGAATGCATTCTACCTAAATCTCATTCCATTCAGAAAATGTGTTGGGTCCTAGCATGGATTTCGATGCAAAGAGCCATCGCATTTAGGAAATGAGACTAAATTTTTACCATCGCACTTATCATTTTGCGTTCAATCGCATTGAGATAATGTGACTAGTTTTTTTAGTCGTCGCATTTATTGAACGCGATGAGTACTCGGATCATAAAATTAAAAAAGAACCCTTTTCCCTCCCAATTTACTTCACCAATTTCACTCATCTAACCTAGTTTCACTCACCGGCGCTTGTTGAATTTGCCATCGTTGATTGTCACGTCGTTGCCTTGACTTGCCGTTTTCTGTTCATCTCCTTCAAGTCCTCTGCCTTCGCCGTTGAAGGAGAACATGGCCGGTGTTCTTCAAGGCTTTTGTTAATTTTCCATTTGTCAAAAGGATCTAGCTATTATTGTAAGGTAAGTTTACTCTCCTTTGTCAACGTACATGATTATCAATGCATAAATCATAAGAAATTGTAAATAAATAACTAGTAAAGATATCATTTAAGCTCAAAGAGCATCTGTTAATGAGCATACCATACTAGGTTTTTCCTGCTGATGGAATTAGATTCTTSAGACAGGTTCGAGGGATTCGTAGTACCGTGTGTGTGTATGTGATCTTAGATTTCTGAAAACTCTTTCAATAATTTATGGATGTATTACTAAATTGACTCTACAAATATGAATGAAGCAATATGTGACATCTTATTCCATCTTCTGTTCTTGATTCTTCATCATTTTGCCATCTTAATCCATTATATACAACTTAACCATGATATTTAGTTGGCGCAAAAAGATTAATTGTTGATGCATCTGCGGAACTTGCATTTCACCGATATAAGGTTCATGTTTTACTGTTCATTAGGCCAAAATGAATTGTTTTATTTATGTGGTTTTGTGATGTTTTTACTTTAGGATCTAAAAGAAATATAACCTGAATTCCTTTACCTGTGAACTCATATGGTATAAGTTAATATGATTATTTTGTGTGGGGTTTTGTGATGTCTTTAGGATCGAAAAGAAATTATGGTATACTTTGTCTTTGATTTTTATGTCCTTCATAATATCTGAAATTTTAGAATYATTCAAAAATTCTTTATTTCCAATTGGAATCGCTCAGATTACTATAGTCTACAAACTAAACATTAGCAAGGAGAGAAATTAGTTAATATAATGGATTAGGAAATGAGGTATTACCTATTAGATATGTTGAAGTTACTCTAGAAAAAAAATGGGAAAAAGCATATTGGAGCAACTCTTTTTTCTATCTGTTAGAATAGCTGAATTGAGTTTCATAAGCATAGAATTTAGCTGAAGATTCTCAAACTTTTTTCTTTAGTATTATGCAAACAAAATTGCATGATCAGATCCATACTTCTTTCCAAAGAATCAGTAAATTGGGTTTTAATATATATCCATAATAACTATTGGCTGCAACAATATTTCTAAATCAGATTACACCAATCAAACTTTACTGCTATTGACTACTACAAAATATGTTTTTTCCATTGCAGGCTTTGTTTGAAATAGGCTTCATGATTTTCTAAAGAATGTGGAATTCAAACTTTTTTATTCTGATAGTTTTGTTTCAAGTGTAGGTCTAGCAAGCAACTATTATTTCCCAACGGGTTTAACAACAAGTTTTGGCAAAAACGAAAAATTTGAGTAGTTTCAAATGTAAGTTTTTTCCCTCTCAAAAGTGGATCTGTCTATCAACAACTAACAAGTGTTTTTTTACAGCCTTCTGATGATCAAAACTTTAGCATGATTTTAAGAATTGGTTTGGTCATTTTATCTAAATATTATCTAACAGTTCCTGAATTCTTGATGTAGAAGAAGGAAAAATGAAAGATGAGAACAATAGAACGAGCTATTATATTGCCTAGTGACAAATATTCAAGTCTATGGAGTTTAAAATCAATATCCTAGATGAATATAAAAAACAGGTCAGCTACTAAGTTGTTTAAATTATAACTTGAATCCAAAACAAATATGCAAGTTCACGTAGTTTTTGTAGTTTATGATAATAGAATAAACAGAATGAGTATTCCAATCAGATTATGATATTTGTTTATCTAACTCGATGACTGCATATGATAAGTTTATGCTAATCGAAAATCCTGTCTTTCTTTCACTTATTCAGAACTAATATGATATTATCTAATATTACTGCATTCAGAATATTCTTAAGCATAACCATGTTTTTTAGTAGATAATGGTAATGTTTACTGAATGCCCTTTTTTGTTTTACRGTCTGACTTACTAGATGGATAAAGTCGAGATTCACCTGGGCCCGTTAGATCCATTTTTGCTATCTAGGCAAGGAGGACACTGGTCTAACCTCATATGGGCCGGTGAGGAGCCGTCATATCTATGGCTTTATGGTATAGGACGATAGTTGGTAAATTTTGGAAGGCTTATGTTGAGGCCGACTTTAGAGTTAGGGAAGTGATAGACCACGCCAGCTTTGCTGGAGTCTGCAGGACAGGGAAAATGGGTATTGATCATGCCCTAATCACCATATAGTTGAGTGGTGGCCGCTAGAGACACATACATTCCATCTACCTATCGGGGAGGCGACCATCACACTCCAGGATATTGTTGTTTTGATGGGTTTGAGAGTTGATGTTGAGCCGATCATAGGTTTGCACATGTCATGTAAGCTGGCTGAATGGGAGGATTTCTGTCTTTTGAGGCTAGTTTTTTGACCCGTTCATGCGAAGATTGATAGTAATAGGTTGTATACACGTGTGATTATGAGACATTTTCGGATTGCACTCCTTGACGATGCTATGGAGGACTAGGTCGATAAGATGGTATGATGCATTATTTTGTTGCTATTTGGTTGTTTACTAGTTTCTGATAAAGCGAATAAGTTTGTTCCACTTTGATTCCTGCACTAGCTCAATGACTTATATAGGTGTGTTCAATTGAGTTGGGGTAGTGGTGTTCTTTCCTACGTATATAGATGTTTGTGTGAAGTTGCTAAAGGTTCAAGCAGGGAGATTTATGGTGCAATGGTCTTGGTTCAGGTAATGTATATTTTTGGATTAACTTTACTTACATGCTTTTGTCATAGTTTCCATAAACAATTTTTATGAATTTAACATTAGTCATTTATTATTGTCCCTCGATGTGGGTTTATGAGCACCTGCCAATGTTGCAGCCAGTACATGTTGATCCATTAGAGGTATTACCAACATGGCTCCATACAGAGCGAGACAGTACTGGCCTTATGACCTTGGCTGGTTAACCATGCATGTCTTGTGACGTATAGGGGTTAGTTGGATGCCCTCTGTATCGATAAGGTTCATATAGTATATCGTTGTTCTTTTGCGATGTTTCAATTGAAGTAGTTGTATTTCTAAACAATGAGCCTTTTTATTTGTTCGCAGTTTATTTCAATGTCATATAGGCACGTTACGCATGTGATACCAACTATTTATTTGGAGGGTTCTGAGATCTAGCTGTCATTGCCAGTGCCTTTGATATACTAGAACATCATCGAGTATTGCTTCCTCGAGCGTGTCTTGAGGTAGTTTGGCTTTGATCAGGGTATTCTAGAATCTCATGATCATCTTGGCAGTCATTTCTTTCATGTCAGGGGCAGTAGTACAGATTGTACAGTGCAAAATGTATGGTATGTCAGTGAGTGGCAAGATAGGTGGCTGCGAATTATGGAGGGGACACCAGTTGATCAAAATTTTGTTGTTGGATCAGAGTACATGATATGGTTCAGCAACCACACTCGCTTGCTGATAGGGAATCCTGCCATTAGGCCACAGGATGCGGATGGTTACTAGTCTATTGGATGCCAATTACAGTTTGTGGTATGTGGTTATATTTTATTATGTGCATTTATTGTCACTTTTCCTGAGATTTAACATGAAAATTTGATTCATTCTTCAGTTTGATGTAGTCATCTACAGTTCAGGAATGTATGGATATTGTTGACCATGTGATGTTGTACACAAATGCACATTTCTGTTGTGCTTTAATAGTTTTGAGAGAGAAGATGACTCAAGCTATTTCTTTTCTTGAATCGCTTGGCTGCCCCAGGATGTAGGATGTTGAAGTAGCACTTGTTGAGCATACTTTTAGGGATCCGTAGGGGAAGATTGATCCTCGGAGTGAGCCTAGGGTTTGTTGAGGAGACAGACAGTGCAGAGCGCCTGCTGCTCCTGCCCTAGTCGATGCATATGAGGAGCCTGCCCATGCTGATGAAAAGCCTGTCCATGTTGATGAAGCGGGTGACGACAACACACTCTCACTACTCAAATACACATTTCCATGTGGGTTAGATGGGGCTGGTCCTTCAAGGGACCCTAATGCACCTGGACCATCAATACCGGTCAACAACGGCATTGTCACTCAAGTCGAGCAATGATTGCCTCTATAGGGAAACATTCCAGCACCTGGTAGGTGACATACTCGATCGAATTCTAATGGTGATATTGATGTGGATCCTAATGCATTGATTCTTCAATGGGCCTCTTGGGCTCGTAGAGCGCCTGACTGTTATACTTTAGCTTCCGATGATCCTTAGAATTATCTCTTCTTATTTGAATTAAATATATTTAGAATACACTTCTTTCTTGATAATAAAGTTTATTATTGTGAAGTTCATCTTACTTGATGTTTGAATCTTCATCTTTGCTTATTGAGATTGAGTTTGTTGATTGAGGTTGATTACTTGAATAAGGCAGCATATGACTTCTATTGTGCATTATTGGTTGAGGTTTGATATTGTGTTGAGGTGGTTTTTTATTGCAGGATGGCTTGTAGTAGAAAGTAGTTGAACAGGTTGTGGATATTTTACCGATTGCATTTAGTGAATATGATGTCAGCTTCCTCTTAGTTATTTCTTTCCAGAAGTAAACTGGTCGCGATTCGGTATATCAACCGGCACCAGTTTTAAATGAATAAAACCTTTCAGATGCTCAAATTTTTCAGTATTTTCTTACTTATTTCACCTATAACCCATTTTCCTCTCCAGCTTAACTCCAAAAAAAAAAAAAAAATCTAATCTTTCCATTTTTTGACCTAAATCTTCAAATTTTTCATCACTAATACACTACCCATAGAATTATTAGCTAGATCTTGCTACAAAATTAAGGGAAACAAGCAATGAAGGTAGGATGTTTTTTCCTCTTCTTGTAAAAGTATTCCATTGACTTGATAATTTTGACTTGATGATGTTAGGTTAAATTTGATTATTTGAGTAAGTGATTCTTTTAAGGTTAAATGTTGAGAAATTAGGGTCTAATCTTGGGGTTCATTGTGAAAACATGATAATTTAGTTTCTAATTTGTTRTGAAAATATGAGAAAATAGTTTTGGTTAATTTTCATTAACTGAATACATGATTTTCTTACAACTTACATTGTGAAATTTTGGCTTGATGATGTTGGGTTCAATTTGATTACCTGAATAAGTGTTTTTTTAAGATTCAATGTTGAGAAATTAGTTTTGGATTTGTTGTGAAAATATGAGAAAATAGTTTTGACTAATTTTCATTACTTAAATACATGATTTTCTTACAACTTACATTGTGAAATTTTGACCAGATGATGTTGGAAATATGTGAAAATATGCGAAATTGTGAATGTTATATGTAATGAAAATTAGGATTTTAGATTCAGAAAATGTATGTCATATATCATGAAATTCGTTCCCAAATTAAGGACAAATATTGTGACAACTTTGGTAATTCTWTATGTTACTTATTTAATAGGTTTTGAGACGATGTCTTTCGAACAACCATTCAGAATATGTTTGCATTGGACTTGTGAGAAGAGGCAGGATTCTAAAGGATCTCATTGTATTCACGGACCTATTCAAAAGAGTTGGATTATACGACAGCATGTATCCTACTCAACATTGTGTAGGAAAGTTTGTCATTTATAGAATTTCGATCTTGAAAGATATCATTTGAGTTCATGTGTCATATGTCATATGTCATTACTTTATATCGGAGAAGTTCATTTCTAGTCCTAGCAGATTTCAGATGAGGAGGAAATACAAGTATTATGGGGGGTGCCTGAGGCAGCACGATCACATCAGATACAAATACTTGCTATTTTTCATGAAATACAACAACCCCAGTCACAGCATGTGCCCCAGCATGAGAAACATCCAGTACCCCAAYTGGAGCCCTACTCAACAARTATTCCGAAGTATATAGATCCATCAGGATTTRTCATGGRAGCGTATACAACATTACAGATGAATCGGCAGCTAGTCATCTTGGACTTTACATTTCCCCAAGTTARGGAAGCTGATACTATACCTTTAGGGCATCCACAAATATCTAGTCATGATGTCCTAGCACAACTTTCATGTGAACATTATCATTCATCAACCAACAGCAATTCATTTTCAGAAATAACAGTCCGAGTGTTCAAGGTTGTCAACCAAGATCATCTATTTCAGTAGGGCAGGATATTCTAGACGTTGTTGCACAAAGTGATGAAAGTAGCCATCTTGAGATGAATACTAATGCAGTTTGTGATGAGCGTCATGAATGATTTACCTACAGAGTATGAGGATGTAGAGCTCATGAATTGTGGCGATGATAGTGAAGAAGATGTTGTTCGAGTTCCCACACATTCACACATGTCTAGTACGTCATAGCATCCACACATGTCTAGTATGTCACAGAGAATTGTTGGCGGGAGAAGATCGGTCTATGTTTCTTATTATATTTATTTCGGAGCTTTTCAAGATATAGGTTCGGGAGAAAAACTACCCAAGTTTGTTGATGCTAGCAGAACTCATTATGATATGTGGTCAAGCAGTGATCTCGATGTTCAGTTGTGTGTGAGATTTGAAGACAATAAGCAAGTTGTCGAGACYGTCACTAATTAGTCAATTAGAATGGATCGTGAGTACAAGGTGAATAGAAGTAAAAGGAAATAGTGGGCGGTGTCTTATAAAAATTTAATAGATGAAAATTCATATTTGTGGTACATTAGAGTTACACAGAGATCTACTCACAGATAATGGGAGAGCACTATATTATAGCTGGAACATACATGTCTTGTTCGAGCTAAGAACAACGCCCATGAGAATCTTACTGCTCACTAAGTTGCATGTAATGACTCTTAGTGTATATTGCTTAATTTATACTATTATTACAACAAGTACATTGCCTGACAAATCACTCATCTAATTAGATGATTCAGAAACTCACGTCAAGGTTATTCAATAGGAAGTGATGAAGATGTTTCGTTATAGAATAACTTACMAAAAAAGGGGCGAAATGCAAGAAAACAATGTATCAAGTTTTTGTTTGACTCTTGGATATCTATATTCCCGCTTCTTTCTTGCTACTTTATAGCCTTATAAACAAATTCGAGTACAGTTGTTAAGGGAAAACATCACCGAGACAGTACTAAGGAGATGAAAATTTTTAAGTTCTTCTTCTGGACATTCAGGCCACAAATACTAGGATTCACTTATTGTATGTAGGTCAGTAATATCTATTGATGGGACACACTTGAGGGACTCACAGCATGTGCTATTGATTGCTAGTTCATGGGATGCCAACAATCATATTTTTTCACTCGCCTGTGCCATTGTTGATAAAGAATCTATGGAGAGTTGGAGGTGATTGATGCAATTGTTGCATTTTCATTGATCAAAATAGATTTATCTGTTTAATCTCAAATAGACATCAGAGTATTTGGAGCATAGTGGCACAAAATCAAGATTGGCAAGAACCGAAGACTATCTACAGATTCTGTCTCTATCATATTCATTTCCAACTTCAATATCACTTTCAAGTAGTGTATGTTGAAAAAGCTAGTATCAAGCGAGAAGTACAATGGAAATGTAGAAACTTTGACATGTACATGGAACAGATAATAAAAAGAGATCAGGCGGCATTAATGATTGATGAAAATTCCTCTCGACAAATGGACTCTATCGCACGATGGAGATACATGTTTGGAGCTTTAACAGCCAACTTGTTGAACATATGAACAATGTTCTGAAGGAAACACATGCACTTATTCTAAAAGTATTGGTTGAGATGAGCTTTAGAAACTTATTGATTACTTTTACYTGCATCAAGATGAGGTTGCTCAATGCCGATGTCCATTTCCATCTAGAATATAAAAGATTCACACCGACTTCGAAACCAAGGCAAGAATGCCCTAAGTCACCTAGTATAATCTACAAGCTAATTTATTTGGTGTCACCACTCCACGGAGACAATGTCAAAGGAATAAGCATGTTTACAGGTTCAATATTAGCAAGAATATATGTGATTGCTAGAAGTGACATTTATTCGGAAGATCGTGTTCTCATTATTTGTTGTATGTCAAAAAAGAGGTTGGGACGATGCAAATCTATTCAATAAACTCCTCCAAGACTAATTATAGAAACACATACATTTGTGATTTCTATCCTGTTGGAAATGAGTCAACTTAGAGGCCGGCACCTTTTCACCTTTAAACATAATGAAGAATTATGAAGGAACATAATCATCAGGGACGAAAGCGTACTATAAAAATACATGCAGAAATGGATTTTTACAGCCCCGACTTCCCCCCAAGATGTTCAAACTGCCACCAATCTGGTCTTAATAGTGAAACTGTCAAAATAATAATAGATTTTGATTTGCATCATTATTCAGGAAACGAACATAGTTCATCAGTTGTTGTAATGTAAATAAATTTTTATATAATATTTTCACTTCAAGTTTATATTTTATATAACATTATCTCTTGATTCAAGTTTAATTCAAAAAACCGTATTACCCTCTTGATTGTATAGTTTGCATTTTGCAATGTAAAAATGTGTATCTTTTTGGGTAATGATCGTTCTACCCATTTACTTTAWATGCAGTAGAAAGGTTGGAAAGTTTATATTGGTTATGTTATTGTATTTTGATATTTTAGGAAGTCCACGAGGTGTGTTTTATATGTGGATATGACAAAAATCAGTTATTGAGAGAAATGAACTATATACAAGTTGCATTCAGGAAATGCATTTTGCTAAAGTAACCGCATTTAAGAAATGCAATGACCTGTAAAAGATCGCATTAGTTTAATGCAATCATATAAATTTTGATGCATTTAGAAAATGCGAATAGATGTTTACCTCGAATCCCATGTCGGACCAAATGCATTTGGCTTATGAGACTGATTTTTAGGTGAAATGCATTTGCCAAAAGCAATCCATCCATAGTTTCGTCCATAATGGACATCATTTCTAAATGACGCCCATTGAAAAAAAAAAAAAATCGTTACAAGCATTAACAATTTTGAAATATTAAAAATATCGATTCAATGTTTTAAATTTAAGGGTAAAAAATTAAAATTTTGCAAGATCGATCATTTTTGCTATTGTAAATGTTAAAAAACACTGTCAAAACTGCAAATTATACAATCAAGAATAACAAGCTGAACTAGTTTAAGATTTTGAATTATTTGATTATGATTTCAAAATATTCATGGATTTTAAAAATGATGAAAATCAAATCTAATTGAACCATGAACACTAACTATGATCGTATACTATATTACGATCCATAAAAGCATTGATAACCCTGAGATGCTCTAGCAGTTGATACCTGTGTTGCCTAGAATCTGTCTTTGCCTTGCAAATATAGGAAAAGTTTTAAAAGGGTATTGATTTTTAGATTCATTCAGCAAATCGGATCTACCTCCAYACCTCAATGCTTTGGAAGACTGCAGGATTACAAAGCGGTAAAGCATTATTCTGCTAACATTATGTTTTGCAAGATTGCAGTAGAGCATTCTTTTGATAATGTAACTAATTTTACCCTTAATGCTTTACAAAATTGCACCATCACAAAGCGATAAAGCATTTAATATACTTTCTACTTTTACTAAATGGATAACTAATTCAGGAAATATGTTAAGACCAAAATCAGCAACCCGACTAAAAATAAACTATTTGCTGAGTAWATGTTGAAAACGAAAGCCATTTGAAGCAATATTCCCAATTTACTTTTTAGCCATACAAACCCTCTCAAGTGGATCTAACSACTTTTTATTTTCTTAACCTGTGTTGATCATCCCAGTTGACAAAAACAATCCAGACATTAGCATAATTTGCCAAGTACAAGGTATTTATGCTAATAAAATAAGTCAATCAGCACAACTGCTAAGACAAACTAATCTTTCCAAGCTGCGAACATATGAACAATAAAATGGTCACTCTTCAAATGGGCATTTACCATAAAGGAAAAGCCAAGTTTTCTACTTTTCCACAGTTTTCTTGTATAGTCTTAAGTTTTTCAAAATCAATAAAGAAAAATGCATCATATTTCTTGACAATAACAACTATTCCAACTATACCTGAAACCACTAACGAAATTATATACAGCAATTAAAATGGTTGAACTCTTCTAACCACTTGGTGGTAGAAGGGGCTTTCCATTACGTACGAGAGGCATATGCGTATCTAGAAGTTACCTTTTGAATTTGGCATCAGCTGTTGGTGATGGTTGYGAACCATCACCAAGTGCTGCTGCAGCAGATTCGACATGTGTTAGGAGATACTCATATATCTTCTTTCTTATCCTGTCGATTGTTTCTGAAGAGATTTGAGGCATCTCTTCTTCATCCTTACTAGAACCGATGTCATCCAACCAATCATTCACACTTTTGAGCTGAGTTAACATGCTTGCTATTTGACCATTATTTGATAATGTTGAAGCATCAACCTCAGCATCCAAAAACCTTTCTACGAATCCTAAGAACCAGTCTTCTGATTCCTCCCGCAACATGTCAGCCAAGTCAACAGTCTCATCAAGACCATCTCGCTTCAGCCACTCTCTTGGAGGAGAAGCTTTTGGCTTCTGATTCACTGTTATCCCATCTGCCCAACGCCGCGGAACTCCTGATGCGATAATCTTGGACACTGCTGGCTGGCGGGGCTTGGTTTGGGATTTTCCTGCACTACTCTTTGTAGAGTTTTCAAGGACCAACATGGATTGATTTACAGGAGTCTTTGGACTTGGAGCTGGATTTGAAGCTAAAATTGGGTTTGAAGTCCCTTGTCGGCTGTACATTGTGAAGGAAGATAAATTTGTTGCTAATGCAGCATGGACCCATGAAGTAGCTTGTTTACGAGTGTTTGATGCAACTGTTATTGCTTCTTCTGATGGATTTTCTTCATTATCGAGGGATGAACCAGCTAAAGAAGTTTTGGAAAGAGCTTCAGCTACCTGACGAGCATTATTCAAGCTAGCATGCAGAGACAGGAATTGCGCCACTGCTGGCTGTGGGTTGTCCTCTTTCGCAGAAGAGCGCAATTCAGAGTATGTGCTGCAACACAAAATAAGGTTAGAAACAGGTAAAAGGTCAAACTTGTAATTGTGCTTCTAAAAGTTCATCATACCCAAACGCAGGGTCAAGATATTATGCATATAGAGGCATAAAGATAAACTAGAAATAGATATAACCTCCCATTTAGAGTTAAAGAACAGCAAAAACTCAAACCTGGTAAATTAAATGGAAATYTTAGATTTAGTAAATCAAATAATTCAGATAAATCACTCTTGCATTCATGATTCAAATAAATTTTAGAGCTCGATAATATATCCCATATGTGAAATCTGACTTGTGCATGTAGAAGAAGGAAAAATCAAATAGACATAGCTTAGCAAGCCTTAGGAGATAAATAAAGAGTGTACGAATTCCACTGAGCTGAACTTTTAAATTCGGCTGCCAAGATATCCACTAATCATGACAAGAGATGTATTAAATACTTTCTCACTCCAAAAAGTTTTTATAAAGATTTAATACGTACAACTTGTCTCCTAAAGAACTTCCCCCCTGTCAATGGCTGCATAATAGCTTGTGAGTTAAATGTCTTCCTGTTGTGTAGTAGGAAGAATTAGTGAAGTTAAATTCACTTTCAAGCATTAGAAGTGCTCAAACTCTTACCCATGAGATGCAGATGAAGCTGCTAGCTGTTTAGCTACTAGATATAGTACATCAAGACACTGAGTTGCAGTATGTTGCTCTTTAAGCCAGATAAAAAAGGAAAGGGAACAAAAAAGGGAGGGGGGCACAAAAAACATTTGCGTTATACATGCAAATCTACTATAACTGCAAATTGTAGGAGAGAAACTACAACGATATAATTTTAATGGGATAATGAAGTAATGCAATCACGAACACTAACTTAAGGTTGTGAATATTATGGCAGGACCATGGACATGTATATTATGAGGACACATGACAGTAAGAGCAAGGCAAATCAGGTGTAATTACTACTGTAGCTATATAACTAGTAAAGCACAATAGTTGCATTGAGATGTCAAATTATTGCCAAGCAGACGTAGCTATGTGAAAGCTAAAGCTTCAAAGTGAAAGCTAGCAGCTGAATAGTGCTGGTATACTTGATTGTGACAGTAATATTTCATAAACTGGAGATATTTATAACACAAAAAAGGCTAACTACTTTGAAGCCAATTCCCATGAGAATAGCACAGAACATCTAATAACATAAATACAGGTCTGTTACGGACCATGTTTTAGTAAGAAAGAATTTTGCTGCAGTGAGGAGGCAAACCAGTTAGTAGGTTGCAGTTGGAAATCATCAACTAATAATCCTAACCAGTGATATCTGCAGGTAAGTTGCACAGCATCCCAGTCAAATGAGGCTCATATTGCATTAGAATTATGCAAATTATTCAACCAAGTAATTGCTGAATGCCCTGAAGCCCAATCCTTCATTATGTCAACACTAAAATTATATTTCTAGATTGGACATCATTCTCTGTTGGCAAAGCTAATTCCACGGCCAATATATGTTTTACAACCAAAAAAGAAGGTAACGTCATATAAACCCATCTCTCTTGGTGCTTACATATATATTCCGTAACATATAAAAGTTCAGAACATTGATTAGTAACTTTTTAGTGCATTTGGTAACATATTGATATCACCGTCCAAGTGGAAATAGAATTTTGGTGCAAATAAATTGGTGTCTCTGGTGCTCAGATGCTACATCTACAAGTATGATGCTTTCATGGCCAAATAGAGAATATCCAACCAAAAGAATTGGATTTTGTTGAATTTTTTTTGATTAAAATGATGCAATACTATATCCCACGCATGGTACCCACCAAATCCTGTACTGATTCTCACTGAAAGTTTCTTTGATTTCCTTCTTTCAGGTCTCTAAAACAATAGAACTAAGAAATGAGTACTTGCTTGAACATAATTTAGAGACACTTCATTTGCTGAATGGCAAAGTTACTCCACTCTTCTATTGCCAGGCCATGGTGAACCACTGAAGCAGAACAGAGAATTACCACCAGAAAGATCCACCGACAATCATCACAGCTACTTTTTCATACGCAAATAAAGGATCGAGTACATGCATCTAAATCAGGAAAATCATCATGACAAAGAAATGGGGATTCTCCTTTTCATTTTTAGGAGGTGAGCGGTCTATGATATACTATGAAGCAATAAAGTAAACCGATAAACAGAAAACTGCAGTCCCTCTCCACCCTTTTCCCTTCTCAAAGATAGTCAGAATAATATTGTTATAAAGGTATTTTTGCAAAAGGCACTCTGAAACTCAGGAAAGAATTACCTGTGCAAATCATAGAAGCATCAGTTGTTATGTTTCTTCTCAGGTTTAAAGTTGTGCCATGTAGTATTCAGCCATTAAAAAATGTCGTACTACATTCCATTAGTTACACATAATCAGACACAAATGAATCTATATCATCCACTGATACAATAAGTTTGCAGTTTAGATTAATAAAAAGAAAGAGATCCCAGAAAACTCTCAAAGCAGTCAGGCCACTAGTCATTCTTCTAAATGGCAGACATTAGATTTAAATGGTGAGAAGTACAATCAGCAAATATAAACAAGAAATAAATAAATAAACACAAGCACATTCACATAATATCTCTAAAAGATGCATATGTACCCAAAAGTTTGCAGTGTTAATCAATAAAAAGTATCAGGTTCAACTCAAAATAGGCACAATACATAGAGACACGCTGACCAAATAACTGTTCGAGATAAATTAAATAAACTGACAATGTTAAGAATATACTAAGAACACAGTACACTAAATGGTTTTTCCCTTCTTGCTTTAGAACAATGACATTCAACTATCTGAAATGTTCTATGATACATCTAAGCATAGTAAGTAGCCACACCAACTACCAGCATACGAAGTACATTTCATCTATGAGCATGACCTTAAGCTTTTGATTGCAAATAGTGTATAAACCATCATTGCAACAAAATGATATGCCAACACTCTTAGCTTAATAGATTTCCTTTGCTTATTGGATAGGGAAGATCCTAGTAAGAGGATTTACACAGCTAACTGTGGGTAGAAAAGGAAAAGGCTTGCAACAGATTTATAAGTCAATTTCTAAGATATGTGATGAAATTACGTGTATTACAACTGTCAGCCATCATGACAACCAATGACAAATTAATGAGCTAAAACTTCTCTTTCATGCTTGCTGATCAACAGTGCCATCCTCACACAATGTCCCTCCAAATTTTAAGCTTTAAACAATACATTCTTTAATAAATAAATGAAAAACTTTCCACAAACAAGGCAATTTCTTCATCAAACTTTCCTCCAATTTTTAAGCTTCAAGGACTAATCAAATTTAAAACAGTATGAACATCATAGAGTCTCACCAAACTTGCCAATCTGCTACTTCTCTGTTCTTTTCCATTTTTGACCTCCATGGTAGTGTAGAGGTTATAAGTCTTTATAATCCAGAAATAAAAGAGAAGACAAAAACCAAAGAGTGGAACGGCTTCATAGTTGTAGTACAGCTTCATGCAGAAGAAAATATACTGCCTTCCTGCTTTCCTCTTTGCCCTTCAGAATAAGCATTCACACATAGTACCGAACTCTGCTATCAGCTTCTCGAAAAATGTTAACTCATTAAGTTCCACAAGCGTTTCCCTATCACTAGTTCTTCCATGAAGTGTATTAATAGAGAGACAAGCTCAAGGAATCTAAACTGTGCACCTTATAGATCTTTTTAGGCAATGCCATAGAATCAGAGAATTCGACAAATGGGTTCAAAACTTGGGTATTCTATTCCATAGACAAGTTGAAGTGCCAGAAACAAATAAGAGAAATATTTCAAGAAAACTTCTTCCACTAAGAAATTTTCAATATGAGCAGAAAAACAGCATTCCAATTCAGTCTGACAGAGTTACCTTATACATCGAAGCAAGCTTTCTGCAGCTGAAGCCTCTTGCACTGCCTCAATTGCAGCAACTTGTGCAGCATCTTTATACTTTAAGACTTCCTGTCAAGTTCACAAAATAAATTTAGTTTTGCAAACAAAATTCTTACTTTGGAATTCTTTATTCTTCTCATCTTCTGTGATGTCAGAGTGACTATAAGTTACAGAACAGGTTATCAGACCAACAAGAGAAAGCAGCAAATGATTTAGTAAAACTTTTCAAAAAAGATGTACAAAGAGAAAATTTCTTAACATTACGTTCTTAAACAAACCAAAATTATATAATATATAATTCTAATGCATACACAGTGAAATTTTCTTTGCTTTTCCCCTCGTATTATCAAGCAACATGTAGAACAGATCGCAGTTGTGATAAAGTTGCATCTTGTTTATATCTTTGAGTAAATACTGCATTTCCAGCCCTAGTATTTCTATAGAACAGCACTCTAGATTTCCAAACGTACATCAACACAAAATTAAGGAAATAAGATGCGAAACAAAGAGTAGAGTTCTGATTAAGGATGAGGGAAAGTTGAATGAAGAGCCAAAATGTTATGAAACTGCACCTTCCCAAGCTTTGCAAGTGATGATGGGAGTGAAGCCCATGAAATGGCCGCATCTGTTAATCTCTTATCACTGAAAGAAACCTTGACCATGTTTCCCAGTAATCCAAAACTAGCAGCATCCCCAGATAATCTCTTCCCAACAGATTTCTTCTTCATTGACTTGTCTGTATCAGTCATGTCTCCATTTGCATTAACTCTCTTTGAGGATATTTGACCATTATTTTCTTGTTTAGATTGTTTTTCAGATACTATTTTATTTTCTTCTTTAGACGGTGTTCTTTCACTGGTTGACTTTCTTGGGACCTGCAGATGAACAATAACCATATGGAGCATCACATGTTTAGTTTCCACAATATATACACCAATCAGGACAATATTTAGAAATAAAAAAATTATCTGCACTTCAAAAAGCAGAACAAGAAACTCAAAGCCTAAAATTAGATTTTGGTACCACGGTTTTAAGGAATTCAATCCTACCGAACAAAAGATGAGCACTTCACTTCTCAGCAAATTTAGAAACAACTGAAGGTTAGAAATACTAGGGAAAAGGACTCCCCTTACAAATCAAATACCATGAGAAATATCATTAAACGTTCGTCATCTAGAATACATTTCATCTTTTTAAAGCGTTCAGTTCAACGTAATAAAAGGATTTAGTACTACATGTTTTCCCCTAATTATATCATTGGAGATTTAGAAACTACAATGAAGGACAATAATAGACAGAAGGCTTACAGAAGAACTCCGAGCTTCTGGTTTTGAATCATGCTTCACGACCCTCAGTTTTGGACTTTCTCTACTCCTCACATCCATATTACCTTCCCAGCTCTTTCTCAAGGCCTTAGGCCCCAGTTCAATTCCCTGGACAATATTTTTAGTCATGCTTCCACCTGATGGTTTCTTCATTGTTGGACTCGCACCTCGAACAGAACTTGCCTTTTCCGCCAATCCTAGTTTCCCAGTTGTCTTCTCCAACCTTCCTGATCCCTTTACCTTAGCCTGCTGTTTAACCCCATTTGCAAACTTCTCAAAGGATGTCGGCAACGAATAACAACTTGTAGGAGAAGATGGAATTGACCTTGAATTAGAAGACTTCAATTTCCCCAAAGTTTCCTTCTTCTCCACTAAACTCAAATTCAACTTCGACAATTGAGACTTCGACCTACCCAATGTCGGTGTTTTTTTCTCAATTTTGTCCTCTTTAGCACTTCCACTCGATTTCATAGGTGTGGATTTACTTTCCTTCACCCCAATATGCTCATTGCTCAATATTTTCGCTTGTGGTTTAGTTTTATCTACTGATTTTGAACTCAAAGATAAGTGAGCATTATTATTAAGGAAACCTAAAGAATGAGTTGCAACTATATCTTCGGGGCTCCCAACACAAGGGTGTCTCCCCGGGACTAGCCTAACGCCCCTAAGAATAGGCACAGGGGACGCTGCTTCAAGCCTTTCAACATGTATAAATTGACCCAATTGAATCTTATCAGTGAGAATAAGATCATGTTGCTCATCAGGGAGAGATACATAAGTGGCATGAGAAGAATCTGATACCTTCAAATAAAACCCTTGGTTTGGGAAGAGTTCACCACCTGCTAGGGCAGGCACAATGCTCACTACTTGCAATAAGGATGACCTGTGCTCACCGGCAATCTTTATATCTGTATTCATATGCTGAAGAAGCTTCAATAGAACTCCAGGGACCAAGGAAGCCATTCTCGAAACCTTCAATGAGCATCACTATGAGGAAAACACAGACAAAGAGTTTCAAGATTCCCTCGTTGAACACAAGAACTCTAGCATAGGGGTTGGAAGAGCAGTTCTTTTTTCTTAGCAAAACACCGATTGAACTTTCATGTGGAAAGAGCTAAGACAAAATTAACAAGGAACATTTCTTTACTTCAAAGAAGCAATCTTGCCAAAGAGAACAAACGGAGAAAATTTCTGATATAAAATGTCAATCAAGCGGATCAAAGTTCAAATYTTTKGGTAAGTAAAAATGGTTACACAAACCCTCTGCTACTCTGCCCCCCCACTTGAGATTTCGTAAAGGAAAAGGGGATTCATTACCTATATGACCCAAACCAGAGAACAAAAAGACGGGATTTTCCAAGAACTGAAAATGGAAGTAATGCAATAGTCAACAACAACGAAAAGGTGAAGAGGTGACCCAAGAGTGAAAATGCGAGAGGATTTGAATTTTATTTATTAACTTTCAAGAAAATAATACGTGTATATTTGTAGAAGAAGAGGTGAGTAAAATGGCCATAAAGTATGGGATGTAGTTTGCAATCATAGCAAAGAAAGAATGAGAAGCAACTGGCGATCTGGCATTGATTGCTCAGCCAAATTCAGATCAGGGGAATAATTTGCTTAGTAGGAAGATAAAGAAAAGGAAAACTTAACTAGTGTCCAAAGTCTGTGCCTCTGAACATGGGAGGTCCTCCACATGACAGAAGATTTCTTATGCAAGATTGAAAAAAATTAAGACAAAAAAAGAACAAATATGATTGATGCAAAAGAGAGTGATACAACTCATTCTTGATTGATCCTTTGTAACTGTCCTGACACACAAATCCCTTTACAGAAATGAAAACTCTATTATTCTTTTCATTTTCTGGATATAAAAATCTTCATTCCTACCTCCCTTTGATACAAAGGTAGGAAAATTGATTTATYKTGAGTTTCAGAAATGATAGCATGTGCATGGTTTACTGGGTTGTCGGTTGTGAGCAGGTGAYAATACTATTATTTTAGGAGTGTCGAGATGTCTCAGATAATTCGAGATTCTATAAGTACTCAGTTGGGCTTCCAATGAGAGGCCCTCACCGCTGTTCATTTCCAAGTGCTCTTTCAATCTCTTGGCATGGCTTAGGTTAGCACCACATGAAACATGTGGCTTACAGAATAAGTGGACCAAGGAGCAGCCCACCACAATTGCATTAAACTTACCAGGGGACGTGATTGCTTCGGACGAGGATGGATACCACAAGTGCCCTTATTTACTCTTTCTTCTTCATTCGATTGGACGACTATCCATCTAATAGCTCTTATCCTTTGTCAAAGGGGGAAGATGAAGGACCTTTCTGCTTAGCCACAGTGCATGGAATCCAATACACCCGCTCACTGCGTAGCACAGGAACACACCGCTTGAGTCCAGTGCATTATAGTGTGTCACAGTGAACAAAGTCGTCGCCTACACGTGGCACACGGAGGCTCAATCCACTACACAAAACTTGTGTGCCCATTTATTTTCAAGAAATTTTTTGATTTTTTTATTTTTGTGAATTCTTAGTCAATTCTTGCTACTATTGTTTTTATTTCAGTCTAAATGGTCTCCCATTGTGATTTTTATAGGATCTTAAGGCAAAAACAAGGAAAACGCAATAAATTTAAAAGATAATATTAAGACGAGGTAGAAAGAAAAATTTTACTTTAAAATAACATAAACAGAAAAAAATATATATATTTCTTTTGATAATTTGAACTCATATGTTACATCTATTGCTCAGTAAGAATATTCCAATCCGGAGCAGACCAGCCAGGATTATGACATTCAAGTGCCTAATTCCGTAAGGTTTGATGTATACGTCCCGAAACCTACTCGATATACTGTGCCAAAGAACTTAATTCAGCTGCAAAACCAAGTGAGACTCATTTATTGCATTCATATTTCATGGTGAGCAATTGCCTTCATCACAAACACGTGAATCCCAACTCCCACCGACCATCCTTTACTCCGGTAAATGTCGAGAAGTTACCTGTGACAACTGACCTGAAATCCGGCCATGTTTGATTGCATGAAAAATCATTGTTATATTTAAAATTAATTCCCTATGACCTTAACTATTTAGGATTCTCTATAAATATTTTTTAAACTTTTTTACTTATTGCTATTTACGCTAATCTCTCGTATGCAAAATAATAATAGAAAATAAGAGAAATGTAAAATAATGCATTAATCTTATTATTTTGATAAGATACATATTACAATCTCCGAACTATTCTTGTGGCAAGAACTTAATTCGTTGATTCTTCTCTTTGAAATTTTTCGAGGGCTTCATAGCTTGATCTCGTAATTTTAACTCTTTGAAATCTTTTGACGACTTCGCAACTTGATGTAACACCCCTAAATTAGGAGCTGTCTAATGTCGAGAGTATTACATTACCTTGCTCATAAAACAATAATCTATTATAGGAAATGAAAAAAATCTTAACCCTTGTCAAAAAGTTTTAATAAAAATTCAACAGATTTTCCTCCGTTATTTCAATAACTATCTCTGCAGACATTCAAAAGATTCTCAACATTCTCAACACCCATTAATAACATGCATTATAATGAGTAATGTGCTCCAATAAATCTTTTACCAACCTAACATTTATTCAAACTGAAATTTGAAGAAACCAAGAGAATTTAAAACATAATTAGCTAAACCAAATAAGAAATATCCTAATTATAACACYCCCAGATTATGAACCTTATTCTAACTCGGGAATGTCACCAAATAATAAATACTTAAAACAACCATCTTAATCCGTAATATTCATTTACATTGACTTTAGGGTATTATAGCTTGCCCACAAGTGACCTCCTTGCCCCATCTGGTTACACATCATCTGAAATAAAAATAAGAGAAAGAAATGAGCTAAAAAATCCAGTAAGTAAACCTCATGCATGAATGCATAAACATGTCCTACATGTCATGTGATTATAAAATTTCGCCTTTAAGATGAAAAACTTTCCAAACATTTCCTTTTCGAAATCTCTTTACAAAACATTTCCTTCAAAATTTACATCTTGTAAAACATTCCATTTCATTTCATTCGTGAGCTCACTAGAGTGTAACGCCTAGCCATTAGGCTGCAGTGGGCCATTTGTTCTTTGGAACCCGATTACATTCCTACCGGTAGTACCGCAAAGCGGTTAACATTCTTTCATCTCTTTACCTCCCCGAGGTGAATCATTACCTCTCTCCCAAGGGGTCGGTTTGGGTGCGCCGRTCCCYCATGCCCCATTTCCYACTCACATCCGCCATGGCTAGGTTTACTTTCATTTCCAAAAACTTTAATGTTTTCAAAACTTTAACATTTTCCTTTAAAATTTCATTTCTTAAGCCATTCACTTTCTAAATGTGTGAATGGCTCATATCAGAAGTGATATAGAACTCTAACTACATGCCCATGACATGAAATGCATACCACTGTGTATAACATATCATTCGACAAATAGTATATAACATATCATTCGACATAAAAGTAATATAGGATATGAACACATGTAACATTCGACACAATTAACACACCTTATAATACAATCTCACCCACAACACATTAAAACATCTAAAAGAATTCAGATACATCCAATCATATGCGTTAATGAAATGAAAGAATTTACTTACACGGAGTCCTTTACATTAAAGGGTTCCTACTTAAATTGTGAAGTGAACTCCTTTAACCGTTCTCAATGTTAAGGCCTCGGAATGACCTAGTTGTGATTACAGAAAGAGAGTCTATTTAGTTCAATCGTCCCAACTTAGGTATTATGTGTTTAATCCAAGAATATCCTTTACCAATTATTAATCCATTCTTAATTTCCACATTGCTAATTATCATGTCTTTTTAAGATTACAATTTAAACTCCTTCGTTGAGGTATTAAACTTAATTTATGTTCTCCCACAATTTTACTTTAGAACATAATTTTATAAGTCATAAATTTCAATATTAATTAATAATGTTTTCACCTTTTACGTCCACAAAGTCCAAGTGTCTCGGGAAATGGTTTTGGGCGAACTAGCATCTAAGTATTTAGGAGCTTGGGTGCCTGGGCATCGGGGCGTCGGGCTCTTGGGCATCGGGGCGTCGAGCGCTTGGCGCTGGGCACTTGCTGGGTGCCTATTGCTGGGCACTCCCAGCTCTGGAAACTGGTGAACAGCCAGCCCAAAGAAAAAACCCAGCAACAACAACTTACAACCGGCCTGATTTCGGCAAACTCCGGGGACGAATAGAACAGCAATGGCATCTGTTCGGACTTGGCGGATCTGGCAGCGTGCAACCGATAGTGGTGGCCTCTTAAATTCACCCTCTTACATTACTGGGGCTGATTCCTCACCCACTACACTATTAAATATAGTAAAACTACCATATGAAGATGGTAGTTTCCTACGTGAAGAAAGCCTTCGAGTAGAGTATCTCGAAGTTAACATTCGCTCGAACTGAACCCCGTTAAGGACCTACCCACTGGGTTGGCCTTCAAGGCACTCGCGCACCTTTCCCTCTGTTTTGCCGATTTTCTGAGCACTTACCAAAACACTTCCCGGTTCAGGTGTTTGTATTGCGTCGGCTAGGCCCAAAGCCCGCCCGGGGGGCCCATGTATTCTTCAGGCGTTGCGGTAGGACAACACGCAGCAAGTCGCGAACGCTTGCAGGGCTGGCCTCCTAGGTGCGTGGAGGTTGGCCTCTAGCAGGTTAGTCCCTCCAGAAGGTTAATCCGGTACGCTCGGGACCGGATGGGCGGCGACGCAAACGGATGACGAGCTCGAGCAACCTCGCACCCCTTAGTGCTGGCTGGCACGCATTCACTGATGAGTAGCTAACTAGAGGGTTCTAGGACTGGAAGTAAAAAGAAGAGAGAAGAGAAGACGGCGGCGAGCCTTTCCCTAGGTTTGAGAAACAACAGTGACGGCTTTGACCGTTCTCAGGCAACAGCGGCAGAAAACCCGGGCGTGACAGGAGCACCACAAGACCG
>MEJB01000105.1:1752400-1792638 GCA_001752375.1 Rhazya stricta
CTTTTCCTTAGCTTCCGCTTCTCCGCAAATAGCACCCTCTTCTTCGAGACTTTAGAAAGTGATACATTCTAGAGGCCCTCCTAAGTATTAGTCTTTCAGCCTCCGGTGGTAGCCTTATTCTTCGTCTCTGAGGCACCGGTGGTATGCGTTTGGAGACTGACAACGGTGAGAATGGTACACCTCTACTTCTGTTCCTGTCTCAGGTCCCGTTTCCTACACACTCAAAGCCACCTGATCCAACCGACTAAAATCCGGAAGTTGGAATCCACCGAAAGAAGGTCCGGGTACTTCGCTTTCTTGACTTCCGAAACTGACGATCCCAGGACCCAGCCAGAATCCAGGGAAAGAATACCGGGTACTTCGGGTTTCCTTTGACTTCCGAACCCCGACGAACCAGATTCAGCCAGAATCCGGTGAAAAGAAGATCGGGTTACTTTGCTTTCTTGACTTCGAACCCCGACCGCCGCAGACTCAGCTAGAACTCGGTGAAAGAAGACCGGATTCTTCCGTTCCTCGCTTGACTTCCGGAAACCGACGAATCAGACCCAGGCTAGAACCCGGGCAAAAGAGAACACCGGTCTCGCTTTCCTTTTGATTTTCTTTGCCCAACAGCAACAAACGCCGGCGGAAGTGAACTGAGTGTTTTTATTTGATTCGATTTTTTTACCCGAACAGCCAGACCCCGGCAGGAGTTCGGTCGTACGCTTTCTTCCTTTATTTTCTTACCCGGTCGTTGGTTTCTTATTTAAACCAAAAAAACCGTCTTTGTTTTTTTTTTTTTTTCTTCTTTTCTCTTTTGGTTTTTCTTTTCGGTATTTACTTTTGTTTTTTTTTTTTCTTTTCTTTTTCCCTCTTTGTTTTCTTTTTTCCCTTCTTTGTTTTTTTTTCTTTCTTCCGGTGGCAACCGCAGTGGTGGTGAGTTGTAACGACAAAGATGACAACAATAGCCCTCTGTCTTCCAATCTGAGTTAAGCGATAATGTGCGGTAATCGCAGTAGACGGCAAGAACAGATCTCTCAGCTTCTGCTTCTTCCGAAGGTGGCTACAACAATTGTGGCCTYTTCCCTGAGCTCTGCCTTGCAACTCACTTTYCACAGTGATGCACAACACCCCAAGACTATGCTGGCAAATGACAACTGGTATTGGCAAATCGAAAAGGCCTTTCCACCTTTCTTTTCATTTTGTTTCGGTGATGGCCACGGAGATGACTTCAAGAGGTGATTAGGTGATGGAGATGACTTCAAGAGGTGATGAAGACAACGAGCAGCTATGACATCCCTCTCTCTGAGCCATAGTGCTGACTTCAACCGGCATCGACAACAGCCTCTGCTTTTCTCTTTTGCCTTYCRATTCTCGAGACGTAAGTTTGAAGCTGCTTTTCTATTCTTTTCGGTTCGTGGACATGGCGAAGAGCAAGATCTTTAGATTTGATCCTCTAGTTGTCATGGTCGCATCCTCTGCCTTCTATTTTCTGGCAGCCATGGCGGTGGCCAGCAATGATGGCAACCAGGGAAAAGACTTCTGCAGTAGTCGAGTTTCACAATGGTGATGACAAGCAGTGACAACAACAACTAGAAGAATTCTTTTCTGCCTTTGATTCTAAGAAATCACAACAGGTTTCTTCTAACAAACTTCTCAAATCAGGATGACAATGCTTAGCTCTTTAACTGAATTTCTCTCTAAGATGCACAATGGGTGATTTCTTGATTCATTTGAGCAAGATGATGTGCAAGTAGGATTCTAACCATCTTTTGATTCAGCTCCACTATGTAGGAATCTTACCCTGAGCATAGCTTGAATATGGCCTCTATATTAGAATTTTGAAATTGCTTTATATCCTAGAAGAACTTCAAACTATGCCTTTCACGCTTTATTTGCATTTGAACATCAATGCCTGACGCGATCTAATCCGAGATGAACATAAACCTTGGAAGGAAGCTCTCGATTCGAACTGATCTACCGATGTTCGAACACGAGGCAATGATTCATAGCAAACAACATGTTCTCAATCATTATGTTCTTCACTATCAGATGACAAAATTTTTAATGATATCAACAAACCTGATCTTTCCCTTTTCTGTAGTATCAGAATCTCTTCTAAGTGAAGCACTAAAGACTGTTTTAACAGACAATCCTTATTTTATTCCTCACTTATTGTTGGTGTATCAGGTCCTATATCAACAGATTCCTCACAAGCATCAGGACTTCTCCTAACGGTAGCAGAGCCGAAATCGACTTTTTCATTGCTCGGCGAATGCGTGATTTGCATATTTTTCCATGAGATAATCAAAAGCATGGCTAGCTAGATGAGATGGATGTTCATAAATTGATATTGTGCGGCTTGTATCATCCTAGATTATCTCGGCAAAGCTCTTTTACCTCTCGATTTGCCGTCGTTGTGCTTGAATTTGCTGGCCTTGTAACTTCTTACCTCATAGCAAGAAGGGTATTGTAGAAGCTTTGGTCACCGGTAGTAAAGCTTGAGGATGTGCTTCAAGGTTATTTACAAAGATTGAGATTGGCCATTCATGATTTGTTTATATCTAGATAAATCATTTGACTATGATAGACTTGTTTGCAAGTTTTAACTTTGCCTTGTGCTTTCTGCTTTTGCTTAATTTCTTGTTCCGTAATGGTAGTAAACAAAACTTGAACAATGAGCTAGTGACCAACTCATTTGGGGCTTATTATGGCTGAATATTTTGTTCTAGTGTAGCCCACTAAAATTGAAAAGCCTTAAAAATGGCCATGAGYTTGGGCTTGACCTCATTTTTCGGCAATGAACTTATTTGTTCCTTCTTTTTCTTTACTCATAATGGGCTTGGGCTTAGGCCTTTGCACAACACTTATTTTCTTCTGCACTCTTACTTCGAAAATCAGACTTCGAGGATTCAGCTTCAAGCCAAGGAGGGAGGTCATCTTTTACTTTAAGCTAGACACCAATACCAAGGAGGGGTTTCRATTTCAAGCCACAGATCACCAACTTGGAGYGAGAATCGGCTTTTAATTTCAAGCCATGGAACACCACTTTAGAGGAGGAGAGCTTCGATTTCAAGTCATGGTTTCTTTGAGGTCGTGATTTGATATATGAGGAGGGTTGATTTACACCATTACTACGAAGGACATCGACTTTGAAGGCTTCGACTTTAATGCTTGGATTTCTTTGTGGTCCCAATTTGCTATAGGAGGATCTTGATTTTAGACCATTGCGGGACTCTAACTTTGAATGATCTGTTAAAGATTTGACTCTGCTATAAGAAGCAAAGAAAATGATATATTATTGAAGATGTAATTGAACTTAGATGTTTTTCTAGGCCTATGTATCCAAAGAAGGAATCAAGTCCAATGTAGTTCATCTTTACATAATTTGAATTGTAATTTAAGCTCGTGCAATCGAAGAGCAATTTGAAGTTTTGTAGATAGTTTTAACTCTTATCAAGGAGTAACATACAATTTGGGCTCATGCAATAAGGTGCAATTTGAAAGTTATGTAGATAGTTTTAACTCTTATCAAGGAGTAGTGTGTAGTTTAGGCTCGTACACAAGGAGCATCTTGAATTTATCACGAGGCATTTAGACAGTTTTAACTCTTATCAAGGAGTAGCATACAGTTTAGGCTCGTATACTAAGGAGCAACTTGAAGTTTTGTTTGTGTTGAATCTTTAACTTCAAATTCTAAGGGAAGATTGCCCCCACTTTGAAATTCCWTCTTCTTCTCATATTTGGTTGATTCTTTGATATAAATTCCTCGACTTTGACTGGCGAGGATACTTATTTCCATATCATGAGTATGCATAGCTAATTCTTCAAACATTTTCAATTGAATTCCTTTTAAAATGTATTGGAGGCCCTAGTGCATGCGCTAGATGCATATCTCAATTGTAGATTATTCAGAGAGGCAATCTTTGCAATCAAGGCTTAGACTTCTACATTGATTGATGTAATCAATGATGGGTTTATCATTCCACTGTCAAATTCAGCTTAATTCAAGTATGCTAGCAGTTTTTTAAGTGCTGTAAAATTGATTTAGGAATTCCTGCTCGAGTTTACTCCAACTGTTGATTGATCCAGGAGTAATATCCATATACCAATCAAAAGCATTACCGTTAAGGGATCTAAAAAATTGTTTGATAAGTAGATCACCTTCAGTTCCTGCATTGTTCCACGTTTCAATAAAGTGGGCTATATGTTGTTTTGGATTTCCTTTCCCATCAAATTCTTGAAGCTTGGAAGGCTGATAATCGATTGGCATTTGAAGACTACATATTCTTTGAGTATATGGATTGGCATACTCTTGAGAAGGTCTGGTGCTTCTTTCATAATTTCTTCAATTATTTTTGTAATAACATTCTTCAGTTGATTTATCGAGATCAATCTATCAGAAGAAACTTGGATGTCTCGCACTTCCTTTRTAGTTTTAGATCCAACTTTGGATTGATTTTCTACTTGAGCATCCTTAGTAGATTCAACATCGTTTGCAGCTTCTGGTTGCTTTGGAGCAGTTTAACTTGTTTCTCCAGTACCATCGAGGCAATTCAACAATTGAGCAAGAGTGATATCTTGCCGTTGGAACTCTCTGCAAGTCCTTCTACCAATTTAGCTAACTTCGTGATTTGTTCTTCAATGATGGCAGTATTAATCATCATAACTTATACGATAGATGAAATTGTGGTAGAGTCTTCATGGCAGAGCTTCCTCAATTGCAGATCTTATTAGTGATCAACAGTTGCAAACTTTACAGAAGACCCACTATCATCTTGTTTCGATATTTGTGAGTTGGTTTTGACATTCAACAAGGACATGGTCATTCTTATGGCAGATTTGATGCCCATTTTTCCTTCTTGAAGAGGAATATCCATGAACATAGGTTTGGAGCATTCGTAGACGAACAGAGGGTTGGAGTGCTCATAGATCTAATTGTCTGAGAAGTACTCCTGCATTTCTTTTCTAGCATCAAATGGTACTCTACTCTGCGTCACAGGTCCTACATATGTGTCGAGATAGTTGATTTSGCAGGAAAACCAATGGTTACGAATCTAGAAGGGGTCGTTCTAGATGTGGAAGGGGTAGGCTTTGAGATGTTGTTCTTGGGAGCCATTAATGAATGTGATTTGATTTATTTTGTAGAGAAGAGATGAACGGCAAAAGTTGTCCCACTAGGCGTGCCAAATTTTGTTTACACGAATATCTYGTCTACAAAATAATAATAGAAAATAAGAGAAATACGAAACAAGTGTATTAATATTATAAATTTGATAAGATACATATTACAATCGTTGAACTGTTCTTGTGGCAAGAACTTAATTCGTTGATTCTTCTCTTTGGAATTTTTCGAGGGCTTCGCAACTTGATCTCGGGATTTGGAGAGAAATTTAGCCTCTCTCCACTTGAACTTTTGGTCCTCAATGTGAATTTTTGGACCTCTTCCTCTTGTGCTCTGGCTTCTATTTATAAGGTAAAGTGAATTGATTTGATTAGTTGAGTCACACATAGGAATGACGTGGCATTATTTGATTCGTCAAGCTTCATCCTTGATTTCCATTAGTTGAACCTTGTCATCCTTGACACGTGTAAGAGCCCCCAGATCATAAAACTATCCCAATCAGGAATGTCACCCATTACCTTCACATATATTACGGAATTGAAAAAAATAAACATTTTGGGATATTGTAATACAAAGGGTTTTACAAAAATTTTGACAGAGTTTSTTCTRTAATATCAACATATTCCCCCCGTATATAATCAAAAAATTCCTCATCAAACATTTCCAATTCTCCACATATAATGAAATCACCTCAAACCCCAATAGTATAATTTACCAACAAAATACTCATGGGTTTAAAATCCARCGGAAGCTTTTGAAAATAAACGTATAAACTTTTAACATTCAACAAGTTCATAAATCAATAGAAAATTGAATTAACATAAATGACTCTTGGATATCAAAGTATGCTCCCAAATGATCTCCACATACTATCTGGTTGATCATCACCTGCAACGTAAAATAAGAGAAAATGGAATTAGCTACTAAGTTCAGTAAGTAAATTCCATGCATAAATACATGCATCATGTACTATATGTTATGATGTTCAAAAATTCACTTTGTCAAAACTTTCAGGAAAAAAACTTTCTTTTCAAATCCTGAGCTCCCTTGGTGTAAKGTCTAGCCATTAAGCTCTACAGCTGCAATCATTATTTGGAACTTRATCACATTCTATCGGTAGAACCCTAAAGTGGTTAACATAACTTAATCTTTTCCTGAACATCACCTTATAAAAGGTGAATAACACATGAATTTCCACCTTAYGAGAGGGTTATGTCGAATGCGCCGGTACCCCATGCCCTATTTCCCACTTGCACCTTTCATGATCTAAGCTTTACACCCCTTTTCAAAATCCTTAACCTTTGGAAATCATTCATCATGAAAATAACATTTTTCCAAACTTCATTCCTCAAAACATTTCTTTTTCAATAACCTTTGGAAAATCATTCATCATAAAAATAACATTTTTCCAAACTTCATTCCTCAAAACATTTCTTTTCCAAATTTTCATTCTTTAAAACATTTCCTTTCTTGAATGTATGATTATGTCCATGCCAGAGAATGTGCAACTATTGTAAACTACATGCTCATGATCATGGACCACATGAACTCTTAACTTAAAATTTYTAACATGTCAATGAGTAGTAAATTCACATACTGGAAATAAAATCATAACACATAAGAGCAATTAAATCATAATAACAATATACATGTATCACAACAAATGAAAATGARGGAATTTACTTACTTTAATTAAACCATGAATTCACATTCAATTCACATAGAGATTCAGTCATAACTACAATATACTCGTATCATAATTATTGAGAATATGGTGATTTACTTACTTGAAGTCCTTAGTAAAGTTGGTTACTTTAAATCGCTAGCGGAGTGCCTTGGTTGCTCACAATGTCAATGTGCCAAAAGTATCATAATATTATTACACAGAGAATATTCATCTAAATTTATTCAACCAAATAAATTCATTTAATGTAAGTGTTCAATGCGCTCATCATTTATCCTATGGGTGACGTTAACCAATAATTTTCGGATTTAAATTTCATGTGGAAAATAATCGAACTACTAATAGTATAAATTAATTTCATGACTCCTAATCATTCTTAAAACAACAATAATAATCATAATCATAATCATAATGTACATTATTTTATCATATAAATCCTAAATTTCACCTTAAATTATATTCCAATATATTTCTAGAAATATATACCTCTTTTACTTAATCGTACTAACTTAAATTTCACATTTAAAAATATTTCATATTTTCCTTAATTAATATTACGTAATACAAAACTTAGGTCATTCAGTTAATTTAAACGATAAAACTAAGGATTCACCTCGAATCCCAAACCCTAGGTGTGGTATCGAGTCTAAGACGTAATGGTGTCAATCATGCTCAGGCTATGATTCTGGTGTTCTGCTCCTAGTCGGCTGGCAACTGAAGATCCAACAGTGAGATGGCAAGAAAACCGGTGAGACAGCAATCAGACGGTGTCAAGTAGTTGCTGGTTCAAGCATGCCAAGTTGATCTAGGCAGTTCAAGCAATGGTGCGGCGATCTTCACATCTAGATTGAACGGGCTATTCCCCCTTTTAGTCAAACTGAGTAGCATAGAATCTATTGGAGCCGCAAGCAACTGACGATGTTTGAGGCGTGGAGGAGAGGAGGAGATGGCAGTATCCAGAACAGAGATCTTTGCGAGCAGTCGTGTGATGGTTGATCTGCGAATAGATCTGTTATGAATCTAGGCAGACGACGAAGAGTGAGGAGGGAGAGAGAGAGAAGAGAGGAGAGGCTGGCGATGAGAGGCGTCGAGTAGGCAGAGGGAGGAGGTGGAGGGAGGTGGTGGCTAGGTTAGGGTGGGTTTTGGGGAAGAAGATGAATAGTTATCTTCTGATCAAGCCAAATTTGTAATTTTTTTAAAAACTAACTTAACCCTAATCAAAATTCTTCCATGGGCTATTTTTATTCCTTAACCAACTAAGCCCAACTGAAATTACGATCTATTAGTTTTCTTATGGCCCAAAATCGAACTTTAAATCCAATTTTAGATTTGAATAAGAAGATAACAGATTCTGACGGGTCAGGCCTAAATTAATTATATAAGACTTCTAATTAAATTAAACTAATAAAATTTCACATTTAAATAAATATACTCATCCAATAATGAATAAATAATTAACCAGTTAGAGAAATAAAAATGTATTTCTAATTGGCACATCGAACGTTACGGCCTCCAAGTCTTTCCTGTAAAATAATCAAACCACTAATAACCATGAATATAATCTAATTAGTGAATTAGAATATAAATTATATAATCATATAAAGTTCGTAAAAATGAAAAATAAATCTCGGGTATTACAACACCTATCGTCATTTCATTGGTTGATATGTCACATACTTCCCAATTTAATGAGAATATTTCAAATTGACTTTTAATGACTTAAATAGATTATGGAAATTTAATTTAATAAAACTTCCATATCTACAATTACGAATCTTTGTAACTATTCCTAAAWTTTTTTTCTTTACTTATTTATATCCTCATGTCATTAGGAGTCTTTATTTCTGCTTCGTTACGACTACTCTTTATGGTGCAATCTAGAGGATCAACTCACATGCCTCATACTTACGTGCACAAATATTTTTTAAGGTTAATTTTGTTATTCCAAAGTCATTTCCTCACCTAATTTTTCCCAATTTTGTCAATTTTAACCAAAATGACTAACGTCTTTTAAGGTCAATTTTGTCATGTCAAAGCCATTTAGAGGATGGTTTGATTAAAATTGGGCAAAATTTTGAAGGGGGATGGCTATAGAGTGACAAAACTGACTTTAAAAAATGTTTTCACCCTTAAGTATAAGGCACGCAAGCAGATCCTCCATATTTCACCATGAAGAATGGTGGTGTGGCAGAAATAAAAACTCATAATTAGATAGGGATATAATGAGTAGAAAAAAGGTTTAGGGATATTTACAGAGAAATGTGGATAATTGAGGTGCATAAAAAGCTAATTTTCCTATTTAAAATTAAAATCTTTGAAATATTAAAAATTTATATATTTTATTTGGAAGGTAAAGAAATTTCAATAAGCAAAATTTAAAAACAAAAAAAATTCACACCTGAAAATAGCCTATTGAAACGATTGTGTTAAATAAGGCCAAGCAACCAGTTAGAAGTCTAGAACAAGCAGCCAACTACTAATATTCTATATGCCAAGAGGCWATCAGCTAAAATCTAAAGGATTTCCAATTGCCAGATGTTCGAAGCCTTAACGAGATGCCGAAGTACCCTTCGATTGACATGGAGTAGGTCACTGGAGGACAGTCGATCGAACAAGTAATAGACAAGGGATTAAGACACTCAGTCGAGATTCAAGCCACGATCTACTAGCAGAATGAAAAATCAAGACGTGGGCCGATAACGAGGAGCGTAAACTAGGAAATGGGGGTGTGGCTTGAGCTTACTCTGTGCACAAGAATGAAGGTCCATCTCGATCGAATATAAATAAAGAGGAACAAGAAGAAGGATGCCCCCCAATCAATCTACAACAAAATTAGACAAATCACGTCTTTGTCAATTTTTTCAATTATGTATTTCAATTTCATATAGCTTGTTGCTTAATTAATGTATCATCTTGCTAGCTTCCTAACCAGTTCTATGTTGTTTTCTTAGCTAATTTTTTTACATCCTTTCTTAGTTAAATGTTATACAACTTTTCTTAGCTAATTCTTATGCAACTTTCTTTAGTTAATCTTTTTATAGCTTTCCCTAGCTAATTCTTACTGCTTTCTTTAGCTAATTTTATGTTGCTTTCATTAGGCAAATTTGTGCAGCTCTACTTTATCAGCTTTACATGCTTTACCTAGTTTGTTAGTCAACTTACGAATCTATTTTCCAGTTTTAATGCTATTTCGTACTTTAATGATCAAGTTCAGTACGGATTTCGCCTACTCCAATATTTGTTCTGATTAGCATACCATCTCTATTTTTGCTTTAGCTCATGACTAATTTCCTTTRCATTATAGTCTATTTTGTGTTTACATCACCTGTTTTAACTTTCCTTTTGGTTGAAATCTTTAGTCATTTTTGTGCCCTATTATCTCAATCTCCGTCATCATTTGATTAGCCCATTGACATACACACTTCTTTAGTTAACTCAAGAACCCCTTCTACAATAAAAGAGGTTKTTACGGATTTGATAAGCCAACCAACAAGTAGCAGGCCTCGYTGTGTTSAAAATCAAAACCACCATGACTGGATCAGTCAATAGCCAAGGAACAGACCTACACACCTATATCCAATATACTCAAAAACTTTTAACCTCCACGGGTTAGCCTTTATTGGCTAGGCATTTCTAAAGACCAACTTAATTGGCATACCTAGTGGTACCTGGTAAGTCTACTGCAGTTGCGCTCTACTAGTCAAATCACTGCCAAAGACCAGAATAGTCCTCCTTGAACATAGGACATTCAGACTAGTGGCATGTCGAAGTTTAGCTCTGTGAACACAATTCAACAAACATTGGAACAAAGCAATAGTCCACAAGAAAGAGTATTTAGACAACAAGACCCTATCACATAATTAAATACTTCAAAAGCTCAATCGATACCAACCTCTTTCATAGCCATTAGACATACCATGAAGCAATGTATTGGTGAACTAATGTAAAACATTGTTCAACGGTTTACTACTATTTTCAGGCCTATGTTGCAGAATGAGATCTAGGCACTAGAACAATGAAGCTATTTCGGATCTTTACCTCCTACTTAGCCAATCTTACCATTGGCTCAGACTATTCTTCCTCTCATGGAGAATCTTGAAGCCATGCAATCTTGGTCCTTGTTTGTGCCTCAATCTCCTCAGGGATCAATTTCACTAGCTATAAGAAATTCTCCTTAGCTTGGTAGGCAACTATAGCTTGGAGGACAATCAAAACTTGGGGGACTGTCTCAGATATAATCTCGGGTATTACATCTGACACTTGGGGTATTTTTTTACAAACTCCTTTGTGTCTGCCTCTATGGTCAGCTAKTAGTATCCTGTTCACATGATCTTTGTAGCCATACTTTGAGCTCCTATAGGTATGCCACATATGGCTTCATGTACTTCCTACRAAATGTAATTTGCATCGTTGGGGGCTATACATTTTCGCAGTGGCTAGGTTTATGATCAGCGAAAAAACTAATGGTTTATGAGAACATATTGTCAGCTGGTTGCTCAAATTTTTTTGGCTTGGTTGGGATGGTCTAGTAAAATCCCTTGGTTGATGTAGTTGATAATATGTTGTATTAAGGTGGGATTGGTGGCCAAGCAATTGATTTCTAACAAATTGATGCTTTTCATGGGTAGGGGGTCAACCCACATATCGGGGGATTCCTAATTTGAGTTTAGACAAGGTATCTGCTTCACAGTTATGCTCTCGGAGTATCATTTGGGTGTGGAAGTATGCGAATTCCTTGGTTATCTTGCGGAATAGCGGTGAGCTATTGTTGCATGTTGTGCTCTGTAGCTTCAAATTTGCCGYTTATTTGTCCAATGACTACTTGCAAGCRGCACCTTAAAATAACACTTTCGATCTGTAAGGATTTGGCTTTATACAATGCTTYTAAGACTACTTTATACTCGCACTCCTTGTTGCTAATCAGAAAGCTATACTTGAGTACRTAAGCAAATTCCARTCCACCGAGACTGATAAGTACCAAGCCTATCCTTTGTTTTCAATGCCTACAGATCCATCAATATAATCAAACCAGCACTAAGCTGGTGGTGGTTTGCTTAGGGCTATAATGTCGTCAGGCATATTTGATGTTGTGCATTCAATGATGATATTGGGTAAAACTTGGTTTCGGATGGACTTCCTTGGATAGTAATTGATTTGGTATTCAMTAAGTTCTAATGCCCATTTCATGAGTTTGCCAGTGTATTCAGGTTTGTGCAATATTTGTCGAAGTGATGCGTTTTTGAGAACCATAATGGTTGACTTTAAAAGTAAGATCGTAATTTTATGGCTATTACTAGAAATGCAAGGAGATGTTTTTCCAATGGTGAATATCTTTCCTCAGGGTCGCGCACGATATGACTGATGTAGTATATGGGTTTGAGAGACTGATTCCTCTAGGAGTATAGGGCGATGTTAGTAGCAATATCACTGAAAGTCATGTACATAAAGAGTATTTCATTAGCAATAGGTACACTGATGATAGTTGGTGTGCTAATGATTCTTTAAGCCTATCAGAATCTTTCTAGCATTCAACATTTCATGCAAAGTGGTCTGGTTCTGGAGTAGTTGTACAATGGTAAGGTTGCTTCTCCTGATTGGGAGATGAACCTGCCAAGGGCAACTAAGCATCTTATGAATTTTTGGACATCTTTTACTATTTTTTACAGCTGCATGTGGAGTATTGCGTGAATTTTTCTAGGTTGGCTTCGATTCCTCTTTTGGAAACCATGTATTCCACGAACTTCCCAGCCTCAACACGAAAAGAGCATTTCTTAGGTTCAGCTTCATTCTGATAGCCTTCATGGTCTGGAAAGTTTCTTTAATGTCATCCRTGAATATTGTCAATGTATTGGATTTGATGAGGATATCGTCTACATAGACTTTGACGTTTCGACCAATTTGCTTTCGGAAGGCTTTGTTGACCATTTCTTGAAAGTTGGCTCCAGCATTCTTCAGACCAAAAGGCATCCTATGGTAATAGTAAATGTCCTCGTCAGTAACTAAGAATGTCTTTTGTTCGTCTTGTTTGGTCATTTGAATTTGATGGTAGCCCTTGTAGGCATCTAGCAGCACAAGACATCATATTTTGCCATGGCATCTACAAATTGGTCAATTAGGGGAAGTGGAAATTGTAATACTAGAGATTTAGTTTCTGTTTTTTCTTTCGAACTTTATATATATATATATATAATATATAGATTATTTATGTTCTAAGCACTAATTAGATTATATTCATGAATCGTTAAGTAAATTGATTAATTTACAGCGGGAAGGACTTGGAGACTGTAACGTTTCGATGTGCTTAATTACAAATAAATAATTTATTTCTTTGTTTTATTATTTGGTAATGCGCTAATGTGTGGGTATGTTTATTTAAAGGTGAAATTTTGCGCACTCTTACTTTAATTAAAAGTCTTAAGATAATTAATTTAGCTTGACCGCGTCAGAGCCCGTTCCTCTTCTTATTCAAATCTAAAACTAGATTTTGGAGCCTCAATTTGAAGCTAGAAGAAAACTCATAGATTTTAATTTAGTTGGGCTAAGTTGTTAAGTAATAAAATAAGCCCATGAACAAAATTTTAGTTTAGGGTTATTTCGCTTTCAATTATATATATATATATACTATATATATGTATATATTATATGACCTGAAAGAAGATGACTGTTCATTCTTCTTCTTAAAACATAAAACCTAACGGCTCACCAACGCCGGCCTCCTCCCTCTGCTTTCACCGATGCGGCTTTCCACTCTCTCTCTCTCTCTCTCTCTCTTTCCCCTCTTCTCTACCAATTGCTGGAACTCCCACTCCATCTCTCTTCCGTTCTCGTCAAGCGATCAGGTGACTAGGTGCCAGGCACCCCAACGCCCAAACGCTCAGCAACCAGATGCTAGAGACTGGCCACCTGGCGCCAGAGCGCTACTTGGCGCAGCTAGAGGACCAGCGACCAAAGCACCCAGGTGGACCAGGCACTGTGAGTCGTTCGCTCGGAGCACGTAGTGCGCTCGCAGCACGTGTGCGACAGGGAGTGGCCATTCGGCAACGCCGGAGGTGTATTTCTTTCCCGGGCAATGATTGACGCCACACGATTTACGAGGTGAATCTTTAAACTTCACACCACACCTAATGTTTTTGGGATTCGGAGGTGAATCTTAGTTTCTTTATTTAAATTAAACGAAATGATACGGTTTTTGTAATTATGTACATAATAATTTAAGGAAAAAAATATGAAATATGTTTAATGTGAAACTTAAGTTATTCAACGAATAAGTAAAAGGAGAATATAATTATCAGAAATATATCGAAATATGATTTAATATGAGATCTAGGATTTGTATGATAAAATAATGTATATTGTGATTAAGATTATTGTTATTTTAAGAATGATTAGTAGTCATGAAATTAAATTGTACTATTAGTAGTGGGATTTGTATTGACATGGAAATTAAATCATAAATTATTGGTTAAAGTCACCATATGATAAAAGATGAAGGTACTAACGGTAAATACCTATATTAAATGAATATGTTTGGTTAAACAAGTCTCAGATGAATATTCTTTGTATAATAATAGTAGAATACTATGGCACATTAACAGTTATGGGCAACCAAGGCACCCCGCTAGCAAAAGTAAACAAATTTACTAAGCATTACATGTAAGTAAATTTTCACATTCTCATTAACATATATATGTTGTTGTTATAATTAAATTGCTCTTAGGTGAATTGAATGTGTAAGTTCTCACATTATCATTAACATATATGTGTTGTTGTTATAATTAAATTGCTCTTAGGTGAATTGAATGTGTATTGAATCTGAGTTCTATGTAAGTAAATTCTCACATTCTCATTAACGTATATGTGTTGTTGTTATAATTAAATTGCTATTAGGTGAATTGAATGTATATTGAATCTGAGTTCTATGTAAGTAAATTTTGACATTCTCATTTAGTGATAATGCAAGTGTGTTGTTATCATGATTGAATCTCTATGTAAATTGAATATGAACTCATAATGGATATTGAAGTGAATTTTTGAAAATCACCACAATCTCATTAATTATGATACGAGTGTATTGTTATTATGATTGAATCTTCTTATGTGAATTAAATGTGAATTGATAATTGCTCTTATATGTTGTAATGTGATATTACTTCTAGTTTGTGAATTTTATTACTCATTGACATGTTCGAAATTTTAAGTTAAGAGTTCATGTGGTCTATGAGCATATAGATTGTAGTAGTTGCATATTCTCYTGTATGGACATAATCATATATTCAAGAAAGGAAATGTTTTTAAAGAATGAAATTTGGAAGAGTAAATGTTTTGAGGAATGAAGTTTTTAAAGATGTTATTTTTATGATGAATGATTTCTAAACGTTAAGGATTTTGAAAAAGGAGTGTAAAGCTAAAGCCATGAAAAATATGAGTGGAGAATGGGGTGCGGGGGACCGGTGCACCCGATCTAACCCCCTTTGGGAAATTCATGTATTATTCACCTTTTATGAGGTGATGTTCAGGAAAAGATTAAGTTATATTAATCGCTTTGCGGTTCTACCAATGGCCCACTGCAGGCTTAATGGCTAAGCATTACACCAAGTGAGTTCACGACTTTAAAGGAATGAAAATGTTTGAAAAGTTCTTACATTTTGAAAAGAAAGTTTTTATGAGAAAGTTTATGAAATRGAAATGTTTAGAAAGCTTTTATTGGGAAAGTGAAATTTTATAACTTATGACATATAGGCCATTATTCATGCATTCATCATGGGATTTGCTTAGTGAGCTTAGTAGCTCACCCCATATTTCCTTATTTTACATTTCAGGTGATGATTAACCAAATGGTGCATGGAGATCGTTTGGGAGCAGGCTTTGATACCTAAGAGTCGTTCTGTTAATTAAATTTTTTTATTTATTTATGAACTTATTGAAAGTGTAAAATTTATTCATTTATTGTCAAAAGCTTCCGCTRAAATTTTAAATATATGAGAATTAAGTCAGTAACATTCTTAGCTTAGGAYAGTTCTTAATTTGGGGGTGTTACAAAAATGGTTTCTTCGGTACGGCTTTGTTGAGATCGGAGAAATTGATATACACATCAGCCACCCTCCATCGACTTTCTTCACAACCACTAGATTGACTATCCATTTCTGAGATTGGATTGGCCTTATTATGTTGGCTGCGAGGAGGTCGTTGTTTTCTACTTGGACTGCCGCAATCCTCTCCATAGCGAAACGTCATTTCTTTTGCTTTATTGGTTTGGCCTCGGGAGGTAATCCTAGTTTGTGTTTTGCCAATGTGCGGGGGATGGTATCCATATTTGTTRGTGACCAAGCAAATATACCTCCAGAGTTGGTCAGGAGTTGAAGTAGAGAGTTTTGGTATCGACCTTGATAGTGTGCTCTGGATGTTGATGGTCATGGAGTGCAATATCGAGGTCGGGGGCCGTTTTGAGCCGTCCCTTGTCATGGATATCATTGGGCGATAAGGTGGCAATTATATAGCATTCCCCATGGGTGGCTTTGTCACTTGTGATGGTGATGTACGCCTAACTGACTGAAAAGGAGATTGTGTTCTCATGCATTGCAATTTGTGCTCTAAAATCGCTGAGGCCAACCAATCAAGGATGGCATTATATGCAGTGGTCACGTGCAGAATCAAGAACTCCACAAATTTAGTGACATGGTGTGGAGCAACACCATGATTATTGGTAGTTGAGTGTTGCCAATTGGCTAGGATCGAATCGCATGTGAACCTAAGTAAGGAGGTGTCATTGAGGATGATCTTTTGTGGCTCTATTCCCAAATGTTTGAAGGCATGCTCAAAAAGCATGTTAATAGAACTTCTAGTATCGACTAAAATGCGGTTCTGGAAATCATATGTATAACCCAAGGGAGTAGGTTAGTGTTATTGTTGGCGACTTGGAGGCAGTTCTTCTGGATTGGGTTTGGTGGTCAATGGCCTAGCAGATCTTTGAGGCGGTGATTCTTGATGATCCGGTCCCCTGGATTCGCCACTGGGCACAGGCTTGTATGAATTCCCTTAGGTGGCCTTCTCGAATGGCATCCTCAAATCCTTTTTGATGTCATAGCAAAATTCGTTGTCATTGCCATGGTCTTTGTGAAACTGAAACAATTTTAGGTGTCTCTATTGGCAGCGAACAGATTTTTGGGTTGCCGAAGATTACCAAATATTTCTATTTGTTTTAGTATTTGGGATCTGGAGGTGTTGAGAGCTGTGAAGTCCTGGTGTTTTTGCTGTGATCTGGATATGATGGCTAGAATCTTGGAGACTGTGTATGGGTACTCTCCCTCAAGCTCGGGAAGTGTTTGTTTTGTGGGCAACTCGTAGACAGTCAAGCTTAGGGGAGTGTTTTTTCTATCCATCGATAGTGTRAAAGGTGTTTCACTCTTCTTTATCTATTTGCCTCTTAGCTTTCTCGTTCTCTTCTTTTGTGATGAACTTCCCGACCTTGTACAAAAGGGTTTCGATTGCGTTTGGCTAGGAGGTGATAGCTTTCGTGAAAGATGACCAAGCTTCAGACCGTGACACAAAACCTAAACGTACAAAGCATTAGTGTGTTCGAGGACATTAATGGCCTTTGAGTTGAAGTAAGTCAATATTGTTTGTCTGTTTCGTCTCGAGCTGCTTGATGTTAAGAAAACAGCCTATGGTCTTGCGGTGTTGGTTACTGCCGAAAAAATGGCTTAAGAAAGAATCTCTCACATGGTGGAAGTTGTGAATACTATTTGGTAGGAGGCTAGAGAACTAGTAGGGGCCTTAGTCGAATAGGGTGCTTAGGAAGGACCGCCAAAGGATAACTTCTATAGCTAAGGCCATGAGCATAAATGCCATGAAGTTATGAAGATGGGAAAGGGTGTCTATAGTGCCATTATATCGGGTGACTTTTGGCATTTTAAACAATGTAAGTAGGGCAACCAGGTGGTAATCTTCTTTGAGGGGATTATTTTGGATGATATTCCATCTTGAAGCAAGTATAGGGAGGTCTTACATCATAGCCTAAACATTATCTTCCAATAATTGGTTCAAATAGTGGGTGAGTGCTCTGGTGCTGATGATGAGTGCCATCAACTCCCTYAGGAGTAATAGGGGGTATTAAGGTTGAGGAGGATCTCCAGTTATGTGTTGGTGAGAGATTCGATTGCCAAGCGAGCCAGGGGCGACTAAGAGTGACCTGATCCACAAGATATGGGGGTTTAGGTCGATGCCTAAGAGGGGAGGAAAGATGATGAGTGGCTTGATGATTTTCCTTTCACTGTTGCTTTGCCTTATCTCATGTGGAGGAATTCTTGAAATTCTTCAAAATGTTGCATAATGCTTTGGAAGTGCTCCAGTTGCTTACGATCTTCAAAGGGTTTGGAGAAAGATATGGTGTTTGGTTGGTTGTGGTACTTCAAATAGTAATGTCTGGGCAGAGTCAGTAGGGATAGTAGAGTGTCTGGGTGGTGGTACTTTTAAGTTTCCAGTTTCTAGGATGTCATTTGTTGACTTGCGACGTTTGGTAGTAGGGGCCATTTCTGAAAGAGGGTATATGTGGTTGTGATTGGTTCTTCAGGGTAAAAAGATAGTGGGCACCAATATGATGCTACCTGGTTCTCTTGTCTAGCAAGACCTTGAAAGCCGTAGTAATATCCAACTCGTATATGTCCTAAATGATAAGACACTTTGAACCTTAAATTAAATTATGTTCATTAAATAATGTAATTAATGTGAGATTAACATAACATTAAATATGAGAGATAATATAACTGTAATAAATGATTTTTATGATTTAAATAGGCTTAGGAATTGGGTTCCAAGAGGCTTTTGGTGATCTTTGTACCTCAAGTACATCATAGCCGTAGGTAATGGAAGTAGATTTGGGGAGTGATCAAAACTAGTGATCAAAACATTGTAAGTCACTTATTCTTGTTGCATTTTTATTACTTTCATTTGCTCTTATCTTGTTTAGTTGCTGCACACAATATTTCTCATTCTTTTGCTTGCTATATTTTTAAGAGATTTGAAAAATACACTTTGTGGTCATATTTTTTAAAAAAGATTCAGTTACCCAGCTTACCTTTTTTTACTTCGTTCGGAATTCATCAACTAAATAGTGGACTATGAGACATAGCTATACTCAAGTAATATCAGTAACTGTATGACAATTGAGCTTGATATTTCCAAGGTCGAGAACCGATTATGAGTTTCACCATGCTGCTTCCCTAAAATATTCTCTTTTTCTTCTTGATATTGAGTTGGCAAAGGTAGTGAAGCTAAAGTTTGATCACCAGAAAATAAAATTAAAAATAATAAGGTGCGAAGTTAAATTGATTCTTCGATCACTATCAGGGTAAGAACTGGACGTTGCCATTTATATATGGACAAATCAGAAAAGAAATAGAAGAATAATAGTAGTATAAAAGAAACTGATCAAATTAATTATTAATGAAACTCATTGAGTTAGGTGAAGAACCCATATCAGGAAAAGTGGGACTGCTAAAACCCGTATCCTGTTCTAAGTTATGATTAATCTTGAGCAAAATAAATTTAGTTAATTCCGTATATGCGTGCAATTCGGCAGACCTTCTACCACTAGCATAATTGAGACAAAAGATGAATATATTTTATGCAATTGCAATGGCCACTAAAAAAGTTAAAATATAGAAGAATAGTAGTAATGTGATTTGTGTACGTCAAAGAGAGGATTGGATTTGACATGTAAAAGTAGAGAGCTTCGAGAACAAGTACTACTTAATGTTATGTTTAGAAAATTGTAGTCTTCTGTGAACTTGTAAATATTTTCTCGGTACACTATAAAGCTTCAAAGGACATATTAATTTGGTCGTAGTATAGAACCTTCTCCCAAGTTATTCTGCCCGATCCTAAATTCAGATCGGAAGGAAGTAGTGACGATCAAGTTCCCATTTTATCACAATAGGACAGGAAAAAGATAGCAGCTTAGTCTTTAATTGACTAATTTGGTAGTAGTCTAGTCKTATCTAAATCTATAAAAGTGGTTTCCCACTATGTGATGTTGGCCCATGAATGATGTACCTATGGGAATAAAAAGGTAAAATATGCTTTTCATATCAGTAGACAAAAAAGCAGCCACGGGATCTACTTGGTATACTCCTGCTTGCCACCAGGGCTCTCTAGGGGACCTCTCTTTCTCCATTTCACTTTTTTCCCACTTCCTTGTACCACGATTTCCCTCCTTGAGGTTTTCACACTCCATAACTCTTTATCTACTTTTCCCCCACATCATATGCAATGTCCATGTTAATTCGTTGCAAGTGTGTGTTTAAATGTGAATGTTGATAGATACTATTACTTCATCTTGATCTGTTTCTACGTGGACATTGTTGCAAGATAAGATGAGTATTGCCACAGGTGTGAGACGATTTTTAAGGATGAGAATTGAGAATTACCGGTCATTATTCTAATTAACATCTAGTTTTACCGATCATTTTTCTTTTTAAGTAACTTCTAGCTATTTATCCACTAGGAAATTAAAATCATATCTGAACCACTTCTACAAAAGCACAAGGATTGACAAAGAACTAATTTGTATATTGTGGCCAGAAGAGTATTTTACATAATAGAAAAGAATTAATACATCTTCATTTTTTCGCCTTAACTAGTATATAGCACTGGTAGAGGCCTACTAGACGGATTTCAACTCTTCCCTGATCATTTTTGTTAGTTAGATTCATATAAGGAGTAATCTACTATTGCAATTGTACTAAATTTTTCTTGCAGAAAAGCAGATGCAACCCGTCATCTGTATAGTCTGGATTCTCCACACTCAAAGAAATATACATATGTATAATGATTATATAACTAGCTTTTCTTAGGACCAGTGGAGCTAATATTTGCAGCCTTTTCATAGTTTAATTTGTATGATTATTTGGTAGGTAAGTTGTAACTTCACCTGAATAATAGAAGATGACGTACTAATAAACTAGTTCCCGTTTGCTTAAATGATGAAAAGAAGATATTGCCATGAGCTAGATAGCAGCCACAGCGGAAATGCATCTACAAATTGGGGCGAATGAGAAGAAATCAAGGAAAAACTATATTTATTTCAAGACTTTGAATACATTATCTATGCTAAATATCCCTACTACAGAAATCAGTAATGGATGGAGGAAAAGCTAGTAGACATAATTGAGTAATAGTGTGAGAGAAGCACAAGTGCAAACGCTTCCAAACAAGAAGAATATAATTAAAAGCAAAAGAGAGAAGCACAAACTACCAAGCAAATGCATCAACTAATGTTGGATCTGAAAGGAGAGTACATGTATGCAAAATGATGATATAGGATACAAAATCTAAACAGATGCTCTCTATCTATGTCCAGTTGTCATGCTAGCTATAAATATAAATAAATCTCATGCTAAGCTTGATGATTTTTGCAAATAGTATTCTAACCATCTGTTAGGGTTTCCAAGCTGAAGCCCAAACTACTGGTTCTTCTTTCCATGTCAAGTAGACTCCAGATTCATGATCCCCCTGAGGTAGCTGGAGTGACCATCCAGYCTGATATCTCTTCAGAAGTGCTTTAACATCATCAACAACATCATCACTAAATCCGACAGGCGAAAAAGATTCCCGGAGCCTCTCCGACCACTGGACTCCTCTCTCCCGGCATTCGCTATCGCCATCCCCATCGCCAGTCTCATTATCATAAGCCAAAACCCTAACTATGCTTCTTGAACACTCCCTCTCTAGCATTAGTCTTTCATTACTAGTTGGTGGAAAGCTCTCTTCTAGCATCTCAAAATATAGAGTTGTGAATCTAAGGCACTCTTCAAAACACTTAACGAAATCAGTCCTCGAATTGGAAAAGTCAGCTTCTTCTTCTACAATTGTCACAACACGGGGATGAAGCGACTGGAGCATTCCGATTACAGCATTACGCTCCTCAACTTGAACTCTTCTCAAAGCTCCTATGCAATTTATTGCAACGGCTTCATCATCTTGAATATTCAAAGTCTCCTTTGTTAGCTCTCCCAAATGATCCGATCCGGTGATTACATTGAAATCAAAGGGCACTCCCATTAGCCTTGCAAACTTCTCCATTCTTTGTGATATTTCCTTCATAACTGATTTGGCGATGCTAGTGGTTATAACCACGGTTAGCTTTAGGTGTGGTGTTTCATCATTTCTTGTAGCTAAGGCTTCCAATAACGTCGGCCATTGAGTACAAAGAGTATTGCTAATATCAATAATGTGAAGTTTGCTCTTACCTTCTAAGGCTTCCATAATTGCACCRTTTGATGCTACATGACCAAAAGTTGTCCATGGACTAACCTCTTGGAACTTCAGTATTAATTTTCTTGCAGAATCAAAAGAGTGACTCTTCTCAGCAACTGAAGCTAGGGTTTTGTAACACCTTTGGCCGGACTCCGTGGCCTTACAAAAAAGTGCTTGCAAGAAATAAGATGCTAATTTCTGATCACAATCTCCATATGGGGATGCAAGCTCATTTAACATCCATAAAAGATGATGGATCTTGCTAGAATCCTTCTCAGAAATCGCGATCGCACATTCTCTAAGAAGCCTTGAAGCCCACTTCCCGTCTGTGCAAGGACCAGCGGAATCTGAGGATCTGCTGGTCGATGTATGACTACTTTGGTGTTGGTTAGAGTTTTGCATGTCTATCTGAGGACCATTGGTTAGAGAGTTGATATGCAAGAAGGTTGTTTCTTTCGGATTGAAGAAACTCATGTCCACGGATTCTTTTAACTTTCTGGCACACTTTTGGGTACTTAAAGTAATTTGATTAAAAATATGGATTGGAAGTTATTATAATTGAGGTCATAGTCATGATATTGTATTACAATTAGCTAATATGTATAAAGCATAAATTATTATTATTATTGTTATTTCTTTTTTTTTTTTTTACAATTAGCTAATATGTATAAAGCATAAATTATTATTATTGTTATTTCTTTTTTTTTTTTTTTTTTGTGTGTGTGGGGGATGCTATGCAACCAGCATATTACCTATGCCCTAAAACTAATTATGTTGATCAGAAAAGGAAAGCTTCCTCCATAAAATTGCAGAAGACTTCATAACTCCTTACCCTTTTTAGTGTATCCCAAGAGATTATAATTTATATTGGAGAAGTCTGCAAAAAGAAATATTATATATGCATGAATATTCTCYTGAGGAAATTCTGATATGTTTCAAGTTAACTAATTGTTTTAGGTAAATGTATCTCCTGCGACTTATATATTGTAGTCCAGTAATCAAGTTCTTACTACCTTGACATGTGATACAAGAGAGTAGAAGTTCAAAATTCAAACTTCAAAATACTAAAAGAAATACTTGCAATTTAAGTTGGTGTATTAAGCCAATTGAAGTTTATGTTCTCGATTGGCTTTTCCCCATATGAAAATTGACCAATCCTTGCTTTCTGATACTTTGTTTCCAACCAATGTTAAAAAAATAATCCCCTTTGTAAACTCCTTAAACTAATCAAATAATGCATACTGTTTTGTTTCTCCAGAAAGAGGGCACGGAAAATAATAAAGGGGCTAAGAAGGACATATATCAAATATTGGTTGTCTATGGCCAGAAACCTATTGGTGGTCCATGTTATATATGTTTTTTTCTTTTTCTCGACATAAAAGTGAAAATATAGAGAAGAACAAATACATCAGCATAACATTATAATATGTCAGTGTCAAACTATTTATTTTAGTGAAGGAATAAAACCTGTATCCCTAGAGATAAAATGTAAACTTCGAAATCTCCATTAATTAATAAGAAACTACTAATGCAAAATTAACCCTCATAGATGACAAGAAAACAAAGAGATGATGATAAAAGCAATAAGAGTTGAAGTAGACAAGTTAAGGATCTTGATTAGGTTTTACCTATATCAAACAATGTTACTCTTTTCCGAAACAGTTATATATTGTAAGAAGCAGACAATTGAGCAACATTTAAACCCTATTCATTAGGAGGGAGAGATGATGAAAATCGAGCCTCTGACCTACTTGTTAAGGAATATGTTTATATATATTGTACTGAACATCTATATGTTTTACATTTATAAGCAGATCCAGTTAATTACTTAACTGCTTAAACTGTAAAAGCATTTGATTATGTGATTTTTCATATTCTAGAACCATCCAAATTGTCAGTATTTCAAGATACAATTTGATCTCATAGCTATGACAATATTAACAACAAATTTCTGTCATTTTAGAGGCCAATTTAATGCTTATAAGGCATCCAAATTAATAATCATCTTTCCTTAACCGACAATTTAAACTTGTAATAGCTATAGAAAATTATTGCATGAGGCAGCTTATTGTCCTTATGTTTGTCTCCTTGAAGATTTATACGAATATCTTTATGAGTCAAATACTATATAATATAGGAACAACTAAAAATAAATTACCTGTCATACAGAAGCTGCTGCAGGCCTCTTTGTTTTCTCCCAAATTAAATTCACTAAACAAAGATTTACCCGAACTCATTTTATAATTAAAGAAGAATTGAGGTAATATTAAGGTATCATTACAAGTTTATTCCACTTTTGTAATGAAGGAAGAAGACGAGCATAGAGTTTATGTTCCTTCTGACAATCAGTTACATGCCTTGGTCAATACTTCATGTAATATATATATATATATATGCTTCTTTATAACTTATGATTCAATCAAAGTGGTCCTTCAGACAGAGTACAACTTGTCTGCATGTGTTTCAATAGATCAATTTTTATATATAATTCCAGTGAAAATATAATTTACCTGGCAATCGATCTTCCACAATTTACCTAATTCAGTAAATAAAGCTTAACTTAGTTATTTAATTAATCAATCTTCTATATACAATAATAGAATATGTAAATCGAGTACAAAAATCAATTATCGTTAAGTCACTTAATCAAGTTTAATATCACTACTCCTACCTAACAGAAAATTAAATTAATAAGAAATTCAACCAGTTTGTCTGTTATAATAGATAATAAACTTTAATTAATCCAACAATATTCATTCAGTTTGTCGGTTGTATTTGGAATTTTTTAATTGTTGAAAGTTAAACTTGTCTTATAGGGGCAATTAAATAAATTGGATTGCCAAAAATAAAATAATTTAAGATGTTTATAGTTGAGCGCACAATAATTTCATGATTGATTAAGATCAGAAGAAATTCATTCACTAAAAGCATCTTATACAACACTTAATCGTTGTTTATTTTAATTTTTTATTTTTTTGCTTATATGGGAATGATGAGAAGAGAYATATTTTAGATGCCAAGGGGCTATAATTGGATATACCATTATTTTTGATACAGAAGTTTCTATAAAAATAAGAAATGCCTTACCTTTGAGTACGATTTGAACTATTAATTTACGTAATTGAAAGTAACCAATTATATATAGCACCTTTGAGGTTCAAACATGAGTGAATATGTTGTGCAGGAAGACTAAAGATTCTTTTAACTAAAGTGGCTCCATCAAAGTGATCCTGAATCAAACCAAAAGCAGGAAAAGACATAACAATTTGTAAGGAAAAGGGAAAAGTAGAAAAAAAGAAAGAAGAAAGAAGAAAGAAGAAGATCATGACGGCCAAATAAGAAAGAATCTTAACTTTTGGGTCCTATAGTCCTTCACGAACCAGTGATGATTAGTTGAAACGTTTTCAGATATGAGGTTTTATTTTTTTCAATCAGTAAACGTTTCACTTCTTAACGAACATATCGTTGTTAATAATTTAAGACAATTAATAATGAAACAACTAATTAGTGAACAAACAAAACATTCTTGTTTTATGTACTTGAGAGATTTGTTAAGAAGAAGTAATTAGATGTTAGGCCACACAAGCTTTTCTGATTAATTATGTAATTAGATGTCTTTAGCTAATAATTTTATGTACCTTTAAGCATCTTTCCACGTGATTTACCACAAATTAATCCCCTTATAGTTAGATGATTACATAAGCTAAATGCTAATCATATGACATTGATATGATGTCTAATTCAAAGTTCATTCATTCACATGTACGTCAAGCAAATATATGTCATTTGCTAAATGAATGCTATAAATCAAATCACAGTAACTGCATAAAATTTTGAGATTTGATTCTATATAAACCAACATAAAAGTAAATTGTTATTAACTTTAGCAAAGTACCCATCATTTTAATAGGTTTAGATTATAAATTATAATGAAAATTTATACATCTAGATATAATGGCACATATATCTCTTAGAGATATAAATTTTCAATACAATAATATTTATAGTTATTGGATTTTCCGAAATGTGTCAAACACATAAATATAATGCTAGTAATTAACAAACTACCATCAACATTTACAGAATGATAAGCGACCACATTGTTGTCAGAGAGTATCTATTATGATGTTACCTAACCTTAGCGCCTTAAGTAGTGCCGGTTTGTCAGACCGAATGATCTTCCAAGTCTAACAAAATCCGATACGTTCGTTACCTAACTTTAGAGCCTTAATATGCGTTCGTTAGCTCTGCCTAATCGATCGGCGTTAGCCGATACATGATCAACCATGATAAGCTCTCCATCTGCAATGTTGGTTTTGTTTTGTGTTGCCTGAAATTCTCCTAGGTTGTATGATTAAACATGACAGGTCTGAGTTTGTAAACCTTATTTAAGGTAAGTTCTTCAGTTTAAAAGAAAAAAAAAAAAAAAAACACTCTTAATTTGAGGGAAATGTTAAAAAGAAAGTCCTATTCGCTCTTTGAATTCTAGCTATATAAGAAATCCTTGATTAATAATGACTCAAGACAAAATTTGAAAAGAAAATGAAAGTATTTGCACTGATATGATATTGATCCACAACCCAAATCAGATAATCCAATTTAAACTAGAAACAAGGAAAAGTTGAGATTAAAATGCAATAAGAAATTGAAAGAGCTACACTTAAAACCAAAAGCTGTAAAATGAACTGGAAAAGCTATATATATAAGCAGTGACAGAGCAAGAAAATTGATGTGCGGGACCCAAATAATTCTTTTTTTTTTTTGGGAGGCAAACTATATAATTTCAAACTTTAATTAGGGTCAAAACTTATATAGTTTATAAGTCAAGATTCAAGTTGAAGAAATKAAGTATCAAATAGTTGTATTATAGTTGATTGTTGCGCTGATTATTGGACTCTTTTTTCATCTCATTTTACATCTCACCACGACCTATAAGAAAGTGAAAGATCAAGATTGAAAAGAAGAAATCTCTTATCAAAATAATTATAGAAAACATGAACCTTCAAAAGAGTACAGATTTGCTGCGAGATATCTAAGAGATTATACCATAGATGACTTATCTGAAGGCATAAAATTTAGAAAGCATTTCATTGATTATCTTGCTTTATTAACTCAACTTGAACCYTGAAATATTTATTAGGTTTTGCTTTAAAATTTTTATTCTGATGCAAAATGAGTTGAATCTATTTGAAAAAAATTGTGTGTAATTGTATGCTCAGATCTTATAGGTATGCTATTATTGTCACTAAGTAAATGTTCAGAAGAAATCTTGATGTTTTTTATGTTAATGGTGGCGTTAGAAATGTAGCTGGATTGGCTGCCCAATGACTCAATTAAGAAAGAGGGCATTAATATGATGAGGCTTTTGCTTCCATTGCTAAATTTAAGTTCATTACAACGATCAATATGCCCTTCTTTTTCAAATGTATGTTATTTGGTGCTAATGAGATTTATTGAAATTCTTGAACAAGATGCAATGTCATACTTCCATTGCTGGAAATGATGTATTGGACATAAGGAAATGTTATGATAATATATATAATTTTTTCTAAGATAATACAGTGGTATGCATTGATAAATGTATATGAATTGGTATATTTCTTTGAAAACTATAAGGGATGATGATTCTGATATGATTCTTGCAGATATGATTCTAATTCATTCTCATMAATTTAGTTTAGGTATTTGTGAATATTTATTATTATTTTTTTAATYGTGTTTCGTGTAAGTGGTTAGATATTGGACATGTGATTATGCTTCATTTTGGGAAATGGTTGAACATATGAAATGACATTGATAATCTTGTTATGCAATGGTACATTGTGGATACTCCTACAAAACCATTGGCCGATCAAATGTGATGCAAGCAGAGGAAAGACTTAGGTGAAAGAACCCAAGAGGGAGGGGTGAATTGGACTATGAATACTTTCTCAAAGTTCAAGGAAAAACTAATGTGTTTTTCAAACTCTCCTTGAAATATCTTCAAAGTTTAACTGAAGTATTTATGCGGTCAGTTTAGAAAGATGTCAAACCTAAAATGCAATGAATGCAAAAAGGAACAAGTGATTTATAGTGTTTCGATCCATTTTTCAAATCCACATGTACTATACAAGATCGTAACCTTAGGATTTCAAAGTCCTATAGTCACTCTGGATTTTTTCCTAGCAATATGTGATGCATAAAGGGCTCATCTATGCATAAGTTTTACTTGTCAGATAGGCTTCAACCATTTAACCAAGGATCACCCTCAAAAAGGTTTCGTGTATCTCGTTCAACCTCAATATTCACACACTGCTGCTACAAGACTCCCCACAAGAGGATTTTACACAACCTTGGCTTTTATAAATAAGGTCACTCTCAAGAGAGTTTTATGTCTCGACAACCTTGACTTACACTTAGTTTTTTCAAATAAATTCCCAAATCTATTTGAATCTTCAATAGCGAGGATTTTGACAATCCTAAGCTTAAAGTGGAGATATGGATTTCATTGATCAGGAAGATATCTTGTTAGATGTAAGCAGCTCAGCTAAATATTTTCAAAGGATTAGCATGAAGAGCTTCACAAATGAAGTGAAAGAATATCATCAAATCTCTTCTGTGTTTTTTGAAAGATATTTTATATGAAAGCTCACTCGTTCTATTTACTTGTTCAAAATGACCAGGTGGGAGAACCATGTCTTAAATAGTCAAATGTCCAATAGCAATGAATATGTTCGTATAGTAATAAATCCATCCACTGTTATTTTCATGACACGTATAATTTGGATGGTCGAAATATCCATGATGTTCATCCGTTTTATCAGCTCGAAGAATCGAAATGGATACCCAACGTAATTACAGATGTTCTAAAGTCTATTTAAACATGAGTATACACGAACAAATTTTGCATTAAATTAAAAGATAAGAAAAATAGTGACAAATGTATAATTTATTGATATTTGAGGTAGTGACTTAGAATCTGCGAAAATTTTAAATCAAAAGAACATGTATTTTGATTTTTCTCTTAAAGATGTTTGCAGTAAAGGTCAAATATTTATCTGTACCAATGAGAAAATATCCTTTTCAATATATATATATATATATGAAGAAGGGAAGTTTGAGTCTTTTTTGATGATGTATTTGCCTCAAAGGTCGAATCTTTATCTGCACCAATGAGAAAATAGCTTCTTCAATATATACATGAAGTAGGGAAGCTTGAATTTTCTTTGATGAAGTTCTTGATCCACTGCAAAAGTTGAAGCTTTGAGTATATTTTCTAGATGGAGTTCTTGATCTTCAGTTTTACAAATATCACTAACATCTTGTTGAGAGCTTGCGTCCATCTTGAGAGCTTATGTTTGTCTGATTATATCTTGAGATATTTATAGGCAAATTGTCTGGTTATATCTTGAGGGTTGCCCTTTTTATAGGCAAAGAGTTCATATCCTTTTAGGTGATTGCTTGTAGCTTGAATGTGCTTCTTGTTGCCCCCTCTTATTGGACTTCTTGTATTGGATCGACCTCAACTATTTAGTTTGGATTGCCTTAATAAATAAGATCCATCATGAGACGAGTTCAATTTATCTGGTCTTAATGCAATTTGACAACCTATCTTTATAATATATCAGATTGACTTCAATTGATCAAAATAATTGGGTTTCTTTGTAGATTTAATTAAAGAATCAAGATTAAGATTATGTAATAATCTTGATTAAATAAAATAATTCTTTTAATGTCTATAAACACCCCTACTTTAATGCTTGTGACAAGTCTATATTTCTTGAGCTTGAGAGCAGGATTTGAAGTTCACATGTTGAATAGAGAAGTTGAATTAAAATTCAAAGTTGACTCTTCAATTGAATTTTGGTTTCCAAAACCATATAGGTTTTGAACTTGAAGAAGTTTCACAAGAGCTCAAAAATAGTTAGCTCCCAAATTGAATTATCATTCACTCTAGGTTAAGGAGAGTGCCACAGTCATGTATAAAAGGAGGCCTTGTGCTGTTTTATTTTCTTCGCCACAAGTCAAAGCTTCAAAGATAGTTTGTCATCTTTACTTGCTTATTTGCATTGGTGTCCAACTTTTTAGCTCATCGAGGTATGTTTTCTACTTCTTTTTTTCTTCCTCTCTCTTTCTTCCTTTTTCTTTTTTTTTTATGCCACACTACCTTGATTTGATGGAGTCCTTGGAGTCTTTAAGGATCTCTCCATTAATGTCAAGAATTATTTGTCCATTTGAAGTGGCGAAGATAAATCCATCAAGAAGGGATTGAGACTATGTAGTCATCCTCCAACACAAGATTCTTCTGCAAAGTCATCGCCTCCTTCAAATGAGCCCAACATGAAAGAATGGTATTTGAGATTGTCCCGTGAAGATGGAAGGATTTTTGATTCATTACAAAATCTTCTTCACACTGGTCTTCGTTGGCGAGGTTAGATGGAGCGCCACCTAAAAGCTTAACGTGGAATATATCTTTATCAAAAAATACTGGGAATGGCTTGAGATGATCTTAAGTTGAAACAAGAAGCTCGTTTGTAAGATTTCGATATACGAGGCACTGTATGCGTCATTTTTCATGTACGATCAAAATCTTGACATTATGCGGGCCTTTTGTGAAGCTTAGTGTGCCTTGCAACCACGAAATTGGTTGGTGAAAATGTCTCTAAAAAAGAGACACCTTCCCCTGTGTTGCAAGCATTTATTTACCGCATCCYATCGACTGCAGCAAGTAAGAGGGAAGAGGACTGACATCTCTCTTTCACAATGGATTGTCTTTTAGCTCGAAGGAGAAGCCAAGCTCACTAAATCAAAGTGCTTGTGAACAAACGAACAAGCCACCCCTCAACTACCCCACATCTTAACGGTATATATTTTGTTTAGGAGGGGTGATTAAACATGAAATTTCTTCCAAGCTGCCAACGTATCACAAGGGAAATTGGGAATCAAGTCATAATGTAGTTCAAACTAGTTTATTTTCCATTCACAGTTTGAACTTTACTTATTTCAGGAGTAATTTGCAGTTTAAGCTCGTGCAGTCAAGGAGCATTTTGAAGCAATGTGCAACTTGAATTTTTTGTTGAGACATTTAGATAGTTTTAACTCTTATAAGATGTATAGTGTAGTTTAGGCTCCTACATTGAGAGCAACTCATTCTTTTCCTAGCAAAATTTAGACAATTTAATGCAATTTAGACTCGTCTAGTACGGAGCAACTTAAATTTTTGTTGTTGTAAACTATGTGGCTTCAAATTCTAAGGAAATGCTGCCCCCACTTTGAAATTCAATTATCTTCTTATATTTGTGTGACTCTTTTATAGGAATTCCTCAACTTTGATCGATAAAGATACTTATTTCCATATCGTGAGCATGAGTAGCCAATTTTTCCAACGTCTTCTGTTGAATGCCTTTCAATATATATTGAAGATTCTGATGCATGCTTGTATGCATATTGCTATGGCTGAACTTTCACTCATTCAATATTTGCAGTTAAGTTTAGATTTCTCCCCCTTTTGATATAGTCGATAATAGGCTCATCTTTCTATTATTGATTATTGGCTAGCACCCTCATACTTACAGTTCTTTGTGTACTGTAAAAGCGGTTCAAGAATTCTTGTTCAAGTTGCCCCTAACTATCAATKGAGTCAGACTCTAAATCTATGAACTAGTTAAAAGCATTTCCTTTTAATGAACGGACAAACTATTTGTTGAGTAAGTTTGTATCTGTAACAGTAGTGTTGCAAGTCTCCACAAAATGGGTCGCATGTTKCATTAGATTTCCTTTTCCGTCGAACAGCTGGAACTTTGGTGGTTAATATCTTTTAGGCATCTTCATGCTATCAATTCTTGAGTTGTAAGGCTTCATATAGGTTTAGAAAGACATAGCATCTCTATCTCCTTTGCCCTTGAGGGTCCCCTTGATGAATTTCTTAAGTTGGTCCAATGGAATCAAGCCATCAGAATTTACTTGGATAACTTTATCCATCACTTTTGATTTCATCGCATTGACTTACTTTGATGACACTGCATCATCATGAATTGTGGGTTGATTTTCCAGAGTTTGGCTAATCTCAGGAATTGTTTCGACTTTATTCTCTAACTTGGCAAGCTGTGCATCTTGATTCTCTATATGTTTCATCAATCCTTCCACCAATCTTCTTAAGTTGGTAAGTTGCTCGTCAGTCTTGCTATAATCCATTGCTGAAAGAGTCCTTGCCTTATTTCTTGTCATAGGTCCCTTATAGTAAGAACCTTAAGCAGCATCTGTTAAACATTGTGAGTCCATAAGTCAAATTTCTCTTTGAACTTGGTTAGGAGAAGAGATGTGAAACAGAGACGGCCCATTGAGCATGCCAAAATTTGTACACAAAGAAATTTCGAGTAAAACACTAGCTCTTTAATAACTATCATTCGTAATAGGAAATCTCGTAAAATGTGACTATGTGAGAAGTTATAGTAAACATTATAAAAGTTCTAGAATTAGAACATTTATTGAATATTCATTTAGTTATATATGTATATAATTATTAATTATCATAAATAAACAAATGGTAGTTCAGTTTGTTTGTTTGAGAGAATTCGGCAATAAGATTTTATTGAATAAAAAATGAAATCCTAGAACTATTTAGTATTGATAATTAGAAATTTTCATTTCTGTTGATTTATTTTATTATTTAGTTAAATTGGTCAATTTTGATCCCACCATATCTTTTACTAATTCACTATTCAAAAGTAATGACGATAAGATAATTAAAAAATGAAATAGAAGAAGATAAGAGAAAACAAACGAAAGTTATCTTCATTCACTATTCCAGAAGTCACGCCACTTTCTCTTCTAATTTTTTTTTTTTTTTTTTCATTCTTCTCTCCGTTTCACTGTCTTCCTTCTATCCTATTCTCTCTCTTGCTGCCAGCACAAGAAGAGCAATTGGACGCCACTGCCATTTTCCTTCAATCTTCTTCTCTGCTTCACCATCTCGCTCCTCTATCAAATTCCTTTCTTCTGGCACTCTTTCTCTTCTCTATTTTCCAGCCCCAGCTACCGATACACACACTCAACACTCACTTTTTCTACCTTCATCAGACAACCGTCACCTCACCAACCTCTTTGTTCTGTGTTTTCTTCTTCTCTTCTGGAGCATTATTGATTCTCACTTTTTATTATGGAGTTGAAGTTCTTCCATTTCCTGGGTTGAGGCAAGGTTAATGAAAAAGCCTTCCACTTTATTCTTCTTCTTGTTGTAGTAACTTGAATGAATTAATTCTTGTCCCATTTGTGAGCTAAGGTTGGATCTTTTCCACGTACTTTTTTTATTTTTAATATATATGAAAACTATGTGGATGGTACCTTATTTCTTTGATAGATTTGGGGATGTTAGATTTATAGCAATTTCAATTCTTTGAACTGTTTGAGTTWTTTTTTGGGCCCGGATATTGGTGCCTGGAGTAGCCACCGAGAAAATTCCACATTATGTTGTGATGAACCCGGAACTTGATTTGGGAAATCATGCTTTTGTTTACATTATTCTGAATTTGGTTGCTTAAGATGGTGATTGTGGAAGTTGGAATGTGGTTGTTGTTGGTTTACCAWTCTTGATAAAGAAACCGAACAAGTATTTTATTGTATTTGTTCTGCACAAGTGGTAATAGCTATGAAAAGGCTTAAACTCTGCAATTGATACAATGTCTGGAGCTTGAGAATTGCATGATATTACTTCATAWTGGTTTTGGGCATTTGTTGACTCTGCTGGAGTTAAGTAATAGATTGGTGGTTCAGGATAGAATAATTACCGATGGATGGGGGCAAAATTGACGCTGAGTGATGTTATAAATTCTCATTTATGTAATTTGATTATTTTCATTTATGCTGATTACTGGAATATGCAAGCCTGGTCCTTATTTTATCCATTTTCAATACGTGGGCCTTCTCACTGGGCCATCTTTGGTACAAGTCCATTCTTTAGTATAGTTAGTTTTAGCCCAGTTAAAGAGTGACGTCCATTATCCAATATAGGAAAGGCTAAATTGTTTGGGCTTAACTAGACAACATTGGTTGGTTTACAAAGGAATTGGGCTTTGAAAATAACGRTCAGAATATAACATTTCCTTGGGCTATAATTTAGTAAAAGCCCAAAGAGATTGAATCTTGTGGAATATTTTATTGGGCTTTAAATTGACAATGGACCAAATAACAAATGTGGAACTTGARCATTATTTTAAACTAAAGAACTACTATTATGCATTATTGGATTAATTAGTTGGACTATTGATTCTTATTCAGGACTTTGAATTATTATTTGATCTTGGACCATATTTAAGATATTAGAATAAATAAAATAATTTTCTTAGAAATCCTAAATTCAGTTTTATTAAATTTCAAAACCTCGGGTAACATTTAATGAATTATTTATTTTCTAAAATTATCGTAACCTCATCTTTAGATTTAAATTAAGATAATGTTTTTTAATCTTATCATAGGACACGATAACCGAGGGATTTAAAAGTTTAGTGTGCGAATYAAGAATACTCAGGTGAATTTCTCTATCTTTTAAAACACCGCAAAATGTGCTTGTTTTCATTTAAGCATACTCTARATAAGTTTTATAAAAGTTCTTGCATGCTTAATTGTGAGTTTCTCTGCTTTATGAACTTTCAAGAATCAGTGATTTTGTTACTCTAAAGGAATACTTTCAAGTACTCTCAAATGCTTCATTCTTTTGAAAAATTTTGGTACATATTATTCCAAAAAATCTTCATGTATTACAAATTTCATATTAATATGATATATCAAATTCATGATTTATTATAAATCCTGTTTACTCGATTGACATGAAAATTCAAATTTGGATTTCGAATAATTATTTTCACAATTGACTTGAATTTTAATCATGAATTTAATGAGATTACTAATTATCGTGTACACCAGCTTGTTATTGAATTGTGATAATATTGAAATGACTGAGTACTCAGTCGGTGACTCCAAGTAATAGTCTAGTGGATAAAGTACTACTGGTCCCCAGCATGAGTACCTCTTGAGCCACTTAGACGAGTGCTTTGGGAGTTACCAAATGGCCAAATCTGTGGACCATACCTATGGTGGACTGGATCCGTTCGAGTAGATGGTTGCATCATATTGTACCTACAAGATATATATTGGATGCTTGTACCCTTGGTTAGGAGGTATAACCTGAGGGCACCTACTCCTATAGTCGCGGGTAGTCGACTAAATTGTTACTATTATTCATGGGGTTTGGTTGTAAATCACATGCATATTCGGAGTAATAAGGTTAGTATATCTTAACCCGATAGAGTAAATTTTTTACGGTTAAGGCTTGATTCTCTTGACCTTATACATGACATGAAAAKTTTTGTTGCATGTTTCTTCAATTGAAAGTTGAATTTTTTGAACCATTCCTTTTCATATAACGATTTTCCAATAAYAGTTGATTTTCTCACTAAATTGAATTGCCATGTTTTTTAGATATTATTATTGAAATTGTACACTAACACACACTCATGGAACTCACTGAGCCTAGCTCATTTAATTTATATGTTTTAGTAAGAGGTACAAACGAGTACTAAAGTCGGGCAACTTTAGTTTTAGAAGAGTTATGTTGTGCATAATGTTTTGGTGAATCCTAAGAGCTCTAATTATTTGTAATGATTAGAATGTACATATGATCACTGAGGGTGGTTCTTAGTGTTGTTATTTTATATTTTGGTTCTTAATGTTGTTATTTTATATTTTGGAATATTGTATAGTGATGTTTAGTTTTGTATAAATTTAGAATCATATACATTGTAAGATGTTGTAATTAATGAGATGTTCATATTTCAATTATGCATCTAGTTGCTTTGAATGTTCAACTGCATCAACTATCGAGAGGCAAGCAATGCCAAATACAACCCCAGTGGAACTTAGGGGAGGGCAGGTCATCACATTAGTCTAATTAAAAGACAAGAAAARTAGTGACAAATGTATAATTTATTGATATTTGAAGTAGTGACTTACAATCTATGAAGAGTTTAAATCAAAAGAATATGCTTCCCAATTATTCTCCTAAAGATATCCGCTTCAAAGGTCATATCTTTATCTGCACCAATAAGAAAATATCTTCTTCAATATATATATACACACATATATATATGAAAAAGGAAGTTGAGTCTTCTTTGATGATGTGTTTGCCTTAAAGAATAAATCTTTATCTACACCAATGAGAAAATAGCTTCTTGAATATATTTATGAAAGAGGGAAACTTGAATCCTTCTTTGACGAACAATGCAATGATCCGCYACAAAAGTTGAAACTTTAAGTATATTTGCTAGATGGAGTTCTTGATCTTCAGTTCTACAAATACCTCTAGCACATTGTTCAGAGCTTTCATCCTTCTTGAGAGCTTCAGTCTGTCTRGTTATATATTCAAGGGTGCCCTATTTGTAGGCAAAGAGTTCATATCTTTTTAAGCAATTGCCTATAGTTTCAATGGGCTTTTTGTTGCCTATCTTATTGGACTTCATATATTGTATCGACCCAACTAATTTATTTTGATCGTCTTAATAAATACGATCCATCACGAGACGAGTTAATTTATCTAATCTTAATGCAATTTGACCGCCCATCTTCATAACATAATAGATTGACTTCAATCAATGGCTCAAATTCAATTGATCCAAAATAATTGGGCTTCTTCGTAGACTTAATTATATAATCTTGATTAAATAAATTAATTTTTTAATGTCTACAAATGTAATACCCCCAGATTGGAAACTGTCCTAAGTTGAGAATCTTACATCAATCTACTCGCAAATAATCAACTATCCATTTAAAATTCAATAATACCCAAAAGAGTCAAAAATGTATTTTAACAAATCTTCACTATCCCAACATTTATTCAAAACAACAATAGTAGAAGCCTCAAGAATTTAAACCATTCAAAAAAATATAATCATCTTATTACATAAAATAAGTTTGAAACGTGTTCCTGGGTGTCATAGCTCGCCARTAAGCGATCTCCTCGCCCCATCCGATTACATRTCATCTAAAATGAAACATAAGAAAAAGAAATGAGTTAAAAAATTCAGTAAGTAATCTCATGCATGAATGCATAAACATGTCCTATATGTCATGAAATTTTAAAATTTCGCCTTTTAAATGAAAAACTTTCCAAACATTCCCTTTTTCGAAATCTCTTTACAAAACCTTTCCTTCAAAATTCACTTACAGTAAAACATTCCACTTCCTTTCATTCGTGAGTTCACTGAGTGTAATGTCTAGCTACTAAGCTTGCAGTGGGCCATTCTTATTTGGAACCCGATTCCATTCCTACCAATAGAACAGCGAAGCGGTTAACATTGCTTTTTTWAAAAAAGGTTTTCTTTCCATACTTTAACCTCCAAGGAGGTGAACATTCCATTCTTACCTACCCTCCAAGAGGGTAGGGTCGGGGCGCCGGTCCCCCACGCTCTATTTTCCACTCACATCTTTCGTGGCCTGGTTTACACTCTTTTTCGAAAACTTTAACAATTTCAAAAACTTTAACAATTTCCTTTAAAATTTTATTTCTTAAACCATTCACTTTCTAAATGTGTGAATGGCTCATGCCAGAAGCGATGTAGAATTCTAACTACATGCTCATGACATGAAATGCATACAACCTTATATAACATAACATTCGACAAACAGTACAAAATATGAAACATGATAACATATCATTCGACATCAAAGTAATACAAGATATGAACACATGTAACATTCCACACAATTACACACATCAACATACAATCCCATACACAACATATTAGAGCAACTAAAAGAGTTCAATTACATTCATTCTTAACGTTAATGAGATGRGAGGATTACTTACACGGAGTCCTTTACGTTAATGGGTTCCTACTTAAGTCGTGATGTGAACTTCTTCAACCGTTCTCAACGTAAGGCCTCAAGATGACATAATTGTGATTACAAAAAGAAGGTCTACTTAGTTCGATCGTCCCAACTTAGGTATTATGTGTTTAATCCAAGAATGTCCTTTATAAATTTATAAATTCATATTTAGTTTTGATGTTATCGAATATCACATTTTTAAGGTTACAATTCAACTCCTTAGCTCGAGTATAAACCTAATCTATATTCTCCCATCAATTCACTTCAGGGCATAATTATGTATAAGTCATACAATTTCAATATTAAGGTGTTAGTGTTTTCATCTTAAAATTCACGATATCCAAATGTTGCGAGAGCGGTATTGGATGTCCTAGCTTGATCTCACGCGGCGCTCACAATARCGTCTGGGCGCCTGGGTGTCGAGGCATCGGTGCGCCTAGGCATCGGGCGCCTGTGCGTCGGGCGCTGGGAGCCTGGCACTGGCACTTGGCGCCTGGGCGCCTAGGCGCTTGCTGGGCACCTGGTGCCTGGTAGGACTGGCACTGCTGGGACTGGCGTTGAGTGCCGGTTCTGTTGCTATCCCTCGTTCTTGGCCAAAAATAACTTAGCTAACCGACAATGTTTTTGGTCAACTTCCGGCGACTGGTTGACGGCAAGGGACAACCGGAGACGCAAGTAGTAAGGACAGAGAGCCAAAATGATGGCCAACTGCAAAGATTTCAGCTTCAGTTCGAAGGGAAAATCTATTGAGCAGAGGAAGAAAAATGGCAGCGGCAGATCTAGCGAACGGTGTCGCGCAGATCCGATCGCAGAGAGCAGGAATGACGACGGCGGATCTAGTGAATGATGTCGCTCAGAGAAGGAGAGACGACGGCAGATCTGGCAAACGGTATCGCGCAGATTCGACCTCGCAAAGAAGGGGTGACGACGGCGGATCTGGCGAACGGTGTCACGCAGATCCGGGCACGTAGTGAAGGAGAAACGACGACGGATCTGGCAAACGGTATCGCGTAGATTCGGTCGCTCAAAGAAAGAGAGACGACGGCAAATATGGCGAACAATATCGTGCAGATCCAATCGTGTAGAGAAGGAGAGACGATGGCGGATCTGGCGAATAGTATTGCGCAAATCCGGTCATGCAGAGTAGGAGAGGAGGAAGATTGCTTATCGGATCTTGTAGGGGTGGATCCTCCTAGTGTGCGTCTCGTAGTGACTCAAATAGCAAGTGATCAGCCTCAGCGACGCGCGCTGCGATCGGCTTTCAAGCAACGGCGTGGTCTGATGTGGCGTGCCGATCGCAAGCCGTGACAAGTAGCGGTCACTTCAAGCGTTGACAGTGGAGGAAGGGAAGAAAGAAGAAGAAGCAAGGAAGGGCCGCGACAAGTGGCGTCGGGTAGGCAGAGAGGAAACGGTGGCGGTGGCATATGGGGGTAGAAGATGAAGGGTTTCTTTAGGTTTTTCTTTTTCTTTTCTTTCTTTTTTTTTTTTATTTTCTAATGTATTCTCTTTTCTTTTCTTTCTTTTTTTTAATATTTTGGACTGTAACCAAAACTTGTCGGGCCTTCCCATCCAAATTCGTAAATTAAATATAATGGGCTTCCTTTCGATAAAAACCTAACTTTCGACTAGCAAATAAATAGGCCCACGAGTCGAGCTTTTAACCAAACGATAACTGTTATTCATCACGGACGATATTTTTATACTTATTAAACGTGCGATTTCAAAATATTAATCACATATAAAATTTCTAACCCTAGTTGGCACACAGTTTCACACAAAATTAAACAAAATTAATAAACGAAAAATTCTGGGTATTACAACAAATGCCCCCACATCAATGCTTGTGACATTCTCATCTCTGTCAAGGTGAGAGCAAGGCTTGAAGTTCTTATGTCGAAGCTTTATCTACACCAATGAGAAAATAACTTTTTCATATAAATCTGCTCCAATGAGAAAATAACTTCTTCAATATTTATATGAAGAAGGAAAGCTTGAATATTCTTTGATGAACAATCTAATGATCCACCGCAAAAGCCAAAACTTGTATATTTGCTACATGAAGTTCTTGATCTTCAGTTCTACAAATAACTCTAACATCTTATTGAGAGGTTTCATCCTTCTTGCAAGCTTCAGTCTATTTGATTATATCTTCAGCGGCACCCTATTTATAGGCAAAGAGTTCATATCGTTTTAGGCAAACTGCCTATAGCTTGAATAGGCTTCTTGTTGCCTATGAAACCTATCTTATTGGACTTTATAYATTGGATCAACCTAATTAATTTATTTTGTTCCTCTTAATAAATACGATCCATCATGAGACGAGTTAATTTATCTAATCAT
>MEJB01000105.1:1792743-1807305 GCA_001752375.1 Rhazya stricta
TTCTTTATCTTCAATTCTACAAATATCTCTTACATCTTGTTGAGAGCTTTCATCTTGCTTTAGAACTTCAGTCTCTCTGATTATATCTTGAGGGGTGCCCTATTTATAGGCAAAGAGTTTATATCTTTTTAGGCAACTGCCTATAGCTTGAATGGGCTTCTTGTTGCCTACGAAAGCCATCTTATTGGACTTCATATATTAGATCGAACCTAACTAATTTGTTTTTAGCRCCTTAATAAATACTATCCATCACGAGACAAGTTTAATTTATCTATTCTTAATGCAATTTTGCCGCCCATCTTCATAATATATTAGATTGATTTCAATTAATGACCCAACTTCAATTGATCCAAAATAATTGGTTTCTTTATAGACTTAATTATATAATTTTCAGAAAATAAATTAATTCTTTAATGTCTACAAATGTCCCCACATCAAGGCTTGTAATATTCCATCTTTGTCAAGCTTGAGAGCAAGGCTTGAAGTTCTCATGTCGAAGCTTTATCTGCACCAATGAGAAAATAGCTTCTTCAATATTCATATGAAGAAGGGAAGCTTGAATCTTTTGTGATGAATGATCCAACGATCCACTGCAAAATTCGAAGCTTTGAGTATATTTCCTAGATGTAGTTCTTGATCTTCAGTTCTACAAATAACTTTAACATCTTGTTGAGAGCTTTCATCCTTCTTGAGAGCTTTAGTCTATCTAATTATATCTTGAGGGGTGACCTATTTATAGGTAAAAAGTTCATATCTTTTTAGGCAACTTCGTATAGCTTGAATGGGCTTCTTGTTGCCTACGAAACCTATCTTATTGGACTTCATATATTGGATCAACCATACTAATTTATTTTTATTGCCTTCATAGATATGATTTATCACGAGACGAGTTTAATTTATCTATTCTTAATGCAATTTGGCGCCCATCTTCATAATATATTAGATTAACTTCAATCAATGGCCCAACTTCAATTGGTCCAAAATAATTGGGTTTCTTTGTAGACTTAATTATTAAATCTTGATTAAATAAATTAATTTTTTAATGTCTACAAATGCCCCCACATCAAGRGTTGTGACGATTTCATCTTTGTCAARCTTTGAGAGCAAGGCTATAAGTTCTCATGTCAAAGCTTTATCTACACCGATGAGAAAATAGCTTCTTCAATATTTATATGAAGGAGGGAATCTTGAATCCTCTTTGATGAATCATTCAATAGTCCACTGCAAAAGTCGAAGCTTTGAGTATATTGTTAGAGGGAGTTCTTGATCTTCAATTCTACAAATATCTCTAACATCTTGTTGAGAGCTTTCATCCTTCTTGAGAGCTTATGTCTGTTTGATTATATCTTGAAGAGTGCCTTATTTATAGGCAAAGAGTTCATAACATTTTAGGAAACTTCATATAGCTTGAATGGGCTTCTTGTTGCATACGAAACATCTTATTTTGGATTTCATATATTGGATTGACCCAACTAATTAATTTTTATCGCCTTAATAGATATGATTAATCATGAGACGAGTTTAATTTATCTTATTCTTAATGCAATTTGGCGCCCATCTTCATAATATATTAGATTAACTTCAACCAATGGCCCAACTTCAATTGATCCAAAATAATTGGGTTTCTTTGTAGACTTAATTATATAATCTTGATTAAATAAATTAATTTTCTAATGTCTACAAATGTAACACCCCCAGATTAAGAACTATCCTAACCCGGGAATGTTACTGACTTTACTCATACTTTGGTATATTTAAGCATTTTGTACATAAATATGTATAGGTACTTTGGTTTTAATTTGTTGGAATTATACTGACTTCTTTTTGCTTTTTCCCTTGAATCAAGCATAGGTAAACATGACCAAGAGGAAGACTCGAGGTGTGAAAATCAAAATAACATATAATACTATGATGTTATAGATGATAACTTAAATAAAATTAATACATGCCAAGAGAAAATCATATGCCACTTATTATTAACTTGGAATACTACTCTTTCTTTGTAACCTCATATTTTAAATCATCTTCCGATATCTACTTTATTTTCTTGGGCAGCAATTTCAAATACTACACCAATATCAATTGTCATTGTCTCAGATCCTTCTCGAAGCCAAACATTATCATTATCATGAATAGAAACATCATCATYCAGTTSTTGAACCGAATAAGGCTCAGCTTCAGACATGTGCATTCCCATATCAAATTTATCTCTTGGTGTCATTTTCATAACAACTTGCCAACCTTGCTCTAACGGGACTCACACAAAACATACTTGCTCTGCTTGAGATGGTAGTATGGAAGGTTCATTGGTCGGGAGGTAATCTTTGTACATCAAATGATTGAAATTCACTAGAACAGATATGAACATGTCCTCCTTTACACAACGTTGATTGTCAACCCCATCACACCTAAAAAGTGTAAAACTTAAATCGACTGTTATATGTCAATTGTAATATTTCAATCAATCACCCATAGTAACATCACCAACAACTAGATTCCTATCCTTGCTACTAGCATAACTAAGTATTGCCACCGTAACAGTAATTCTACTGTTTTAAGTTGTTCTACCACTCTCACAAGTCTTAGTTGTGTATAAGTATTTTGTACATATATATGTATAGGTACTTTGGTTTTAATCTGTTGGGATTATATTGACTTCTTTTTGCTTTTTCCCTTGAATCTAACATAGGTAAACATGACCAAGAGGAAGACTCGAGGTGTGATTATGTCAGACAAAATGAACAGGAAACTTAACACATCAAGTGAGCAAAATGATGTTATACAAGMTGAAGGACATGTGGGAAATTAGGGAAACACTTCTCATTCGCCTACTTTTCATCGTCCATCAACTTGATCCCGTCCAAGCACTAGTGCAGATGAATCGGTGAACAATCCAGCCATTGAACGTGTGAGGTATTCAATGGAAGGTGCGAAAACTAGGAGAAAAACTTTAGCTCTTACTGCATCAATTGGAGTAGATAAACCAATAAATACATCTACATACATTTTCGTGATGTCAATTGTGAGTCAAGGGAAGTTATCAAACTAAATTGTAAAACAAAATTAGGGAAAATCATAACATTTGCTAATTTCTTGTCGTCCTTTGAACTYGATCCCATCCAAGCTCAAGTTTGAAGCAACAAGTTTCTAATTCAATCATTGGGAGTGCTCCAAATTTCATGAGAGATAGCCAAATAAGTRGGATTCCTGTAGTTCCTTTAGTTACACTTGTAGTTGATAAAGAGGTAAATCCAGATGGAGCACATTTGCTTGGTGGGAGTAGTGAATTGAGGGAGGATATACATGTTACAGAAAGAGCGGGACAGTCAGTCCCTTCACGACTTTTAGGTGGCATTTCTGTCGTCCATCGACTCGGTTTAGTCCTGGTAATAGTGAAGGTGTTGAAAGAAATCCTGGAATTGGAAGTGCACTGAATCCTCCCTTGGTTGCAGTTGCTAGACTTGGAGATACACATGACTTCAATTGTGAGCCAAGTTCATTTCCAGTTGTTGATAGTAATTATCAAGGTCTAGGAAGCTTCAAGTTAATCAAGGAAGTCAAGGTGGAAGTCAAATTGAGTCACAGTCTGCTAGTGAAGTTGGTAAATTCTTATACTTTTAGTTTATTTTATTTTCATATTTACTGAGTATTTTTTATTTCAGATTCTAAATATTATGCTTTTGTTACGTGCTAATACTATGTTCATATCAATTTTTGGAATGTTGTTTGCAAGGAATCCATGGATGCACAAAGAAGCGAGTAAGAGGACCATCAAAAGATCCCAATATTGAAGAAATGAAGTAGATTGAAGTTTAGTTCAATCTGCTCATGCAACCGATTGGGCCGAAGTCAAAGGAATTTATGAACTATCTTGGTACTCTTGCTCGTAATGGCATTTGACTACGTCTTACTTATGAGTCATGGAAAAATATTTCAACGGACTTATTAGATCGCGTTTGGAATGACATACATGTACTTTTTACAACATTTAATTATATGTTATCAAACTATGTAATTATAGTAATAACATTTTTATTTTYTTTGATGTAGTCAAACTGCACAACTCCCCCGACTTATAAGGTTAATTGCTTGAAGTCACTTCTTGAAAAATGGAGAGGTTGGAAGATTTATGTAAAGAAGACATACTTCAATGGAAAAACAAAAGAAGAAGCTTTAGCAACTATTCTAGAAAGAGTTGAGCCAATGCAATGGAAGGTATTAGTTGAGTATTGGAGTTCAGACGAAGTAATGGTATTAGTTATCTCAACATTAGTAAATAATTATCTCCTTTTCAGTTATTCTAATTTCATTATGCTTTGTTTAATTATCTTGAAATGGCTATATTAGTAACTATATTGTATACTAATTTATATCTCTAACCAACTGTCAGAATGAAATTGGTAGGAGACTGCTAAATGAAAGAAATAAGCAGGATAGCAGTATGTATGGACCTCCACATAGATGGGTAGGACTTCATTTGCAGCTATACGGGCAGCGATAAATTTCATGCATTACAAAGTTTATTCAGCCTCTACATATGTTTTATGCAAGTGAAGTTAAAGGTTCAATGTTCTGTGTTATAGATGGAGGAGAAAGGTATGGAAATAGATCAGCTGTCCATGTCCCTTGCAACATGAACGAATGCAAATGGAGTTTCGAAAGATGATGAGGCATCTAGAATTACTGTAATATTTTCGATACTACTTATATAATGCTACTAGTTTTGTGATGATATGTGGTTTATCTCATTCTTTTTTCTAACATTGTTCATTTTTTGTGCAGAATGCAATGCAACAAAGGCTTAATGAAGTACCTCCTGAAGATCAAACACCTCAATTTCAGCAAAGAATTTCTACAGACCTTATGGGATGTGAGGGACATGGATATGTTAGGACAATGGAATAGGTCCTACTCCCTAGTAAGTGTTTGGTGGTGCAAGTATTTCGTGATTATCAACTGAAGAGCACATGACTGAGGTCTGGGAAAAAAAATGAAAGTTTGGAGAAAGAAACACTTGATAGCGTGGTGTCAAGTATGCAAGGATAAAATTACTAAAGCTTGAGTCGTTTTGAGTTTATGTCATAATTGATATATAGTTTACWACTTGTTTYTAGCATATATCTTTTGTAGGTGCACGACRCATCAAGTGCATATCGYCATAGTTYACAATTGAATAAGAATAATAATTCAGAAGAGGCATTTCATGAGGATGTAGAAGATATGGTAACTCGACACATTTATTCTTTGTCTTTTAATTTTATTTTTATGATTTTTTTAACTAATGCAATTCTCCTACCAATTCATACTTGAATAATTTTGTTTATATATCAATGAGAGAAGTAAAAGCACAGTTGTTATTTAGAACTGCAAGTAAATTATAATCCTATCTGAAAGGCTCAGTGATTTGGAAGGGTAGTGTTCTTTTCCTACTTAGTAATKTATGCAATAGATGAAAATTGTAGTACATTTACTAGYTGCCTTCCCTCTTTGAAGTTGTTAAATAGCTTGTATTAGCTTGAGATTTTACATTTCACTTGCTCCTCTGTCATGATTCAGGATAGAGGATATTTTTCTCATCTTTTAGTTTAAAAACAATGCATAGCATTTATCTCAATGTTGAAAAGTTTAGTTTCAAAACAACGCATAGCCTTTATCTAAATATTGAACAAATTTTCTGGTTTTATGGATCGCTTTCATGTGCCATGATTGTCTATCAAGTATTTGGAGTTCAGAGATCATAATTTGTAGATGATCACCATTGATTGTATCTAGGATCAAATTACGAATGACCGACACTAATCAACACAGACATCTATATGGGGGATGATAAAGTAATGAATTTCACTAGACGTGGCTACGAACTAGAACCCACACTGTGTTGGATGTATTTTTAGGGTGTTTCTAAATTCTTTTTTCTAATTTTYTGATGACATCAATTATTTTATTTTCTTAGGGCTTCTGTAATGTGATTGGCTTATTTTTGCTCACTTGATGTTGTAACTTTCAACATTCTTCTTATTCTGAAGTTGAAAAGTTGTCATTTTAGATTGTAGGCATATTGTATTGTATGCACGTTTCCATGTTTTTGCCTCTTTGATTTTCGTGGAAGGTTGTTTTTATTGAGAAGATCAATGTTGATTTAATTTTGGAGAGGTCTGATATTTTAATTATTTTGAGATTCTTAATTAGTTCAAGTGTATTATTGAGTATTGTTGTGTTGTGATAAGTAATTATTTCAGATGGCCTATCGTTCTGTATGAGGATAAGAAATTTGAAATTTAATATTGTGGGGAATGTTTCTGATTGTGCTGATAAATTTTGTGGCCTTAGTGCCTAAAAACATTCATTTTGCAGGGAAAATTCTGCCAAGTTTTTTTTTTTTTTAAACACCGGATCTCTTTTTGCACTTAAATAGTTGTTCTAGAATTCTTGATACAATGAATCATTTTTCCTTCACATTTCTCTTACTCTTGATCTGTTTATTTCTTTTTTAGGACGAGGAGGAATAATGGAAATTGAAGGAATGTTCTTTATGCCATCATGTTCGAACATTTGTATATACATTACTCTATAATAATATGAATTTTAGTTTTTTTAGTACTTCAATGAATTATGACTATTAGGATATCAACTAGTATTTGTACTTTCCCTTATGTGCTTCTATTATTAATGGATTCTAGTTTGTTAACATCGTGGTGTTCATGATTTCTAAGACATATATGTATATACTATATATATATAAGTGTTGTTTGAGGTGCACATGAATAATGATATATAAGTTTTATTTGAAAGAAAATATCAAAGCAGGGAAAATATTGCAAAATGTAATATTAGATTGCCATAGTTCTCAAATATATGGCAAATGATATGACAAGAAATACATAGRACTACCYATCRGACATTAACAGTTGCAAATAGTATCTAAAACTATATTTACCACATTTGTATAATATGGCAAAAGCATTTTTACCAATAGAAAATTAGATCGTTGTAATTTATTTTTGGCCACGATTTCAAGATTGTGACACCAAACTGTCATGAAAAGTGCSAAAKAGAATTTCCCATAGGAAACTAATCGTTGCAAATTGTATCTAAAACTACATCCACCATATTTACATGGTTGTGGTAAAAACGTTTTTATCAACAGAAAATTAAACTGTTGTAACTGAGTTTTGCCCATGGTTCCAAAACCGTTGGACCAAACCATCACAAAAAGTGTCAATGCATATTCCACAGTCTTGATGCAACGGTTATGGAACCATGGTAATAATGGTGGCAAAAGGTTTAACCCACAAAAGAGGAGCTGTTGGCAGCTTTTCCCAATGGCCGCAACTGCTTACATATCCAAAACCGCGGTAAAACTATGGCAAAAGACTATTTACCATAGATTGGGATCAATTTGCAACACTTGTGCTGGCGTTGGCAAAAGGCTTTTTTTTTTTTTTTTTTTGTAGTGAAAGACTTTTTACACGCTACACAAAAGGGTTCACCTACAAAAGAGTTTTATAATGCATTAGCGCTTTAACTCCTCAAGGTTCACCTTTCAACAAAGGTATCAAGTCCTAAAGAAACTTGGGATCTTTTTTCCAAAGGTAGAGATAAAGTTAGTTTACAACAATTTCACTCTTTAAAGTGAGGATAGACAATGAATATTTTGGGATTTAATTTGACAAGATAAGCAACTAATTCTTTGTACATTTGGAATAAAATAATTAAAGATAGCTTTTCAAGATATTCACTCAAGTTTTTAGACTTAAAATTTCATTGTTGGTGTTTTGAAAACTTTCCAAAGTCCCATTAAATATGCCATGCTCCAATAGTTGAAAAAGAGCCGTTAGACAAAAGTACATCTTAGTTTGGATGACCAAAGAAGACTAGGGGAGTGCTCGAGTTATTGTCTGAACCCTTATGGGAGGCTAACCAGCAAACTTTTGAATGTCTAATAAAACATTAAACATTGCTCAAAGCCTCAGTGGAAGTTATTTAGATTTAACAAAAACTAATTTCGGACGGCCAAGGCAAGCACAAAATCTTAAGTTGGAATTAAGTCCGGACGCAATGCTTGAGACCTTTGAACAATCAAACTCAAGCCATGTCAAGTCCAAAGGTTCACTGAAGGGTTTCAAACATACAATATATGTACTTAGATGGCTGAAATAGCAAGGTTTTGAGTCCAAAGTGTATAAACACTTTAGATTCATTTGGATCCATGGAAACTTCTAAAGTCCTAGATGCTATTGTAAGGAAAACACCTATGTTTTCTTAAGAATACATTTTAAAAATATTTGGAAAATATTTTACGCAAGGATTGAAAAGATTTTTTTTTAAGTAAATCAAACCTAAGTCTAAGTACAAGAAAAGATGAACTATACAAACTTATGTACTTAGAGAAAAACCTATATAGGATCTAGATCTTTTCTTGAATGAGTTGAACAACTTTAATTTGTGGTTCCATAAAGATTTTGATATCTAATATAGGCTTGTTTGGTGTTCATACGAACGTTCATACATAATGTCAATACAAGTCATTATCAAAATCCATTCTAAACTATAGAATAATCAATATTAGGTGTAYGACCTCCCCCTTTTTGATATGTTATAAAAAATCATTATACATTGTGATATGTTATTGGAACACCAAAGTTGAGAGGTATTTGTAGCATAATCATATAAAATCCCCCCACAACAATATAAAGGTCTTTTCAAGATAATTTACAATAGGCACATAGATCTATAACATTTAAGATGTAAAGCATATGATAATATTGCATAATAAACCATTTGGGATTTTATGAAATTTTTTGACATGGTTTCTCGATATCTTAAACATTTTCAAGGCATTAAACATTAAAATCCCAATCATTACTTATATTGCATAATATAAGTAACGCTCCCCTTACTTTGTGCATAATAATAATAAAAAGGTGTATCAATGCATTTTAACATCATATGCAATGTTATTCTATGACATATATAATGATAAAAAATGCTAAATATTCAATTAAATAGTTAAAAGAGCTGTTCAATAAGCATGGCATCAAGAGTCAAGCAATTTAAAACATCAACTGTTATAAACAGTGCATACTTAACACTACTACAATACAATTTTCTCTCCCYCTTTGGAATTATTAAAAGGAAAAGGTATAAGGAATCATAGAAAAGCATTGATGTAAGATACACACACTCTCATATACCAAAATCTTCCAATCACTAAGGTGTGATCTTTAAAAAAAATTRTGGACTTAAATAGAAGAATTAAACAATACAACACATCAAGTTAATATAAGTAAGTGCAAAATAGAAATCTAAAAGAAATAGTTAGACCTGTGGGATTAAGAAATGCTTTGTAGTTCACGATTTAGTTCTGGCCTTCTGTTATGGTTTCTATCTCATCGGAGCTATCATTTGGTTCATTAACCAATGCACCTGAGCTTTTTACTTGTGAGGAGCTCCCGACATGTTTTCTCTGATCTAAGGTGTTTCCTCCTCAAATTTTGGTAAAAGCTTGTGAGGAGCTTCCAACATGTTTTCTTTTGATCAAAGATGTTTCCTCCTCAAATTCTAGCTCTTCATCAACTCTGCTCAACAGATTTTCTTCTTTGTCCCCTGTTCCATCCTTTTTAGCTTTTTTCCAAACATTAGGGCTCCTTGTTTTTCTTCTGGTAGGTGGATTGGTTGAGTTGCTTTTGTTGATAATTTTCTTTTGTAACTTTTGCACTTTCTGACAACAATTGCTTATGAATCTTTGATATCAACTTCCTGGCTTTGTTGTTTTTCCTTTAAAGCTACTCTACTGGGATTAACTTTTGAAATTTCAGTCTTTAAATTCAGATCCTCATTARTAGTTTTGTCTTAATTGCTTTGAGTAAATTCCTTGGTCTGTTCTATCACTGATGCACTAAAACCGAGCAAGCATACTAGTGTCCAAAAATAATTCATTTAGTAAATAATGTTTTGATCCCACAGATATTTTAATCTRGTATCAAAATTAGTGAATTCCCCTAATTTCAATTTGTCGATTTTGAATGATGTCTGCTAAACAACTAACTACAAAAATCTATAGGAACTCTAATTATGAGATTTCAAACTCAATGGTTCCAAAAATTTGATATGATAAAATGGAGTTGGTTAGGGTATTGATCAGATTTATTTTAGTAATAAACTAAATTGATCACACCTTCATTGATACAATTCCCCAAATCTATCTGCTTGTTAATGTAGAATTCCCTTAATTAGGTTTTACACAATCTCTTGGCATAAACCCCCCTAAACATGATTAAACAAAATCATATCTCTATGTGAATTAAGTTAAGCTTGAATGCATTAAGAGAAACCTAGTCACCTACTCTTGGAAACCGCCTAATAGAAGAAACCTATTCTATCTCTAGTCGGTTTAATACAATAGGTTACTGTTACCTAGTTCCTAACAATTACTTCAACTCTTGATTTTTCAGAATTGATTATTAGATTGACTTATAGGTAGCTAGTCTATAAACGCATTAAGAGCATTGTAACAACAGTTAACAAATAATAGTGTGGAATCATAAAAAATAAAGGCACATGAAATAGTCATGTATTACAAAGAAACAATCTTCACAAACCCTAACCAACAAAAAGGAATTTAGCCTAATAAGTTCATCGAATCAACATTTGAAAACATAAAAAACATTATTACAATCAATGATGGTGTAAATGTTGATTATTTCTCCTATTAGTTCAATAGATTAATTTCCAAATTACTTCAAGAAAATAAGAAAGCAGTAAGAGTATTGGAGACATTATTTAACATGGTTCGGCATAAATGCCTACATCTATGGGACATATTCAAACGTGAAATACAATCCATTAAATCAAACGAGTTCAAGGGACTTATACATCAATCATTCAACAAAAGGAAAACTTTTAACAAAAAGTAAAACTCCTTGTTTGCTAAATTTTGTAGCCATTGATAGATTCCAGAATTGTTTGTGGACGTAAATGTTTGAACAATCTTTGTTCCTGTTGATGAAAATTCTTTCTCAAAGATTGTTCCRTTGGTAGATTCCATTGAAGATAGAAATGAACATTCGTCATCAAGACGGATTGCTAGTACGCAGTCAACGGGCTAGCCAAAAACTCACAAGAGAAGGAATGGGATTGCAGGTTCAAGTCCTGCTATACCCAATCGTTTTAGGTGAAGCCAAATCAAAAGCGATTTCTGCTCTACCCATTAATTGTTCCTATTTTCGAACCCCCAGCCCCAGGTCGGGATGCGACTTTCTTTGAGCTWCTAGGGACCAATCCAAGGGACAAATCTATAGGAAATGCGACTGAGGTTTGATGGAATGAAACAGTCGAGAGAAGTATCGCTTTTATGCTACTTGATTGGCACCTCAACCCATTCCAACAACCTGCCTCTCCTCCAATCGGAGGGAGGTGAGGTGGCATTAAGCATCCCTAGTGGTATGAAAAGAGGCTCTCRGCAGTGAATCACATCTTGAAATACCAAGAGATGTCAGAAATGTCCACTCCTTTGATAGAATTTTCTTTCAAAATGCTGCACCATGTAGAATAGCAGGGCCAAACACCGACCTGCACCTCAGCAGCACAAAAGAGAGGCCTACACTCAGCCATACCTCTAAGTTGTTGATTGGAATGGAATTTGATGTGCCGGGTTTGGTTGCTAGCTTCCTGAGTTCGCTCAGGATAGGTCGAATCTTTGGTGAAAGGTTGAATCAACAGAAAGGTAATTTTCAAGCATAAACAATAATCAATATTGAGCAAGCATTACTCAATATTAATGCATGGATAAATACAATTATATGCCTCTYTCTGCTTCATATTCTTTTCTTTCTGTATTTGTTAACCTCTTTCAAAACTAACGTACATCATAAATAGAAGATATTTGTGCCACAGATATATTGTTCTAGAGATATGATTATTTCAAAATACGAATCCAAAATGCATTAGGACTTCTTATCCAATAATAACTCCAAGGCCTATATTCAAAACACAGAACATATATTATAATCTTATCCTATCTAAACAACTTTGAAAAGTCTAACTACAAGATATATTTTGTTAAGGCATGTATACATTTAGTCATGCAAGATTACTCAATTGTTCATATGATAAAGATTCAAAAACCTATATCCTTACAATCTCCCCTTTTTTAGTTTTCATATGAACACAAATACTTGATTTATCATTTCTTGTAGAATGCAAAGGCATTTTAATTTACTATGTTCAATCAACATCATACTCAATCTCAGCACTCCAATTACTTTGGTACACCTAGTAACCAAAGTAAGCTTATTTCATTTATCAAACGTACCAAACAGTTGAAATAAGAGATACGGTTATCAACCAACACTTAATCAAAGATACGAAACACTAGACTAATAGATATAAAGTAAATCAAGTGCATGACTAACAGATATCATAGAGTAAAACTCTGAAACCAAAACCAAAATCAAGTGCATCTTCTTCCCCTTTGGGATCATATGAGAATCAAAAACAACCACAAGTCAAGTAGCATAAACTATGGCAAATACTAAGAACCAATTAATAATCTACTAGTAACCAATATTTTTCCAGTAACCTAAATATCCACTAAAATATATAAATATAGCATGTATTATGCCCCTATTATATTTACATGAACCACCAACATAAATCACAGCTTTAGGATAATTGGCGATTGCCCACCTGGAGACTCAGTCTCAGCCAGCTCAGATCCTGGAGTCTCCCCCTCAAACAAATGGCTAGAAAATAGAAAAAGAATAGAGAGGAGAGAAAAAATAAAAAAAGCTCCAAAAAAACCACACATAAACTCTAGGGAAGGAAATTCAAAAACAATGAAGGAAAAATAGAGATAATTCCAAATATCCAAACCACACTTAAACCCTACTGGGAAAAAAATCCACAAAGAATATTCACTCAATGAGATCAAATCATATAGAGGTTAAATCAATGATAAAGAAAATCATGGATGATTAAAAAGAACAAAATATGACCTAGAGAAGGCAATTTCCAAAATATGGTGATGAAAGAAGTAGTTACTAAAGCTGAACTACCATAAGACCCATGTTATAGCAAGGAGTCTAAGATCGTCAAATATAATTATCATAATCCAACTACCAACTTGTAATCAAGAAATCTGTGTGCAAGTGTTCTCAAGGGGGATCCTTATATAATTAATCAAACCTTCTCTCAAAATAATWAATGAAGCACCAATAACAGTAGACATGAAGTATGGCCCCATTCATTCTAAAGTAATCTTTTTGTGATCATGAAATAGTCRCAACCCAACTACAAACCACTCATAAATATCCATACTGTGACTTTCACTTACGTAATGAGGTAGCCTTTTCCATRGTAGAGCAGTCGTAAAATAGGGGTCACTACACTAAAACTACTTACTCAAGGTGGCTTTCACTCATCAATAGATGGTAGCCATCCAGTGGTGGTCCTTGTATAAAGTTTGATGGAAACTAACAAATATAAGCCTTATGTAACAGAGCATAAAGAAAACTCGGTTCASAGTGGCCACATACATACTAAAAAATACATCTGAAAGAAACTTTGACGCAGAAACCAAAACATAACACACTTGATTACATGATTATCCTCAATAAAATATGACTCACTATGGTAACAAACTCCAATAGACTTCCTTAAATATTGAAAAGTTTGAGCGGAAAGTGCTTTTGTATTTTCATCATCACAAATAAAATTTTTAGGAACCCATTTCATTTTGACCATTTCTTTTCTTAGATGCAATTTTTGACACAAATAAATGCAACTTAAAACATTTTGGCCTAATGTGTCCCTTTTTACCACAAAAAATGACATGTAGGAATAAAGTTAGGGACCTTATCAGTCTCTTTTGCTTGCTTGAATTTTCTATCTTTAGTCATTATGGCCACACCAGCTTATATGTCGCCCATATTTTGGAATCCAATTCTAGATTTGTCAGCAATTAGTTTTCCCATATGTGGTGCTCAATTAAGCTATATTGTAGTCATCTAAAACCTATTTAGGATGCTATTTACACCTCCAATTCTTTCAATGTTAGAGTCAATTTTATTTGAGAAATATTGAGCTCTTCGTGCAATCCTTTAGTTTGGTCAATCAAACTATGATTATCTACCACCAAGTTGAAGATTTTCTATCTTCGTTGCTTTGATTTACTTTACAGCGACTAGCATTTGTTGTACATGTCCACATAAATAATTTGAAGGTCTTCTATATCAATATCGRATTGTATTTCTTTATCATCATTTTGAGATTGCACGTCATCCTCATTTGAGTCTTTCACCACCAATGCTATGTGTAACACCCCCAGATTAGAAACCTTATCCTAACTCGGGAATGTTACGTCATTCCATTCGCTAATAATCAACTACATTTAATACTCAACATTCATTCAAAAATAAAGGCAGCGGCAGTCTCAAACAATTTTAAACCATTAAAAATGAAGACAGCGGAAGCTTCAAGAATTTAAACTATTCAAAAATAATATATATTATTACATAAATCGACTCGAAAATCCATTCTCGGGTATCATAGCTCGCCCACAAG
>MEJB01000105.1:1813393-1828069 GCA_001752375.1 Rhazya stricta
GTAAGAAGTTAAGTAATGTTCACCTCTTGGAAGGTGAAAAAGATGAAAGAAAAAGTTAAAGTGATGTTAACCGCTATGCGGTTCTACCAGTAGGAAATATAATCAGGTTCTGAAGAACAATGGCCAACTACAAACTTAACGGCTAGGCGTTACACTAAGTGAGCTCACGACATTAATGAAATGGAAAGGTTTTAAAAAGTTCTTACATTTTGAAATGGAAGTTTATGGAAGTATTTAGAAAGTTTTATTGAGGAAGTGAAATATAAAGTCATTGTATATAGTGCATTTCACATATATTCATGCATGGGATTTGCTTATTGAGCTTTATACCTCATTCCATTTCCTTCATTCTGCATTTCAGGTGATGTGTAGCCAGATGGTGCATGGAGGTTGTTTGTGGGCAAGCCTTGATACCCCAAAGTATTATTTTAAATAAATTTTAGTGAATAAGATAAATGGTTGGATAAAGAGGTTTATGCATTGTTTAAGTTATTTCTTTATTGATTTAACTATTCGTGCATTAAATTCTTTCAAGTTCCGCAAATTTCAATTTTTGGTAAATGTTAAGTTAGTAAAAGATTGTTGGAATGCTCTACTTATTTATATTGGATGTTTGTTGGATTAGATTACATAATATTTACGAGTATTGGAAATGTTTGGGAACTTTTTGATTGTATACAGGAAGTAGTTGTTGAAATTACAGAGGAAACTCTGGCAAAATTTTTATAAAACTTTTTAGAGAAAGTATTCAGATTTTTGTTTCTATAGTAGTTGATATGAATATGAATAAGGTCAGTAATACTCTCGGTTTAGGATAGTTCCTAATCTGGGGGTTTAAAGTTACGATATCAGAGCCTAGAGTTTTAAAAATGATTCTGTGCACTTAATACAAAATATTTATAAATTCATAAAAGCTATATTGGTATCAGGCTGTGCCACAAGCTTTCCTTCCTGGACCATCTGGTAAGTTTACATTTGATTAAATTCTCGAATGATGTTAAATGTTAAGTATTATAAGTATGTTTTGTCTATATTTTGTTTTAATTTGGGATGATGTATAATGTTCAATTTTATAAACATATGCTTCGTTTATGTATGAAGTTCTTATACAAATAAAATTTTCTAGTTTGGCAATGGTTCGCACGACACATTCGCAAACCCAAGATGGGGTGATTCAGCCCCAGGACGAAGGGACAGGAAGTACCCATGTTGCACAARGAACTSCAATGACTATGGAGGCCTTTATGCAGGCAATGACTGCCTTCCGACAGGATGGCCAATCGAGGAGGAGTGAAACACGGGAATATGGAAAGATCTCGAAATTCAAGAGGCTCGCCCCACCGCCATTCTCAGGCACCACTGATCCTTTGGAAGCTGAGAATTAGCTGACAGAGATCCAGAAAACTTTCTYTGTCATGCGATGCATAGGCTAGGAGAAGATCGACTTTGCTGTATACATGCTCCAAGGGGAGGCGTAAGACTGGTGGCTGATGGTTCAGTGCCAACATGAGAGGGATACTAGTCCCTTCACTTGCGAAATGTTTATCAAGGCCTTCAACGATAAATATTTTCCCAAGAGCGTGCGACAGCAGAAGGAGCGTGAGTTTRTGAGGCTGGAGCAGGGGAGTTGATCTATGAGTGARTATGAAGCTAAATTCACTTGATTAGCCAAGTTTGCTCCTGATTTGGTTGCTACAGAGGAAAAGAGAGCAAGGCGCTTTAAAGAGGGGCTCAGGTCTCAGATTAAACTGACGGCGATTCCTTTTGAGCTTTTCATGTATTGAGAGGTTGTCAATAAATCTCTTTTGGTAGAGAGGGCTCAATTGTTGAGTAAGAAGGAGTTTAGATGTCAACCCATGAATCAGAGATTTAGAGATGAAAATTTGAAAGGTTGGGTTAAGGGTGATCAAAAGAGGAGGTATGACCAAGGGAGTAGACAGGGAAGTCAGCAGAGCAAACAGCTGAGGAAAGTTTGCTCCAATTGTGGTAAGAAACATCCAGATGAGTGCCTCTTAGGCAAGGGTGTGCTTTAAGTGTGGGAAGCAAGGGCATTTTGCTAGGGAATGSCCTAGTAAATGTGGTAGATGTGGTAGAGAGTGTTTCAAYTATGAGAAGTCRGGACATTTGGCCAAGGACTGTATGTGAAGAGACTAGCTACTCAGGCACGAGTATTCACCATGACAAGGAATGAGGCCGATGAAGCATCGACCATAGTGTCAGGTACTTATAGCTTAAATATTGCGTTAATTCARTTGCTATAAATAATTGCATGAGTTTAAGGATTACTTGTTATATAGGTACTTTATCTGTGTGTAATACATCTGCCACCATATTATTTGACTCGGGAGCTACCTACTCCTTTGTTCACCGTGCTTTTGCTGCGAAACTTGGAACCTCGTGTACACGTATGGATACACAGCTTAGTGTGTCCACACCTTCCGCAGTAGTCATGAACTTAGAGTATGTGTTGAGGAATTGTCCGGTTTCACTAGATAGGAAGGAGCTAATAGCGGAGCTCATGGTATTAGACATTCAGGAGTTTGATGTCATTTTAGGCATGGACTCGCTGTCGAAGCATCATGCCACAATCGACTGCCACAAGAAGAAGGTTATATTTGGTCCTCCTGGTGAGTTACTGTTCTATTTTGTCAAGTCTAGGGTGAAACAGTCCAYTCCGATAATATCAGCTATGAAGGCTCGTCRAATTATGAAGAAGGTTTGCATTAGCTACCTRGCTTCATTAGGCGAGATTCTTCAAACAGAGCTTACGATCGAACAAATTCCGATTATTCGAGAATATCTGGATGTGTTTCCGGACAGCCATCAAGGTTTGGCACTGGTGAGGGAGATTGACTTTGCCATTGACTTAGTGCCTGGAACGACACCGATCTCTAGGGCACCTTCAAGTATTGAAAATGTTTTGGGAAATTTCTTTGATTGTATACAGGGAGTAGTTGTTGAAATCACAGAGGAAACTCTGTTGAAATTTTTTTAAAACTTTTTAGACAAWGTATTCAGATTTTGTTTTCTACAATAGTTAATATAAATATKAATAAGATCAGAAATACTCTCGGCTTAGGATAGTTCCTAATCTGCGGGTGTTACAAAGATAAACAAAGTATTTTAGTGTTGAACATAGAGTTTTTGATACGGTTGTTGAAACCATATTTAAGATCATAAGCCCTCTATAAGTCTAATGCATATGTTTGTAATATATATTAAGGAAAGAGAAGGCCAATTTACAATGCTCATTTGATGCTTAATCATATGTATTTTTCCATGGGAACTAAGAATAGGAATTTGCCATATGGAAGCTTTTTGACAAAATTGTTTAGGGTATGGAATGTGCCTCTAGTAAATGGTGAAAATATTTTAGATATCTTGAATGATGAAGCACTTAAGAGGATGAGATTAAGAAAAGTCAATGGATTATGGTTTAATTTGGCTGCTGTTGAAAATGTGGAACAACAAAATGCAAAAGAAAGGTTGCAAAAGGAGAGATTGGCAAATGAAATGGAAGAAAATGGAACTGTGGARGGAATTTGCTGCAGATTTGGTTGGTAAAGTTTCAATTTAAAATAAGTGGAAGAAGAGAAGAATACTGAAGAAGTATCACAGCAAATGGAAGATGATAATGTTAGAATAGTATGCCGTAAAGATAATGTATTTCTATAAATTGCAAATCCATGACAATGTATTTCTAATTCGATAACCCTATAGAAACCAGAATAACATTGTTACTGCATGGATGAATATCTTAGTACTTGAGTGCTACTTAGTTGTCTGGTAAGCCTAGAGCTGTRTTCTTTGATATAATATAGGTGAGATCTTTTCATAGATCAGTAACCTTGGATGTAGGGAATATAGTATCTAAATAACTAAGACAGACTAGCATAAGATTGTTTATGTGCTTCACTTTGTGAAGAGTTAATCACCCCCTTGTGATTGTACAAAGAATAATCAAATGATCCAGGGCCCYGAAACATGACTTTAGAATGTTTACCTCTAGGTAGCTCTCAGTGATATGTGATGACATTCAAGGTTGTCATGGATTATCGAATTAGATATCAAGGATGATAGATRTCATTAAGAAGGTAGTACATTATTCCTTTCTCTTTGATGGGTATTACATAGATGGCTATATTCATCATTTCAGYAGTAGGTCGAAGATTATGCTCATGCAATATTGTTCATGGGGTCAGTGTATCCATATGGTGATGAATGAAAATCTTATAGTGACGAGATACAGCTACTAGGTAGTAAGGATATTTTGATCATTTTAGAAGCCATGAATAATTTGTCTTTTGCTCCCCTGGGTAGCTCAATATTACCTAAATACTTAATTAGACAACTAGACTTCAAGGATGAACTGAGTTAATGAGAGATATTTTTATTCAGTTCAGTCCATATTTATTGGGCTACAATAATATAAGTCCATTGGATATTTAATTAATTAATTACTTAGGTTGATCCAAGTAAAGAATTAATTAAAGAATGGACCTAGGGCTTAGAATAAGTCCATTGAATATCTAATTAATTACTTGGGTTGATCCAAATAAATAATTAATTAAATAATGGCTTAGGGCTTAAGATAAGTCCATTGAATATTTAATTAATTACTTGGGTTGATCCAAGTAAAGAATTAATTAAAGAATGGGCTTGCGAATTAAGTTAGAGATAATAAGAAAAGGGACCAAACCTAGCCTAATAATAGACACGGAATTTGGGCCTCACAAAGGGAAACCCTAGGGTGGCTAAAATCCCCTAGTCTTGGAGAATTTATGCCATCCCAAGGGGTTTTACACCTTGGCAGAAATTCCTAATTCAAGTGGATTTCAAAGACTCGTTACTTTAGGGTTTTAACCCTAAGATATATAACCTCTCTTTGAAGAATCCTCTTAAGCTAATCTCTATATTCCCTCTAGCCACCTCTCTCTCTCCCTTCTTGTTCATCCTAGGTTCTCACCAAAATATTGCCCAAAAAGATAGAGTCGTACCCTCGGAAGAAGCAGCTGCTTGCAGTTTTCATGCCCAAAAGTAAAAGATTTGCTAGAAAGAAACACCYCCAGCAATTAGCAGGTCCGGGCAGCCTCCAGAGCCACCAGCTCCTTTAGCTCAAACCTAAGAATTGAGTTAAGCAAGAAATTCAGCACCTCCAACGAGAAACTCTTGCACCTCTCTAGTTTCAAGAGGAAGAAAAATAAGTTGCTCCTAAACTCACATGGAGATGGCAAATAGTTCTTATCTTCAGCTTCGGCTGTGTCTTTGCTTCTCTTGCACGATCCTTCAAGTGGTATTAGAGCCACGATTTTTACATTAGGAGCATGCTAGGGTTAAAACTAAAAAAAGGTGTGTCCTTTACTAATTTAAAACGTTCTTTGTGCATTTGTGTGGATTCCTCCTATAAGAATGATTTCTAGATCTATTGTAAACCTCATGAGGTGGAGGTATAGGGATTTGCATATCTTGTTTATTTTGTTTTACAAACTAGTTTTGATGTAAACCTTGCGGTTGAGGTTTAGGTGCATGTCAGTTCAGTGAGGTTTTGCACCGATTTAATTGATTTTATCAGTTTTTTTTCATTATGTAAAGTTACTGTCTTTACTGGATTTTTGGAGAAGAATACGGATAAAGGAAAAGCTTGAAGATTGAAAGACTATGTTGCTGTTTTTTCTGCACTTGTGCTGAAATTTCAGCACTAGGCAGTGAAGAATTTTACAGCAAAATGATGTCTTTTTCCAGCGTTCTTTGTGCATTTTTTTGTTGTTTTTCTAGCCCTATAATGCACAGATTTAAACTGTATTTTTCTTAAAAGAGAGGCTGTAATTTTGAAATAAAGATGCAAGAAAAGGTTGCTAGAATTTTCTGGACTGCTTTGACACATTGGTGACATTCCATGCAAGGACAAGGAAGAAACTACAAGATTGTTTGGTATGTAAAATTTTGTAGTTTTTTGGGTTTTTGTGAAATCATTCTTGACGGTTATTTATTTTGCAATTAGATAATCTTGTGATATATTGCATAAACAAGTAGTAAAGGATAGAACCATCTTAGGATTAAACAAGATCACATTTAAATTTATTTAATGCCTTCTTATGTGATGTTTAATCTATGTAATCACTTAGGAATAATAAATAGACAAGCTATTATTAAATTATTATGATTTTTCTATTATAAAGGGGGACCATAAAATGATAATTCGTGAGGATTGCTTCCTCAAGATAGAATTAAAATTAAGATAAAATGTTTTATCAGACCTAATAAAATTATAAAATTAGTTTATGAGTTACTTTCTATAAGGCTATCGTCCTTGACATAGAAAGTAAGAATAAAATTGGGTATTCCGTAACAAGACTTTTTGATAGGTTAATCTACAAAATGTAAAATGAACTTATTGATTACTCTTCAATGGAGTAATGTAAGTTTAGATATTTTACTAATAAAAATATTTTATTAAAAACCTTATTTTAAAATATTAAGTGGGAGAGGGGTTCCAATGACCCTATGGCTTCCATCACACCTCTAATTAGAGATCATGGGTACCSTCGTGTCACTTTAAGCGTGGCCCCCCTATAGGAAGGTTATTCCACAAGGATCCAAATATAATAAAAGAGGCATAACTAAAACCTAGGTTGTGTGTTGTCATTAGTCAACCTATAGTTGGAGGTGATGATATAAGATTATCTATAAGAGATGAAAGGTAGTGGYCGATGTCTAGAGGAAACTAATCTTTGCATCATTTCCTATTAAGGGAGTTTAGTACATGGTGGTTATACACTTAACTTAGAGAATTGATATTCTTCCTATAGAAGCTCTGTCAGTTATCTAAGAGCCAAATAACATGCTATTGATATAGTTATAGGGTAATCTATTATCATGTTATAATATGAGCTTATGTACTATCTTTGTTAGTTACATAACAAAAACACTAAAATTACATGATTCGCATTCTTCAGAAATGTCTAGTGGGGGTTCTTTTAGTCTTGAGTAATTAGCAGGGAGCATAAGYTCACTGGGGCTAATTATGTGGACTGGAAGAGGATCCTGAACATAGTACTCACTACAGATGGGAACAAGTATATTCTTACCTACCCCTATCCCAAGACTGGAGAGGACTCTACTAACTAAGAATGCYTGGTTGAGGCAGACTAGAAAAGACCTGACGAAATGGCTCAATGCTATATGTTGGTCTCCATATCAAAGCACGTGCAAATACCAACTGCATAAGACATGAATTTGTCATTGCGAACAATGCTTGCTAACAAGAGCCGCCTCGCAACACAGGATGCTCTAAGGCCAATTATGAACACTAGGATAGAATAAGGGGCCATCGGTTCGAAAACAATTGCTCAAGATGATTTCCTACTTCGAGCAAGCARAGGTCCTATGAGCTATGATCAATCCTAAGAGCCAACTTAACATGGTCTTAGAAACTCTGCCAGATTCCTTTTGAAAATTCAAGCTAAATTATAATATGAACAAAATGAACATGAATCTGATGGAGCTCATGAAAGAGCTCCAGACGACAGGGAAGATCAGAAAGCTTAATTCAGAGGCTCTGGTTACTCATTTTGTGCCTTCTTCTAGGAATGGTCCCAAGGCTAGAAATTTCAAGAAGAATAAGGGATAGAACAACGCAAGTAGGAAAGATAAGAAGCCTGAAGTGGGTCAAGAAAATGCTAAGCCTAAAAGAAAGGGTGAGAATATGAGCAGAAGGGGCACTGGAAGAAAGACTGTCCAGCCTTCAAGACCAAAACAACAGGTATTGCTCTTTATTTAGAATCCATCAATTTAGTTGGATCCTCATCTTCTTGGATAGTGGATTTTGGAGCCACTGATTATATTTGTAATTCTTTATGGGGGGTTAGGAGAACAAGGACTCTAGCTAAAAGAGAGCATGAAACGCTTGTGGGTAATAGAGCAAGAGTATAGGTTGAAGCAGTGGGAGTTATTCATTTATTTTTTATTCTAATAGGATGTTGCTTTCAGAAGATATTTTATATATTCCCAGTTTGAGATAAAATTTTATTTCAGTATCAAAATTATTATTTCAAGGATATTTTGTTGATTTCCATTCTGGTGTTAAAATTGGTAGAAATGAAAAACGTATTTCATTAGGAAACATATATGGAAATTTCTTTTGCATAAATCCTATTATAAGTGAAATTAATAATTCTAAGGCTGAACCTAGTAGGAATAAAAAATAATAAGAGATCATCATTATCTAATGAATCATATCTATGGCACTTAAGATTAGGTCACATAAACCTTAATCGAATTTAGAAATTAATCCATGGGCCATAGGACTCATTGAGGTTGGAAGAATGGCATTAGTGTGAGTCATGCATGATGGGAAAGATGACCAAAAGGTCATTTACCCAAAAGGAAGGAAGAGCCAAGGAGATACTAGAATTAGTTCATAGTGACATTTGTGGTCCAATGACTAAACCTTCTAGAGGAGGTTATGAATACTTCATTACATTTATGGATGAGCATTCTCTTTTTGRTTTTGTTTACTTGATGAGGTGCAAGTRTAACTCTTTTTATAAATTCTTGGAGTTTAAGGTTGAAGTGGAGCAACAAATAGGTAAAGTAATCAAAATCTTAAGGTCAGACCATGCTGAGAGTATCTCCTTGGTGAGTTTAAAGACTATCTATTACATCACGGGATAGTCTCTCATTTAACTTCACCTGGGAGCCCCTAGCAGAATGGAGTCTAAGAGAAGGAACCGAACTCTCATGGAGATGGTTAGAAATATAATGAGTAAAGCAACTCTTCCTATTTTCTTTTGGGGATATGTGCTAGAAATAGCAGTACAGATTCTGAATTTGGCATCTTCCAAGTCTGTAGCTAGGATACCCTATGAGATATGAAAAGGGTGAAAGCCCAATCTAAATCATCTCAAGATATGGGGTTGTCCAGCTTCTGTACTAACTAGAGGATAGATCYAAAATCATAGTTATGCTACTTTATTGGATATCTAAAAGGTACTAGAGGTGGATAATTTTATTATCCTAAGGACCATAAAGTATTTTATTAGTATTTATGCTAGATACTTGGAGGATGATCAATGTGTGTCAAATAACATTTCAAACAAAATAGATTTGGAAAAGAGGTTGTCTACGGGACAAATCTCATATTCTTCTGATAGCTAGTCGAGGTGCCAGAAAAGACACCACTGAGTGTTCTTGTACATAAAAAGCTTCATCGTAGTGGGAGAGAAACTAGAGTTCCAGTAGATGGATGGGAGGGGCTTTTAAGCTAGTTTCTGACCATTAGGAACAAGATCCCACTATATACAATGAGGCAATTCTTGATGTTGACATAGACAAGTGGTGTCTTGCGATAGATTCTGAGATTCAGTCTATGTATCTCAATCRGGTTCRGAATCTTGTAGTTACAGCTGAAGGGGTGAAACCTATAGGGTGTAAGTGGGTATACAAGAGGATAGAAAGGTGAAAACCTTTAAAACAAGGTTGGTTGCAAAGGGCTATACTCAGAAAGAAGGGAAGGATTATGAGGAAATTAATAGTAGCCATGCTTAAATCCATTCGCATACTCTTAGCCATAGCATGTCATTATGATTATAAGATATGTCCCAGCCAGAAGGCTACATTATGAAAGGCCAAGAGCACATGGCTTGCAAGCTTAAGAAGTCCATTTATGGACTAAAGTAAGCATCAAGAGCATGGCATAAATGTTTTGATGAATCTATAAAGTCTTACAGGTTTGTATAAAACATAGACATACCATGCGTATATAAATAAAAGGATGGTGAAAAGCTTCTTATCTTATATGTTGATAAGATTCTACTCTTTGGAAATGATATAGGAAAACTRTCATCAATTAAAGTTTGGCTGGCAAGTCAATTTATCATAAAAGATATGGCAAAAGCTAGCTACATTCTTTGTAACACCCAGAATATTATTTTTTATTTTTATGAATTTTGTATGATCGTATGAATTGTGTGCTTGATAGGGTTTGATAAATTTTCTATGTGATCATTATTTAATTGTACGTTAATTTAATTATGAAATTATCATGTTAATGGAATTAAAGTTTTTAGTTAGTTAATATAGGCTCGACTCCCATTCGTTTCTTATTCGAAAACTAAAAAATAATTTAATGTTAATTATGACTRAAAAGAAAGCCCATAGAATTTAATTTATTGGGCTGGGTTGGTTATGAGATGCGAAGGCCCAAAGAATTTTGGTTAGGACCCATATGTAAAAATATATAAAAAAAGGGGAAAGAATTACGGTTTCAGCCTAACCCTTCCTCTAGAGACCCTTTTGCCCACCGCCACCCCTCATAAAAAGAAAAAAAAAACACTCCCACCAGCGCCGCCCTTCTCTTCCCCTGCCGTCGCCACATCGTTGTCCACTGCACCAGGATTGGTCGCCGACCATGTAATACTCGAGATTTAGTTTCTGTTTTTCCTTTCAACATCGTTGTCCACTACACCGGGATTGGTTGCCAACCATGTAATACCTGAGATTTAGTTTCTGTTTTTCCTTTCGAACTTATAGTTAGGCATAAATTTTATGAAAATGGTGAATCTATGAAAGCTACATAAATATAAGTTAAGCTATCTGGATAAGCTATGAATTGAAGTTAATGAAGCACATTAAAGCTGTAAATTGCAGAATTGATAATTGAATTTGATAAAATGATATGTTAATGGAGTTGATAATCTTTTCTTCTTCTTTTTCATCCCTTTCATACTCAACCAAAGCTCTTGAGCTACTTTGAGACATAAATCAGACAACTTCCCTGCAAAATGCTGCATGCCCTATTTCCTCGGTAGCGGCTGTGAAAATTGGCATCTGCAAGTCGTCAGTGTTGTCTTTGGCTTCAAGTACGTGGTAGGTTGAGGTGTTATAATGCTGAAAAACCTTCTATCATGCTGTGAACTAGTTGATCTTTCCTTTTCAAGCAGATATGCAAAAAATAAGAAAGTTGTTATTAGTCATCGATAGGTCATTAGCCGATTGGAGGATAAAGCAGCTCTTGTCTGGTTATGTCTCTATGCTCCAACTATTTCTCTCATATTAGGAGATACCCCTATAGCTTCATCTGCACATATAGTTTCAGCCGTCTGAATCGGCTAAATTCTAGTGCTAACATATTATTTTAAGGTTGTCACCGAGATTCTTAGCAGCAACAAACTACAAGAAGATCCCCTTGGTTCTGGATGTGCYATACTCATGCCTTTTCGAAAGTCATAATATAGGGTCACATGAATAGAAAAAGACTGAGCTTCCTCATGCTTTTCACATAAACCCAGGCTACAAAGCTTTAATTTAAAATCATATCATGTGGATTCGTAAACTTCGATCAAAGAAGCAAACCATAAGGACAAAGGCTTAAATCAATGGCTTCCATGACTAAAGCTCAATCCTACACAATTGACTTACTTTAATATCAACTAGTATCGAACTTAATTAATGCACTCACAAGCTTTCTCAGTTCTTCTGCTAAGTTAGTTCTAGGTAGGAAATGAGCACTGCCCAAGTTTTCTGAACCAAGTGAAATTAGTGGTCCTTGGGAGTGTCTCTCTTATTATTTTTTTATATTCCCTATTCTTCGAATATAATTCAATCCTTCTATTTCCCAGAACATATTATGAAAGAGATTAAAGCCATACTTTTAACCGAAAAACAAAATCACATATTCAGAGAAAAAAGGAAGGAAAAAACGAGTGAAAGTGATAGAAGACTAACAAGTGGAGGAAGAAAAGAAGACAAGTTATGTTCGACGGACAACAAATCCTCTAGATGCATTAAGTTAACCTTTAATGCATTCCTCAAGTATGCAAAAATATATAAATAACTACATGCATAGTTGTTAGGATCAAAGAAGTTGCCAACCAATGAGCTGCAACTAATCGGGCCAGGTAACCTTAGGGTAGGAGGCGATAGTTTCCAAGATTCAACAAAATAGGTTCAAACTCCAGTATACCCAAAGGTTGCAGGGTCTTGATCCCTTCTTTTATGGTTGGGTGCTTGAGTTACTCTAGAAAGCCTCAATTAGTTATATAGGTGCTAGCAGAGTGTGAAATTGATAAGAACAAATGCAAATTTAGCTACATAGAGAATTAATAGGAAAAAGAATAATTTAATATATATTCATTTAATCAAATCAAGTTTCAATCTAAGCCTAATGTACAATTCTTTTTTCTTCCTATGCCTTTAACAAAGAAGTTTTTTCCGGAAATTGGTAAATAAAGCTGTAGAGAAACTTGTAAAGAAAGTGATGCGAAACCCTCCTAGAGACCAACCCTAGGAACCCCGACGATCAACGGAAAATATTAGCCAAAAACTCGCAAGAAATGAAGAGAAATATCAGATTAGAACCTAAAGGAAATTAAGGCCCTTAAACCCTAACCTAGTGATGCCACAAAGGTTGATTACTCCTTTGGTAAGTCGAAATCATGCATTCAATCAACAACACAAGAAGAACAAAGCTGAAGCTTTTCCAAAACACTCTGAATATTCAATAATTATCTGAAAACACAAAATTACATCTTTTAAGAAACCTTAGGGCTCCTTTCTTCCTAATAAGAATAAAACTTGGCCAACATTAACTAATTCCAATTAGATTGGACCAAATTAATATATTAACTAAAGTCTTACAAAAATAAGCTCCTAAAACAAAGGCCCATGAACGTAAATTACATTAACTTTAAATGAAAATCATCAAACAATTAAAAGGCCTGTAAACAAAGTGCTCTTGCTCTCTAATGGATCTTCCAGATTTACCACCTGCTCAAGGAAACAGGTGAGCATCTATGAAGAGGCTTTGAACTCCTTGAATTTAGCTTTGGAAGCTTCTAAAATAGCCTCACTATCTTGTACTTCCATGACCAAGCCTTGTAAAGCCTCTTTCATTCTTTTTGTTCCCATCTTAGTCATTAGACCACCAACACTCGTTAATGGATCAACATGTATAGCAACTTGATCTTCATCAGAAAGAAGTAAATAAAACAAGGTAAAGGAAAGGGAAACAAAGATAGAATTGATAAACTGGCTTAGGGTATGGTTTAACTGACCCATTCTTCATATTATTTTTTCTTCTTATATATAGTTTCCTTAATGCTGGCCGTTCCAACCCCTCTATTGTGCAAATTCTGGTGTTGCGATACTCCATTGATTTTGTTGTCTACTCGAGCATGGAGTTGCAATTGCCTTCTTATCCCTGATTACTTGGTAATAGTGGTTACAAAAGTGTTCTTCTTAATGTCCAACTCTAACTCTTCCCAACTAACCACTTTATTTTGAGCTATACATAATCCTTACTTTGTGGGCTGGCCCCCTTTATTCCTCTTGTTGGCTGCCTCCTTTATCCTAGGCTGATTTTCAAGCTATCTCGTATTCGATGGCATAGCCTGACCTACGTTTGACCTAATACCTAATCTGTAACACCCCCAGATTAGGAACAGTCCTAAGCTGAGAATGCCACATTATTTCCGTTCCAAAATAAACAAGTATCTATTTCAAAAATAAACTTTAACAAAAACCCTCACCAACTTAACAATTATTCAAAATAAAAATACAGCGGAAGTCTTTCTAAACCATTCAAAATAGAAGAAAATCACAAGGAAACTTCAATAATTTAAAACATTTAGAAGTATTCATCTTATTTCATAAATAAATTCGAAAACCAGTTCTCGGGTATCAAAGCTCGCCCACAAGCGACCTCCTCGCCCCATCTGGTTACATATCATCTGCAAGGAAAACATAAGCAACAGAAATGAACTAAAAAGCCCAGTAAGTAACCCTCATGCATGAATGCATGAACATGTCCTACATATGAAAATTCAAGTTCCTCCTTTTCAATGAAAAGAAAAACTTCCCAAAAAAAAACATTCCCTTTTCAAAACTCATTACAAACATTCTCTTCAAAATTCACTTACAATAAAACTTTTCATTTCCTTTCATTCGTTCGCGAGCTCACTCGAGTGTAAAGCCTAGCCACATAGCTATGTAGTGGGCCATAGTTATTTGGAACCCGATTGCATTCCTACCGGTAGAACCGCAAAGYGGTTAACATTCAAAAAAAAGTTTTCTTTCCATTCTTCCACCTCCAAGGAGGTAAACATTCMATTCTTACCTACCCTCCAAGAGGGTAGGGTCGAGTGCGCCGGTCCCCCACGTCCCATTTCCCACTCACATCTTTTGTGGCTAGTATTACACTCCTTTCTTAAAAATTTAACATTTCCAAAACTTTAACCTTTTCCTTCAAAATCCCATTTTCTAACCGTTCGCTTCCTAAATGCGTGAACGGCTCATGCCAAATGTGATGTAAACTTCTAGCTACATGCTCATGCCATGAAACRAATTCAATATTATATAATATGACGTTCAATAAATAGTACATGATATGAAAACACAACAGCATTCTTCAACATAAGTACTACTAAATATGAACAATTCAACTTTCATCACAATTCCACATATTAACATAAAATTTCATACAACACATATTCCAACAATTAAAAGCATTCAAATTCGTTTATTTATAATGATATGAATGAGAGGATTACTTACTCGAAGTCCTGTACGTAAACGGGTTCTTACTTAAGTTGGAAGTAAACTCCTCAAATCGATTTCAACGTATGTCCTCGAAATAACCTCGAATTCACAATATCCGGATGTTGAACGATAATGGATTCC
>MEJB01000105.1:1829614-1851817 GCA_001752375.1 Rhazya stricta
TTAAATTTAAGACTCGGAAAGGGAAAAAAGTAAGGGTATTTACAACTCAAAATTTACATCAACTAATAAACGCTCACTTCACTACTTATAAGAGGTTGAATCCTGCAAAGGATTAGACCCCTACCATGTCTTATAGCGACTACCGAGAGCCTACTCGACGGATTTACAGTTAAGAAGAGAAATGTAACAGTAAGTAGACTTTTCATTCTCACCGATTTTTTTCAAGCGTTAGCTTTTACTATATACCATTGTGGGCTTAAAAGGAAAATAATTTAAACGAACTAAAAATGAACTTTAACCACCACGGTTGATCGCCCAACGGCTGTAAAATATACTAATTATAAAAGTTTGCGATGCTTTTTACAACAGGGGGGACAGTTTATTCTCAATAGCAAACCGGATTCCGAGCTGACACACCGGATACATAATCAATCAGCTTTCAACCCGAAAACACCTTTCCTTCGGATAATGCAAATTAAAATGCCCAAAACCTAACCTACACCTAGCTTCCGGGCTGCGTGAACTCGAACGCCCGGGTTTTAGTTATAATATATTTTTTTCCCTTTCTTTTATATATCTTTTATTTTTCTTTCTTTCCTTTTCTTTTCTTCTTTTGGATCTTTGATAGAAGAGAAGGAGACACGGCGGCCCGCGGGGCAGCGCATAGGCAGGGAGCGTCCTTAACCTGGCACGAGAAGCACTGAGACGGAAAGCGTCGTAGATCCACGAGGGACGAAGCAAGAGAACAGCTTGGCGCGCTGGTCGGATTACCTCATACCGCCTACTCGCGCGACCATCGGATCTGGCTAGGCGATGGTATGACCATTTTGCTTAACAGCGGACATCGGGCATCGGGGGTCGGTGGCTTTCAGCGGACACACGCGCCGGCCTGTGCCTCAACGACGGTCTCGTTGGCTGCTCATTCGAAAATAATATAATTATCTTGTTACATAAAATAAGTTTGAAACAAGTTCCCGGGTATCATAGCTCGCCCACAAGTGACCTCCTCGCCCCATCTGGTTACACATCATCTAAAATGACATATAAGAAAAGAAATGAGCTAAAAAGCCCAGTAAGTAACCTCAATGCATGAATGTATCAACCTGTCCTACATGTTATGAAATTATAAAATTTCGCCTTTAAATAAAAACTACTTTCCAAACATTCTTTTTTCAAAAATCTCATTACAAAACATTTCYTTCAAAATTCACTTGCAGTAAAACATTTCATTTCCTTTCATTCGTGAGCTCACTAGAGTGTAACGCCTAGCCACTAAGCTCTGCAGTGGGCCATCTTTTTTGGAATCAGATTCCATTCCTACCGAGACAACCGCAAAGTAGTTAAAATTTCATTCTTTTAACTTCCATACTTTCACCTCCAAGGAGGTGAACATTCTTACCTACCTTCCAAGAGGGTAGGGTCGGGTGCGCCGGTCCCCCACGCCCCATTTCCCACTCACATCTTTTGTGGCTAAGTTTACACTCCTTTCTAAAAACTTTAACATTTTTCTTTAAAATTCCATTTCCTAAACCATTCACCTTCTAAATGTGTGAATGGCTCAATGCCAAATGCGATGTAGAATTCTAACTACATGCTCATGACATGAAATGCATACATCCGTATATAACATATCATTTGACATAAAAGTGATACAGGATATGAACACATTAACATTCCACACAATTACACACATCAACATATAATCTCATACACAACATATTAGAGCAATTAAAAGAATTCAATTTCATTCATTTATAACGTTAATGAGATGGGAGGATTATTTACCCAGGGTCCTTTACATTAAYAGGTTCTTACTTATATTGTGAAGTGAACTYCTTCAAAYGATCTCAATGTAAGGCCTCGAAATGACCGAATTGATTACARAAAGAGGGTCTACTTAGTTTGATCRTCCCAACTTAGGTATTATGTGTTTAATCCAAGGATGTCCTTTATTAATCATTAATTATTAATCTATTCTTAGTTCCTACATTACCAATTATCATGTCTTTTTAAGGTTACAATTTAAATTCCTTACCTCGATTATAAATCTAACTATGTTCTCTCATTAATTCACTTTAGGGCATAATTATGTACAAGTCATAAAATTTCAATATCATGTGTTAACGTTTTCACCTTTAAGTTCACGATATCCAAATGTCTCGAGAATGGCAATAGGTCCTCGGGCGTGCGCTCAAGCGGCGCGCGCAATAGCGTCTGGGCGCCTGGGCATCAGGCCTAGCGCTAGGCATTGGGCACTGGGCGCCCCTTTGCACCGACAGGTGTTTGCTATTTCTGGAAGCTGGCAACAGCCAGCAGAGTTCAATGTTCTGGCGAATGGTTGATGGTGATCGAATCTGGGCAGAACGATGGCCGGCAAGGAGCTAGCTGGCCATGCAGCAGAGCATCCGAACGGCGGCAAGGGATTCTAGATCCAGTCGAGGAAGAAGCATATCCGAACGGCTCCGCTGCATCGAGCTGCCGAGCACTGTCAGTCCTCTTTCCTGGCGACATCATTAAGTAGAGAAGAAGAAGAAGATGAAGGYAGCTCGGCGGAACACTTCGTCCCGAGCGGCCATGGGGTTTCGGTGGACATGGATCGCACGCCTCTAGCGTGATGCCGACAAACTGGAAACCAGCAGCTCCAGTCGCGCAGATAAGTAGTGAGGCGCACAGATCTAGTGTTGAGATGACCGAATCGAACAACAAGAAAGGAAGAGAGAGCTGGCGACGAACGGATCTAGCAGCAAAAAAGTCCACCGTGAGTATTATTGACCTTACTTATAATCATATCAACTATTGTAGAAAACAAAAGAAATCTGAATACTTGTCCAAAAAGTTCTATAAAAATTTTGACAGAGTTTCCTCTGTAATTTCAACAATAGGTTCTCAAGCATTTTTAATACTAGCAAACAGCATGCATTCCAACCCAACAAACATCCAATATAAATAAATAGAGTATTCCAACGATCTTTTACTAACTTAACATTTACTAAAATTGAAATTTTTGGAACTTGAAAGAATTTAAAGCATGAATAGTTAAATCAATAACGAATATCTTAAACAATACATAAAACCTCTCCAATCAACCATTTATCTTATTCACTCAAATTTAATACTTCAKGGTATGAAGGCGTGCCCACAAGCAACCTCCTAGCACCATCTAGCTATACATCACCTGAAATGCAGAATGAAGGAAATCGAATGAGCTATCAAGCTCAATAAGCAAATCCCATGCATAAATGTATGTGAAATGCCCTATATACTATGAATTTAGATTTCACTTCCTCAATAAAACTTTCTAAATACTTCCATAAAACTTCCATTTCAAAATGTAGGAACTTTTTAAAATCTTTCCATTTCATTAATGTCGTGAGCTCACTTAGTGTAACGCTTAACCATTAAGCTTGCAGTGGGCCATTATTCTTAGGAACCCGATCACATTTCYTACCGGTAGAACCACATAAGGATTAACATCACTTGAACTTTTTCTTTCATCTTTTCACCTCCCAAGAGGTGAACGTTACTTATCTCCCTACCCTACAAGAGGGTTAGGTCGGGTGTGCCTGTAACACCCCCATATCAGAAACTACCCTAATCTGGGAATGTTACCAACTTAATTCTCATATATTTAAAATTTCAGAGAAAGCTTTTGACAACAAAGGAATAAAATTTAAACGTTCAATAAGTTCATAAATAAATAAAAAATTTAATTAACAGAACGTCTCTTGGGTATCAAAGCCTATTCCAAATGATCTCCATGCACCATCTAGTTAATAATCACCTGAAACGTAAAATAAGGAAATATGGAGTGAGCTAATAAGCTCAGTAAGCAAATCTTTTGCACGAATGCATGAATAATGCCCTATATGTCATAAGTTATAAAATTTCACTTTCTCAATAAAAGCTTTTTAAACGTTTACATTTCATAAACTTTCTCATAAAAACTTTCCTTTCAAAATGTAAAAGCTTTTCAAACATTTCCATTCCTTTAAAGTCGTGAGCTCACTTGGTGTAATGCCTAGCCATTAAGCTTGTAGTGGGCCATTATTTTTTGAAACTCGATCACATTTTCTACCGGTAGAACCGCAAAGCGGTTAACATTACTTTAACTTTTCCCAAACATCACCTCATAAGAGGTGAATAATACATGAATTTTCCACCCTACAAGAGGGTTAGGTCGGGTGCGCCAGTCCCCCACGTCCCATTTCCCACTCATATCTTTCATGGCCTAGGCTTTATACCCCTTTTTCAAGATCCTTAACATTTGGAAAATAATTTATTCATAAAATCCCATTTCTCTTTCCAACCTTGTTCCTTAAAACCTTCACATTCTAAATGCACGAGTGACTCATGCAAGGAATGATGTGAAACACTATAACTACATGCCCATGACATGAGCTACACAAATCTAATTTAAACTACCCAACATGTTAACGGTAGAAATATATCACATAAAATAATCCAATTATAATCACCAGACATATCACACAAAATAATCCAATTGTAATCACAGGATATATTTGTAACACTCCCARATTAGGAACCTTTATCCTAACCTGGAAATGTCACCATTTACTCACTGACAYGAATTTGCGGAAGCTCAAAATAATTTAAATCAAATAATAAATACTTAATACAACCATCTTAATCCATAACATTCATTTACATTGACTTCAGGGTATCTTGGTTTTCCCACAAGCGACCTCCTCGCACCATCTGACTGACTATACATCATTTGAAATGCAAATGAGAGAAAGAAATGAGCTAAAAAGCCCAGTAAGTAAACCTCATGCATGAATGCATAAACATGCCCTACATGTCATGTGATTATAGAATTTCTCCTTTTCAATGAAAAACTTTCCAAACATTCCCTTTTTTGAAAACTCTTTACAAAACCTTTCCTTCAAAATTTACTTACAGTAAAACATTCCATTTCTTTTCATTCGTGAGCTCACTAGAGTGTAACGCCTAGCCACTAAGCTCTGCAGTGAGCCATAGTTATTTGGAACCCGATTACATTCCTACTGGTAGTAACACAAATCGGTTAACATTCCTTTCATCTTTTCACCTCCAAAAAAGTGAACATTACATTCTTCCCTACCCTCCAAGTTGGGTGCGCCGGTCCCCTACGCCCTATTTCCCACTCACATCTTTCGTGGCTAGGTTTTACATCCCTTTTTCAAAATCCTTAACATTTGGAAGTTAGTCATCAAAAAAATAACATCTTAAAAAAAAACTTCATTCCTCAAAACATTTACTTTTCCAAATTTCATTCTTTAAAAATATTTCATTTCTTGAATGTATGATTATGTCCATACAAGAGAATATGCAACTACTGCAATCTACATGCTCATGGACCACATGAACCCTTAACTTAAAATTTCTAACAAGTCAATGAGTAATAAAATTCACATACTGGAAGTAATATCACATTATAACACATAAGAGCAATTATCAATTCACATTCAATTCACATAAGAAGATTCAATCATAATAACAACACACTTGTATCATCACTAAATGAGAATGTCGAAATTTACTTACATAGAACTCAGATCYAATAACAAYAACACATATACGTCAATGGGAATGTGAGAGTTTACTTACATAGAATCTCATATCCAACACATAAATCTACTTAAAGGAATTCATATACATCCAATCATATGCATAAATGCAATGGGAGAATTTACTTACATAGAACTCAGGTTCAATAACAATCACACATATGCGTTAATGAGAATGTGAGAGTTTACTTACCCCGAGTTCTTTACGTTAAAGGTTCTTATTTAAGTCGCGAAATGAAATCCCTCGACTGCTGTCAACGTCAAGGCACTCGAAACRACCTAGTTGTGATTACAAAAAGAAAGTCTATTTAGTTCGATCGTCCCAACTTAGATATTATGTGTTTAATCCAAGAATATCCTTTGCCAATTATTAATCCATTCTTAGTTCCCACATTACCAATTATCATGTCTTTTTAAGGATTACAATTTAAATTCCTTCGTTCGAGTGTTAAACTTAATTTATGTTCTTCACAATTTTATTTTAGGATATAATTTCATAAGTCATAAATTTCAATATTAATTAATAATGTTTTCACCTTTTAAGTTCACAAAGTCCAAGTGTCTCGGGGAATGGTTTTGGGTTGTTGGGCATCTGGGCATCTGGGCGCCTGGCACTGGGTGCTGGGCGTCCGCTGGTCTGGCGCTACCACCTAGGCACGGATGTAACTGGCTCGAGCGGATGGCCCACAGTGCCTGGTCGCCTGGTCCCTTGGACGTCTCATCATCGGGTCTCCTGGTCACCTGGTCGCGAGGGCGCCTGGTTCCCTGGTCGCCTAGTCTAGTGACAAGAATGGAGGAAATGGAGTGGCATTCAATACCGATGGAGAAGAGGAGAGAGAGAGAGAGTGGAAAGGCCGACATCGGTGAGGGCAGAGGGAGGAGGCGGCAGTGGTGAGGGGGTTATGTTTTATGTTTAAGAAAAAAGATGAACAATCATCTTCGGGTTATATATATATATATATATATTTTAAAAGCTAACTTAAACCCTTACTAAAATTTTATTCRTGGGCCATTTTTATTAYTTAACCAACTAAGCCCAACTAAATTAAACTCTATTAGTTTTCTTCTAGCCCAAAATCAAACTCCAAATCCGATTTTAGATTTGAATAAGAAGAGCACGGGCTTTAAGAGTCAAGTCTAAATTAATTAACTAAGACTTCTAATTAAAGTAAAGTGATAAAATTTCACCTTTAAATAGATATACTCACACATTAATGCATAACAAATAACAAATCAAGGAAATAATTATTTATTTCTTATTGGCACATCGAACGTTACGGCCTCCAAGTCCTTTCGCCGTAAATTAATCCATTTCTAACAATCTTGAATACAATCTAATTAGTGGATTAGAACATAAATTGTTTATATATATATATATATAAAGTTCAAAAAGAAAAACATAAACTAAATCTCGGGTATTACATAGTATGCATCTCATTTTCTCTTTTTTTTCCTATGTTGCCTCTTAAGGAGCCATATCAATAGTAGCCTAGTCATATATCAATCTTAGAAAAATATCTAGCACTTGAAGTTGATCAACGAATCATCAATCTTAGAAAATGGGTGCCTATTCGTTATCGCCGCCTTGTCCAATTCTATAAAATCTAATTAGTGGATGAGAAAATAAATTGTATATATATATAAAGTTCGAAAAGAAAAACAGAAACTAAATCTTGGGTACTATAGCGCCGGTCCCCCACGCTCCATTTCCCACTCACATCTTTCATGGCGGTCTATACTACTTTCTAAAATCTTAACATTTCCCTGATAATAATTCATTTATAAGATTTCATTTCCTTTCAAATTTTATTTCCTAAACCATTCGCTTTCCAAATGTACGAATGGCTCATGCCAAGAATAATGTAGAATATTATAAACACATGCCCATGACATGAACTACATGAATCCGTATTTAAACACCATTCAACATAATAACAATACGAAATATATTACATGAAATAATTCAATGCCATCATAAACATTCCATAACACAATCCATTATAATCACCACATAACACACAAYGGAATAAGTAGGTGGGTATGGGGATTTACTTACTTAGAGTCTTTACCGTTAAAATTCTATTTAAACCGCAATGCGGACTCCCTCGACCGCTCTTAAGGTCAATGTGCCCAAAAATGACCTAATTATTATTACAAAAAGAAAACTCATTTAATATGATTGTCCAAGCTTAAAACATTTAACGCTTATTCCATGAACATCATTTGCCAATTTTAACCCGTACCTAATTCCCACATCACCAACTATCACATTCTTAAAGGTACAACTTATTTCATAGCTTTGTACCCCTCTCAACATTTGATAATGGTAATACTAAAAACAATACATTTCTAAGTCAAAACACATTATTCATACAATTTAAACTCATTCCTAGATCGGGTATTAAACCTAATCTATGTTCTCCCACGATTTTATTATAGAACATAATTACATAAGTCATCAAATTCTAAAATTGAATAACAATATTTTCACCTTTAAATCGACAAACTCTAAGTGTTGCGATAGTGGCTTTGCGCCTTGGGCATGGGCTGAGGCAGCGCACTCGCCACAGCCCTGGTCGCGGACGTTGCCTAGTCGCCTAGGCATCTGGTGGCCTCGGCACCAGGGTGCTCAGTCACCTGGGCGTCCGGGTGCCTAATCGCCAGGGTGTTTGGGCACTCGGTCGCCTTGGCGTCTGGGCACTCGATCGATTTTTGCTCTTAGCGGACTTAGGCTGATCTTCCTAAGTCCGAGCGGCAGGTTGCTTGGGCTAGTCCCCTAGGCACTAGTCGCACACGAAATTACCGATGACTGTTTGGAAATAATCCAAGCGGTGGGTCACCTGGGCCAGTCACCTGGGCACTGGTCGCGCACGAAATTATCGACGACTGTATGGAAACAGTCCAAGCGGCGGCGCACGGATGGACCGAAGGGTAAGTACCAGCAACTCTGGTTCTGGTGGTGACTCTTGAACCCATCAAACGGTCTGGGTTCTCCGAGTAGCCAGAAATCGAGTTTGAGCATCAGTGAGTGGCGCTGGCAGAGATGCGACAACGATTCGTAGCTCCAATCGAGTTTGGGCAGTGGGTAACATCAGCACACGACAAGCAGAATCGACGACAGATCTGGGAGACAGCAGGCATCATGACGAGGTTCTGGACGAGCTCTGGCGAATAGGCAGGGAGGAGTGGATGTCGGGCAACTCTGGACAAAACCAGATCAAATCCAAAGATGCAGCGATCTCGAGTGGATTTGGGTGATGAGCGACCGACGAGTGTGCTCGAGCAATGGCAAGTGGTGGCGGTGATGATCGATGTGGCATCGACAGAGGGAAAAATGAGGCAATGTAAGCAGCTGGAAGGGTTTGGGGCAAGAAGACGGTGTAAGACGGGTGTTAATGGGCCGATTCAGGCTTGTTTTTTTTTTTCAAAATTCATGGGCCCTAACCTACAAATCCTCGAGGATGGAAATGATAGCATCCTAAACTACAAAGACCCTAAATTCGATAACACGATATTTCATACTTATTAAACGTACAATTAAATAATGACCACATAGAAAATTATCCAACCCTAATTGGCACACAATTCATACAAGCATACAAAATTCATAAAAAGTAATGTCCCAGGTATTACAAATTCTCTAAATGTAACTTCATTGTTTCCCTATTTCTCCATAGACCTTTCTCAGCTCAGTGGCTTTCGTCTCTTAATTTTGGTTGGGTATGTATCCTCGTCGATAAATTCAATTGCCCGAAGATCTCCATGTGAGGTTTAACAGGTGGAAGCTCACTATGACCCTGGAAAGTTAGCCAATCAAATGCTGATGATTTGGGTAAGGGTATACCCATTTCCTCTTAAACCTTATTGACCCGACTCTTAGAATAATAAAATGGCTAATGTGGTACCTCTTCAGCCAATTACCCCCATGTGATAAGTTAATCTTAGTCTTGGGGCGATTTAATATTCTCCTAGTTCTAATAAGTGTATTTAAAAGTCTATTAGTCCTAGACCTAGCACCAACGCTTCACTTGGCTCTCTCAGCTACTCAACCTGAAGTGCTTGCTTCTTCCTCCATTCCTTCAAAACTCTCCCTTTCCCCTTACTGTAAGTATTGACCATACTAGTATTGACTGCAAGGAAAGGGTCTGTGTYTACCATCGACTCCTAGTTCTCCCAGTCAGTGAATTTGAATTTGCCATCCTTGATCGCCTTCTCGACAATGTTCAGAAAGAATAAACAATTGTTAATAGTGTAGCTATAAGAGTTATGCCACTTACCATAGGTCTTACTCTTAAGCTCTTGGGTTGCCAAGATCTTTTGCTCGAAGGATATCTTAACTTGCTTATCCTTCAATAGGGTGATCAAGGATCTGGTCCTCTTTGAGATATTTAAGGAAAAGTGATGAAGGTCACTTGTATCAACCTTCTCTTTGCCCCGAGCGGGCTTTAGTGTAGAGCAAGTATAGTTTCGGCCCTTCACAAGTTCGACCATTATTATTTAAGTGGTAGATCCACCTCTGAATTGTTTGGATCTTGCACCACCAAGATCATGGTTTGACACTGTTGGAACCAAGAGTCCTCTTCATCTCCTGGTCCTTGATGTGTTTATTCACCCTTGTAGCTAGTTTGAAAAAACTAAAAAAGATTGGAGAAGTCTTGAAGGATGATTTCTCGTTCAACTAGGGATACATCTACCCAATGACTATTTGTGGCATACTTTGGTTCTAGCAGAAGAGTTGCAACACCTTGGGTTAGGAACTATCCTAACCCGAGAATGTTACCAATTAACTCATACTGGGTTGCGAAAATTGGGAAAAATAAAATTTTGAATTTAAAATAGAAATAGAAAGGGGTTTCCAAAAATTTCGGCAGAGTCTCCCCTATAATATCAACATCCACCTTGTATTCAACAAAACAAATCTAACAAACAACCACAACCAATACTCTATACCACAAAATAAAGAAATACTTTCAATCCCCAAAAAGTCTAATAACCAAAAACAAAGAAACYAGTGCTTTAGTTACAACCYAAAGTAAACTTGGAAAGAATAAATTGATAAATAAATAAATAAAGGTTGCTCTATTCAACCATTCCCATTATTCAATAAAATTTATTTAAAACAAAACATTTGGGTATCGCCTGCTCCCAAGCGATCTCCACGTATCATCTGGCTAATCATCACTTGAAATGTAAAATGAGTGAAATGAGGTGTGCTACAAAGCTCAGTAAGTAATCCCTCCATGAATGTGTGGGACATGCGTTATCTGTTATGAAGTTCAAAATTCGTTTCATCTAAATTCTCTAAATTTTTCCATTCTAACGTGAGCTCACTTGGTATATTGACTAGCTATTAAGCTTTGCAGTGGGCAATTATTATTTGGAACCAGATAAATTTCCTACCGATAGCACCACAAAGCGATTTTCATAACATTAATTTTTTTACTTTCTCTTTCACCTCACCCGAGGTGAATTTTACTTTCATTTCCACCATAYAAAGAGGGTTAGGTCAAGTGCGCCGGTCGCTGCGCCATATTTTCCTCTTACACCTTTCATGGCTTAGGCTTACACCCCTTTTTCATTTCCTAACATTTAGAATTCATTTACCATTTAAAATTCTATTTCCAAACCTTATCCTTTAATCATTTTCCATATCGATACCATGAACATGCAAATTTTCCAAAAATAAGATATAACATGATAATGAGATGCATGTTCATATATTAATAACAAAACTTAATGTTCCAATATGTAATAGAGAATATTTCAGATACTTGAAATAATACCATGCACCACATTACATTCAACATAGAAATTTTTACTTAAATGAAAAGAAGGGAGTTYACTTAYCTGAAGTTCTTAGTAGATTTAGTTATTTTAAATCGCTAGTAGAGTGCCTTGGCTGCCCACAATGTCAATGTGCCTAGAAATATCCTAATATTTATACAAAAAAAAAAGAATTTCATTTGAATCTATTTAATCAAATTTACTAGTGTTGTGCATTTACCTAACATGAGTGTTGAACAATTAGGGTTTTACAGTGTTTGAAAGCCCTATATTCTTAGTTCATAACTCAAGTTACATAAGGATCTAACTAAGTAATATCACCTTTCCAAAACAACAGCAATAAATATACTATACATTTCAAACTCATCAGATGCCACACAACATCATTGTGACTCTAAATTCCCCCTTATGTTATAACGAAAACATATTTCCAAAAAATTTCCCCCTTATGTTAACCCTTACAACATAACATGCAATTATAACAAAAACATTCCCCCTTACGCTACCATAAAAACCTAAATTTAGTACTAGATTATGTACAAACATCTTCCGTATATTTCACAATTATCAATATAGAACACAAACACAAAAAACCACTTCCAACTAGAAAGTAATAAGGCAAAAATAGAGAGTTTCACGAACCCTAGGTATAGGTTCCAACTAATGAGTATGGGGTGCAAGGATGGTGTCAACAAAGCTCAATAAAAGAGGACATGCCTCAGGCGGTGAGCTCTGGACGGTGCTCCGGGCGTTTCCTACTCCGGTGACCCTTCTGATCAGCAACAATGATGAGCAGCGAATTCGATGCGCTCCGGATTCGAACTGATGGCGAACAGCAACCCTGGTCGCGAATGAACGGTTGGTCGAATGACGGTGAACAATCTGGTCTAGCCACGAGCAGCAGACAAACAGTGAGTAGAAGCCATGATGCATGCAGCTGCACTAATGACAATAGCAGCGCGATAGAGCTTTACCTGAGCGGTGAACTCCGGTGGCTCAGCGGGCAAGTCAAACTTGGTCAGCRAATGTCATGTAGCAGTAAGACGCATGCAAATCTTATACGGATGGAGCAATAACCTGATGCGGACTAAGTAGAACCCAGTCGCGTGATGACTGTGGGAGACCTGTGYGAACAGCAAGCAGCGTTTGGTYGCACGGCGAGGAGCTGCAGCGATCTGGTACGGACGGCGAGCAACGAGCTCCGATATGCGACGATGGTTGTGGTGGATTGTTGAGGGAAAGGGGTGGCGGCAACTGTGTGGGTGATTCAATGRAGACGATAAGGTAGCGAGTGGCTCTAGATCTCCAATTCTAATTCCCTTTTCTTTTTTTTTTTTAAGTTGTAGCTGAAACCCTAATTATCCCATTTCATTTTTTCTCTCTTTCTCTTCTTTGTTTTTTTTTTTTTTTTTTTTGTAAACCAACTTGGGCCCTAATAAAACCCTTGGGGCCATTTTTTTCCCTTAACCAACTAAGCCCAACTAAATTAAGGTCTACAGGTTTCCTTTCGACTAAGACCAATATTAAATAAGGTTTTAGGTTTTAGGTGAAAAAAATGGGCTCCAATGGGTCAACCCTAACTTAATTTACTAAACATTCTGATTAGATTAAAATAAAAAAATTTCACATTTAGATAAACATACACATTAATGCACAGATAAATAATAATAAGAGAAATAAATCATTTATTTCTAATTAGCACATTGAATATTATAGCCTCCAAGTTCTTCTATTGCAAAATAACCAAAACACTAAAAATCATGAGAATAAATTAATTAGTGAGTTATAATATAAATTATATAATTTACACATAAAGTTCGTAAAAATGGAAAAATAAATGTTAGGTGTTACAAGAGTAGTGCACTTGTCTTTTAATCAATGAAACCTCTCCAAGAACTCTGCAACCATCTCATGTGGTTTCACTTGAGGCCAAGAGATCGAATATATATACCTATGTAAATTGGCAATAGAAACAGTCCTTGAACAAACGATCCATAACAACCAAGTTTTGCCAAGAGTTATGCTGCAAATTAGTGTACCAGTTGAACATAACTCCTATTAATACATTGAAATCAATTGGAGATTGTGTAACTTACTATTCCCGTGTTCTTCACATTARGCGGTGAATTTGCCAATGTGTTCCATTATGGATTTGTCATCATCACTTGAGAAAGTACACAACTTTCAAAGCTTGTAGCCTATGCGTAGAACAACAACATTATCCATCCATTCTGGTTAAAGCTTTTAATAGGTGGATCTATCGATCACAAACACGTTCAAGTCGAACTATCATCTTAAGGCTTCAACCATGGATTTTGTACCTGGTTGTAGAGGCTATGAAGCCAAACTCTCAACATGTGCTCAGTTAGGTTTAATACCTTGTCAATTGTTAGATTTGTCGTTGATTAGGGATACACTATCCTGTCTTGCCATGGAAAGATAGAAATCCCGGATGTTGATGCCCCTCGAGCTGAGCTGACGTTGCTACCATTGCTAACAGATAGACTCTCTAATTGATATGACATGTCATGTAACCATATTAGTCCTGCACTGTAGGTTGCTGATAGCCTCAATCATATTCAAATTGTGCCCTAGGGTAAATTTGTTGAGTGCCTGTCTCTCAAGGCTGATGACTTATCATAGGGACAGTAGGGGCAATGGCAGGTTGAGCCTCCTACATTATAGCACCGTTGAATAGGTATTGTGCCAGACAACTTGCTTCATATAGCAGTTTGATGATATCTCTCCTGTTCAGCAAAATAGTCCCATATTGTAGAAAGGGGAGCATTCAATGTCCAAGACTAGACTGCTCAAGTGTACTCCATGTGGGGAATATCGGACCGGTCAAATGGATTATACACTTGTCTACCCTCAAGACTAGAAACTCATTCAAGAGAATCAAATTGAACACTGAAGCCATCTGTTGTACCAAGTTTTATGCCAACTTAATACTAGCTTCCTCGAAGGCCTACCTGATGGCTATCAATAAGGTCGGTCCACTGCTATAAGAGATGGATGGCTCTAGCCTCCTTGATTCATTGATGCTTGTAGTCTTTTTTTCAAAAGAATGTGTGAGTGTAGATATCGTTGGAGTTACAAGAGCTGCTATAGATGTTTCAATTGGATCCTAGCTCCCAGTCCTCTTGGAAGTATTACGATTGTCTTCTCCCATAACGTGTTGTCCTGATCACAAATGCATACACCATAGCACTAGAATCCTACCAGGCATGCCAATTATGTTGGGATAACAAAAACTACTAGTTGATAGATTGCAGTTGAGTTAGGTGACCTTAGGTTAAGAGGCGGTGGCTTCCAGATTTAATATAAGGGGTCAAAGTCCAATATTCTAAAAGGTTACCTGATCTTTGATCCCTATTTTTTGCTGGTAGGTCATTGAGGTACTCTAGAAAGCCCTCAATTAGCTAGGTGGATGCTAGAGGAGTGTGAATTTAATAAGTAAGAATGCATATAAGATAAGGAGGAACTATATAGAGAGTTAGTTGGTTAATATTCCTTTGATCAAATTAAGCTTCAACTCAAGTTGACAATCCCTTTTGATTCTTATGCCTTTAGCGAAGGCATTGTCTAAGGGAAAATGATAGATCTGCTGTATGGAAAGTTGTAGGGAAGCAATAAATAAAACAAGGTAAAAGAAAGGGGAAAAAAATATAGAATTGATAAATTAGCTTGAGTTGTGGTATGATTGACCCTAATCGTCATATAATTTTTCCCCTTATTTAATGCTTCCTGAATGATAGTCGTTTCAACCCCCCTGTTGTGCAAATCATGGAGTTGAGATACATCAGTGATTCTCCTATCCATTACATCACAAAGTTGCAGCTGGCCTTCTCATCCCTAATTATTTGATTAGAGAGGTTGCGGGAGTGTCCTTATTAATGTCTATTCCAAACAATCACCTTATTCTAGTGATACATATTGCCTTACTCTATCTATGGCCCCTCTATTCCTCATATCACTCCTCCTTTGATCATGTCTCTTCGAGCTCTCCTAATGTCCAAGGGAATAACCTAACCCTGGTTTAACTACATACATAATCAATCGCTAAGCGGTTTAAATCGGCTAATGTTTTATGTCAAACGTAGTTAAAGAGGTATAACATATTCTTATGGTTAAGGCCATTCCTGTTAGGGTTTGAGAAATTGGCTACTTATAGAATTCTTTTTAAGACATGCTGAACCAGAAAAAACCCTTTATATTTATTATCTAAAATACTAGGTTGGGATGCCAGGTAAGGTACGATTTGTGGTGCCCAGAAATCTGACTAAAGTATTATTAAAATATTRTAAATAAATTACTATCATTGTATAAATGATAGATTTTTGTGAAATCTTATATCATATAAAATTATTAAATTCTTAAAAATTATTTCTATTCTAAGATATAAGTTTACATCGACCTACTTTTGATAGACAAACATTTTAGCTTCRTCATGAATTTACATCAGAAGTCAGTAAACTTAATTCCATTACCACACAACACCAAAATTAAAAATAAATTATTTTTGCTAGGTGGTCGGGTCCTAAACCCATTGGCATGAGATATATCCTGTTGTGTAAAGCATGAGTGCAAGAGGGAACGCCATTCATGTAATAYAAAGTGGCCTTGGGCCATCCTAGCCTTGCCCAATTCCACTAATGATTGGAAAGAATAAGCAGCTGTTAAGCCATCACATCTCTGTGCACAAGCCATCAGAGAGCTTATAAAAAATCGGAGCAAATGCCCCTTAAGAAGGTCTATTCCTGAGAGGGGCCGGCGCATATAGAAGTTTTTTTTTTTTTTTGTCACACCGTTATAAGTAGAACCACTACTACTATTTCCAATAGATGCAACATACCATGCTATGTAGTCAACCCATGAAGTTGGTACAGTCAAAACAATCAAAATTCATCATTTGGCCCTTTAAGGCAACTTCAACCAAACTTTGCCCATTTCCTGGTGTAATCAAATCCTTCAAAAGCACAAAGTCAACTCATATACATCTGACATAGCCACAAATTCGCATATAATAGCAATGATGCAAATCATTATGCTCTCTAGCTATTTTTATCTTAGGAGTCAATCAAAAAYAACAAAATATCTACTTAAGTAACAAATATGTGGACGTTCATACTTTCAAAATAACATATCTCAAGTGTCAATCATATGTGAAATCACATTAATCATAGTTTCAATTTTCTTGATTTGTTCAACTCATGCTATGTGATGCAAATTATATTCACAAGCCAGGACAAAATAAAAGTAATATATATTTCTGCTATTGCTCATCTAGATAAGATAAAACCAATCTATAACGCACCAAAAGCTACCCATGTTCCTAAATAACTACCTTCTGTTGATCCAAACCTCAGTATTCAACATATACATATATTCTAGAAAAATTTGCCCAACAAGATTGACATGTTTAGGGTGGGATTTGAATCACCTGGCATAGAGGGCCTAGGAGGCTTTTATCTAAATAAATAAGGTGGACTGTTACATATCAAGTTCACGACTTCTTTTGTGTTAAAATTTGCATTTAAAAATATTATAGGCATCATTAGCTAAATAACATACTATAAACCAGACCTGCTGGTCATGCACGTGTTGCGCACGCAAACTGGTTCAAGGAAAGGCGCAGGTGCCTGGTCGTCTCGGGCACACTGTTCTGGCAAATCTGTTTCCGATCATATAACACCCCCAGATTAGGAACCGTCCTAATTCGAGAGTATTATTGACCTTACTCATAATCATTCAATACTATAGGAAAACAAAAGAAAACTGAACACTCGTCTAAAAAGGTTTATAAATATTTCGGCAAAGTTTCCTCTCTAATTTCAACAACTACCCTTGTATACATTCAAACTTCTCAAACATTTTAACACCCGTAAACAACATGCATTCCAACCAAACAAATATCCAATATAATAATAATGTTTCCCGACAAATCTTTCCAACCTAACATTTACCAAAACTGAAAATTTACGAAAACCAAAAGAATTTAAGGCACGATTAACCAAACCAATAAAGAAATATCTTAATAATACACAAAAYCACTTTAGTCAACCAATCATCTTATTCAATAAAGTTTATTTAAACAACGCCTCGGGGTATCARGACTTGCCCATAAGCGACCTCCTCGCACCATCTGGCTACACATCACCTGAAATGCAGAATGAAGGAAATGGAATGAGCTATAAAGCTCAGTAAGCAAATCTCATGCATGAGTGCATGAATAATGCCCTACATGTCATAAGTTATAAAATTTCACTTCCTTAATAAAAGCTTTCTAAAACATTTTCTTTTCATAAACTCTCATAAAAACTTTCCTTTCAAATGTAAGAACTTTTGAAACATTTCCATTTCTTTAAAGTTGTGTGCTCACTTAGTTTAACGCCTAGCCATTAAGCTTGCAGTGGGTCATTATTCTTTGGAACCCGATCACATTTTCTACTGGTAGAACTACAAAACAGTTAACATTACTTTACTTTTCCTTTCATCTTTTCACCTCCCAAGAGGTGAACAATACGTATCTCCCTACCCTCCAAGAGGGTTGGTCGGGTGCGCTGGTGCCTCACGCCCCATTTTCTCACTTACATTTTTCATGGCTAGGTTTACACTCCTTCCCAAAAATCTTAACCTTTTCCTGAAAATAATTCATTTATAACATTTCATTTCGTAAACCATTCGCTTTTTAAATGTATGAACGGCTCATGCCAGGAAAGATGTAGAATACTACAACTACATGCCCATGACATGAAATATATAAACCGTATATAAACATCGTTCAATGTAATAACAGTACAAAATATACATATTATGTGAAATCATTCAATACCATCATAATGCATTCCATTACAGTCACCACATAACACATAACAAAAAAAGTAGGCGGATATGAGGATTCACTTACATATAATTCAATTTCAACACATTCAACTTACCAAAAAGGAATTTAAAAACATCAATACTTATGCATTAATGAGAATGTGAGAATTACTTACTTGGAATCCTTTACGTTAAAGGTTCTTATTTAAGTTAAAACGCGAAATCCCTGGACCGCTCTCTACATCAATGTGCTCAAAATGACCTAATTGTGATTATAGATGAATGTCCATTAAATACGATTGTCCAAGCTTAAATATTAAATRTTTATTCCATGAACATCATTTGTAAATTTTTAGTCCATACWTTATTATCATGTCACCAAATCATCACATTCTTAAAGATACAACTCAAACTCCTTAGCTCGGGTATTAAACTTAATCTATGTTCTCKCACAATTCCACTTTAGGACATGATTGCATAGGTCATAAATTTTCAATACCGAATAGTAATGTTTTCACCCTTAAATCGACAAACTCCAAGCATTGCGGAAGTGCCGTTGCACCTCGAGCGTGTGCTCAAGCAGCACGTGCGCCACAGCTCTGATTGTGCACGGGGCCTAGTCGCCTAGCCATCTGGGCGCTTGGTCGCCTGGGCGTCTGGGCGTTCAGTCGCCTGGTCATCTGGGAGCTTGTTGCTAGGCGCCTGATGACCTTCGAAGACCCCTGCTCCTGGCCGGACTTAGCTGACCAAGACGAACACCGACTGTAATACCCAAGATTTAGTTTCTATTTTTCTTTTCAAACTTTATGTGTATATATATATATATATATATATACACAATTTATGTTCTAATCCACTAATTAGATTGTATTCATGATTGTTAGTAAATTGATTAATTTACGGCGAAAGGACTTGGAGGCCATAAAGTTCAATTTGCTAATCAGAAATGAATAATTATTTCCTTGATTTATCATTTGTTATGCGCTAATGTGTGAGTATGTTTATTTAAAGGTGAAATTTTATCACTTTACTTTAATTAGAGGTCTTAGTTAATTAATTTAAACTTGATCCGTTAGAGTCCGTCCTTTTCTTATTCAAATCTAAAATTGGATTTGGAGTTCGATTTTGGGCCAGAAGAAAACTAATAGATTTTAATTTAGTTGAGTTTAGTTGGTTAAATAATAAAAATGGCCCACGAAGAAATTTTAGTTAGGGTTAAGTTAGCTTTCAAAATATATATATACTACCTGAAGAAGATGGTTATTCATCTTCTTCCTTAAACATAAAACATAACCCCCTCACCACCGCCACCTCCTCCTTCTGCCCTCACCGATGCCAGCCTTCCCTCTCTCTCTCTCTCTCCTCTTCTCTACCGGTGTCGAACGCCTCTCCATCTCCTTCGCTCTCATCAAGTGACCAAGTGACCAGGCGCCCAGGCCCCTGATGCCCACGACCAGGCGCCCAGACGACCAGGCAACGTGCTATCACATACGGTGTTTTAAAAGGTTTCGAAATGCTCAAGGATGCGCTAGAAGGTCTAAGAACACTCCTGAATATCTTGGAGCACTCTGGAAGGTTCCGGAAGGCTCCAAAAGAGTATGGGGCTGCCCGGAAGAATCCGAAATATCCGCGATGAGCCTAGAAGATCCTGGAACGTCCTAGGCCCTCTCTAGGACATGTTAGAAGATTCTAGACTGCCAAAGAACCTTTGGGAATCTTGTACATACTTGTAGAATATTCTAGAACCATATAGAGTAGTATAGGAGTTGTAGGAATACTCTAGAGCTCTCTTACACATTCCTTGAAGCTAGGCCACTCTAGAACCTTCCTAAGAGGAGGTGGAAAGCTAGGCCTACTACTACAAATAACTGTGGAGCTCATTTKCTCTAACTTTCTTGAAAAAGTTCTCTTGTAAAGTTCTCCCAAAAGCTTTCTTAATACAAAAACCTCTTTCACCCATACCAAAGCCTTGTTAATATCAAACCTTCATATCCTAAAGCCTTAGTAAACTCTAAGAAGTGTAATAAGCCTGACTTAGTCTTGAGCAAGCTAAGTGGCACATGGTTCTCGACTAATAAAAGAGTTGTCCCGTGACACATGGTATCAAAGCGAGGTTTCGAGGTAGAGATTATGGCTGAAAAAGAAGGTCTTATTATCATTACGGAAAATGTCAACACTCCCGAAGTTGCTATGGTGGTTGACAAAGATAAGAAGAAGGAAGGAAAGAAGCGAGACAAATCCGTAGATATCTTGGCTAGCCTAGAGATAAAGCTAACTAAGCTGGAGATTAACTTAGGAGAAACTATAGAGAAAGTAGAGGACCTTGAGCCAAGCATTAGAGTAATAAATGATGGTGTTGAGGCCTCAAGAGAGGAGTTCCTTGGCCTCATAAACAGATAGAGATCCGAGTTGAATGAGGAAATGGTGCATCTCCTAGAAGAAGTCACCAAGCGAGTTGACGACGTGAGTGRGGAGGTAACCTTATGCAAGGTAGTGATAGCCAGAGGAGCTGCTGCGAAAGAATTGCCATGAACAAGGGCATCTGAACYATTGAAGTACGGAGGTAAGTACAACCCCAAATATCTGGAAGAGCTCTTCTGGTCACTTAAATGCTATTTCAATGCTTCAGAAATCAAGGATGAAGTGTCCAAGTTAAACACAGCGGTTCTCTACTTAAAAGAGAATGCAGCACTGTGTTGGAGGAGAAAACATGGAGAAWTCCAGAAGGGTCTGTGTACTATAGACTCTTGGAAGGAGTTCAAAAGGTAACTCAAAAAGTAATTCTGCCCACACAATGCGGAAGCTATAGCCATGAGGAAGCTTCATGGGTTGAAGCATACTATGAGTATCAAAGACTATATAGCAGAGTTCATAACCTTGATGCTAGAGTTACCCGACTTGCAAGAGAAAGACAAGCTCTTCTATTTCTTGGATGGTCTACAATCTTGGGCTAATCTAGAGAGCACGAGAAGGAACGTACAAAACTTAGATGAGGCTATCACCATAGCAGAAGACCTTCTAGATTATAGGATACTGCCGTTAAGAAGAAGATTGGGGAAAATAAACCCGCACCTAAACTACAAGTGCAGAATGACAAATTCCAGACCAAACCCTCCACTTCTAAAGGCAAAGCCCATGAAGAAGACCTAAGGAAGGAATGGAAGGAACTCAAATGCTTCTTATGTGACGGTCCCCACATGATCCGTGAATGTCCAAAGAAGAAGTCATTCAATTCAATGGTCCTTGAGGACAAAAAGAATGAAGCAAAGGCATGCTCCATGCATGTCCTAAACTCATTGGTAAAGGATAAGGCGGTAACACCTAAAGAGAAGAAGACCAAGGAGGGAGGCCTCATGTTTGTCAAAGCTAAGGTGAACGGAGGTTACACCAAGGCCTTTATAGACACAGGTGCAACCCATAACTTCCTTGCCCTTGATGAAGCTACAAAGTTAGGCATACAGTATACTAAGGAGTTAGGTTCGGTAAAAGTTGTTAACTCTCCTTCCCAACCCATCCTTGGAGTTGCGCACGGAGTACCCATCTGGTTGGCAGAATAGGAAGGTACCATGGACTTGACAGTGGTACCTAYGGATGATTATCGCATGGTACTAGGGATGGAGTTCTTAAAAAAGACTATGCCAATTTCCTTTGAGAGAGATCAAACCATGGGTATCACCACAGGTTTAACCACCCATATCGTACCTCTGGAGATGAGTAGGATAGGGTCCCAAATCTTATCATCAATGTAACTTACTAAGGGTCTCAAGAAGGGAGRGATGACATTCTTGGCGACCTTGAAGGAAGAAGATACCCTACTCATGTCGAGGTGCCAAAAGAGATCCAAGGGGTGCTAGATGAGTTCAAGGACGTGATGCCACAAGAGTTGCCGAAGAAGCTACCTCCAAGGAGGAAACCATCGGAAGGATGCGAAGGAGGTTGAGCTGTCACCACCGGTACCCTGGGTACCGATCAACCGAACGTGAGAAGCCGAGTTCAAACGGTGTTTAAATAACACTAGGTGGGAGAG
>MEJB01000105.1:1852678-1891806 GCA_001752375.1 Rhazya stricta
TTGCCATTAGAGGAGTAATGATGTAGGAAAATCACCCTGTGGCCTACGAAAGTCGGAAGCTGAATGAAATAGAGAGGAGATACCCGGTGCACGATAAGGAGATGATATCCATCATCCATTATCTTCGGTGTGGAGGCATTATCCGCTTGGGAGTTAATTTGTGATCAAGACCAATAACGTGGTGACTAGTTACTTCCAGAAGCAGAAGAAGTTAAGTCCAAAGCAAGCTCGTTGACAAGAYTTCTTGGCGGAGTTCGAYTATGTCATGAAGTATAAGCCGGGGAAAGCCAATATCATTGCAAATGCCTTAAGTCGTAAGGCGGAGTTAGTAGCCATAACCCAAGTGACGTGCACGCTCGTTGATTGGATCAAGAAAGGATTGAACCATGACCCCTTTGCCAAGAAATTAATGGAGATGGCAAAGGAAGGCAAGACCTGCAAGTTTTGGGTTAAAGACAGACTTCTCCTCACAGTTGGGAGTCGGTTATATGTTCCAAAATGGAACAACCTGAGGAGGGAAGTCTTAAAGGAGTGCCATAACTCGAACTGGGCTGGGCATCCAGGCACCTATCGCACAAGAGCGATTGTGGAATAGTCTTACTATTGGCCTAATTTAAGAGATGATGTGGATGTATACGTCAAGACTTGCCTTGTGTGCCAACAAGACAAGATAGAACAGGCCAAGCCAGCAGTTTTTTGGAGCCTTTGCCCATTTCAGAACGTCTTTAGGAGAGCATATCCATGGATTTTATCTCAGTGTTGCCCACATCTGAGAGATGCAGTTCCATAATAGTGGTCGTGGATCGGTTGTCTAAGTATGGAACGTTCATCCCTGCCCCGAGAGACYGTACGGCCGAGGAAGCTGCACGATTACTATTYAAACATGTAGTRAAGYATTGGGGACTTCCTCGGACCATCATATGTGATCGAGATCCRTGATTTGAAGAAAAGTTTTGGAAGGAATTGTTCAAGCTTATGGGCTCGGATCTCCACTTTCCCACCAGTTTTCACCCACAGATAGATAGCCAAATGGAAAAGGTAAATCATTTATTGAAGATATACTTAAGGCACTTTGTGAGCCCCAACCAGAAGGATTGGGCGAAGTTAATAGACGTTGCCCAATTTTCTTACAACCTACAGCAGAGAGAGTCTACTAGCAGGAGTCCTTTTGAGCTAATCGTGGGTCAACAACCACTAACACCGCATGAACTAGCCAAAAGATACAAAAGAGCTAGCCCACCTGCATACAAGTTTGCCAAAGGATGGACGGAAGAGATGGACATCGCTAGGTCCTACTTAACTAAGGCAGCCAGACGTATGAAGAAATGGGCCGATGAAAAGAGGTAGCAATCGGAGTTCATTTTAGGAGACGAGGTGATGGTAAAGCTTCCTCAGAAGATGTTCAAGTCTACACGGAAGGTACACAAAGGCTTGACTCGAAGGTACGAAGGTCCATACGAAGTGGTTCAAAAAGTAGGGACGCGTTCGTACAAGTTRGCTTTACCACCACACTTGAAGATCCATCTAGTGTTCCATGTGAGTCTTCTCAAACCTTATTATTRGGATAAAAAGGACCCATCGAGGAGTGAAACTCATCACGCTCCAGTAGCAAATGTGGTCTCATACGATAAAGAGGTABATGAGATTCTAGCAGATAGAGTAATTAAGGTTTATATGGTCTCATGTGATACCAAAACTGTAACACCCTCAAATTAGGAACCGTCCTAATTCGAGAGTATTATTGACCTTACTCATAATCATATCAATACTGTAGGAAAATAAAAGAAAACTAAACATTTGTCTAAAAAGGTTTATAAAAATTTCGGCAGAGTTTCCTTTGTAATTACAACAGTAGCCCCTGTATACATTTAAACAGTTCTCAAACATTTTAATACTCATAAACAACATGCACTAACCCAACAAACATTCAACATAATAAGTAATGTTTTCCGACAAATCTTTTCATAAAAATTTACGGAAACCAAAARAATTTAAGGCACGATTAACCAAACTGATAAAGAAATATCGTAATAATACACAAAACCACTCTAGTCAACCAATCATCTTATTCAGTAAAGTTTATTTAAATAATGCCTCGGGGTATCAGGACCTACCYACAAGCAACCTCCTCGCATYATCTGTCTACACATCACTTGAAATGCAGAATGAAAGAAATAGAATGAGCTATAAAGCTCAGTAAGCAAATTCCATTCATGAATGCATGAATAATTCCCTGCATGTCATAAGTTATAAAATTTCACTTCCTCAATAAAAGCTTTCTAAAACATTTCCACTCTAGTACTCGTCCGGTTATGCAGCGATTGTATAACTACGAGCAGCAAAGATTGGTAGCAAAATCGGCGATGCTCTCGACAAGCAGCAACAAGAATAGTAAGTTTTCGAATCTGGGCAAAACACCCTTGAGCGGGTTGCAGAAATCTACAACTAGCAGAAAGAGTCGGATGAACTTAGCCAGATCCGTTAGTTATGCACGCAGAGAGGACGCACAGGTTCAATATYCGAACTTAATCGCGAGGGAAGATCCAGATCTGCGCGTAAGGAAATCCACTGCGGCGATCAACAGGGATGAGTGGGCAGTAGGGATCACAGCTAACTGAAGTAGCACAATGCAAGCGATCAACAACGGTGGCCTGGACAAYAAGGATTGCGGTGAAAACCCAGTGCTTCGCAACTGCAGTCGTTCAAACTGGCTGAGTCACGGGGCAAAATCTTCCAAGCAGCTGGACCTGATGGCTCGTTACAGATCTGGGCGACCTAGCACACAACGAAGATCTGCAATGTCGACAGAGGGAGAAAGAGAGACGGTGCGTACAACGGGGAAGGGTGGCAGCGGCAGTGTAGGTGGCGGCAAACAGGAGATGGAGATATGTAAGTGGTGGTAGGGTTTGGGGGGAAAACAGGGTAGACGGCTGACTTAAGTTCTTTCTTTTTTTTTTTTTTTTTAAACTTAGGCCCTAANCTGACTTAAGTTCTTTCTTTTTTTTTTTTTTTTTAAACTTAGGCCCTAAGCCAAATCGTTCTAGCCTTCTCATTCCATAACCAATCCAATCCATTAAATTAAATTCTACGGGCTTTCCTTTCGGTAAAAATCTAGTTTTCTGAATAAAAATGAATAAGCCCAACAAGTCAAGCCTCTAACCAATCAAGGGCCCTAATCCAACAAACACGATAGTTCTGTACTATTTAGACATACAATTAAATAATAATCACATAAAAAATTTCCAATCCTAGTTGGCACACAATTTCACAAGATCAAACAAAATTCGTAAAAGTAAAAATCTTGGGTACTACAGATCGACTTCCGGAGATGAACTCCGACGAGCAGATGACCATCRGTGAGGTCTGGGCGAACCGGCCTATTTAGCTCTTCTCCTGATCGAGCAACGAGCTGCAACACCAGCAATCGACATCAGCATACAGCGGCGATCGAAGCTACCAATCTTGGACAGYTTGAGCACAGCAAACAGAAATTCGACCTCAAAGTCGCTCGCAGTAGTGAGCTACGCCGTTCTGGTGCAGGTAGCGACGATCTGATGGGAGCAGCTCAAATCTTGGTTGCGGCTATGGCGAACTCGAGTCGAGGAAAGGGAGGGGGGAGAGAGAGAGAGAGAGAAGGGACGGACAGGAGAGGTTGACGATCGGAAGCATCGGGAGGGCAGAGGGAGGTGGCGGCAAGGAGGGTTAGGGTTTTTTGGGGGCAGGAAGATGAATAGTTTTTTTTGTAATTAAATCAGGTTTTTTGTTTAAAACTAATCTTAACCCTAACCAAAATTCTTTCGTGGGACATTTTTATTCCTTAACCAACTAAGCACACTAAATTAAGATCTATGAATTTTCTTGGCCCAAAACAAAACTCTAATTTCGATTTTACGTTTGAGTAAGAAGAGAACGGACTCTAATAGGTGAGGCCTAAATTAATTTACTAAGACTTCTAATTAAATTAAAATAATAAAATTTCACATTTAAATAAATATACTCACACATTAATGCATAAATAAATAACCAATCATAGAAATAATAATTTATTTCTAATTGACACATCGAACGTTACGGCCTCCAAGTTCTTCCACTGCAAAATAATCAAACCATTAATAATCATGAATATATACTAATTAGTGGATTAGAATATAAATTATATAATTATAAAAAATTCATAAAAACAAAAAATAAATCTCAGGTATTACATGARTAGATTCCACTTTTGGCAATCGCAGATYTGCTCGCTCATATTGACCGTGTATGCATGGTTACCYCTTCGACCTTGTCTCCGTAGACTAATAACACTAAATATACCCATTTGTAGATTTTATTGCATGACCGAGTGCATCCTTACATTGGCTTCGGTATTGGTGTAAATCTTCGACATCCTCTCGGTAAAGGCAAAAGCAATCAACAAGTCTCCTAAGACTCATCTCAGCCAATACYTTCAATGGTAGTACACGTGTTTTCTTAAGAACGTCGTTCATAGATTCAGACAAGTTTGTTGTTAAAACTCATAGCCTGTAGCCCCCATCATGTGATAAAGCCCATTTGTCGAGAGAGATATTCATCAACTAGTCATATGCTGCCTGATTTAATTTTTTTTATCTTTTCCATGTAGATATAAAACTTCTGCATCTTCGGTGTACTTCCCCCTGATAGATTAGTTTCTTCAACATACTATTCTTAAAAGTTGTATTGAAGCTCGCATTGATATGAGACAGAATACATGGATAACCTTAGGTTCTTGCTAGTTTTGACTTGAACTAACTATCCTCAAAATTCCCTAGTGTCTATCCAAAGTCAAACAAACAATTCTATCCCTGATCACATGAAATCGTAACAATTGTATAAACCACCCGCAACTCTCCATGGATTCTTTAGCCAYAATAACATAGGTGAGTGGAATAATATGATTATTAGCACCCCTCAAGAGTGTGCCATCAACRGAGATTACTGGCTTACAAATAAGTGAATCCTTGAATTTGTGGCCTAAATGTCCAAAACATGAATTTGGATCTTCACCTCCTCAGTACTATCTCGGTGATATTTTCACTTAGCAATTGTCCGTGGATTTGTCTCCAAAAAGGGTTGAAAGTAGCGAGGAAGAATCAAGAATTTAGATACCCGATCGCTAAATAATAACTCAATACAAGCTTTTCTTGCATTYGATCCTTTTTTGTAAGTGATTTGACAATGAAACATTTTTTGCACCTCTTGAAGAATAACATTGACATGCGTTTCCAGATCATCAATAATCAAGTAAGTGATTTGTCATGCAATGTGCCTATTGTCATAAGAGAGTATAAGGATAAACCATCTACGAAGAAAATCATAAACAATGTCTATATACAGTAAGATTATTGAAGAACAACCTAGAAGCATTAAGATTGCCGCTAGAGTTGCCTTAACTCGAAAAATACATGTGTGTTCCGGCTGYAATTAGTTATCTCCCATTGCCYATAAGTAGATCTTTGTGTAGCCCTAATATACCACAAACATGGATTTGCATCAGTTGATCTTTTATACTATGCCATCCACTCCTTGCTTTTACTTTTTAACACCTTGAGCTCACGGCCCATTCAGATTGACCAACCTCTGACAGCCTCTATAACTTGTTTCTTGTCCTCAAATCTCACGTGTAACCAAACGTCGGGATCAGAGCTTGACCACATATGAGGACAAATTTCGATAACATCAGCAAAATCAGGTATTTGTTTTCTCAAACCATATCTTGGAAAGCTCCAAATGAAGTATAATTCAAAACACAGACCAATTTTCCCCYGCCAACAATCCTTGAGATGTACTCAGCACGATCAGATGTGAAGGACTTGTTACACCAATTGTCATCACTGTCACCGCCACCATCTAAGACCTTATCTTTTTTATGCTCGATGGGCAATTCATCCATCTCAGATGTTTCTCACGGTCATCACAAACTTCAACTTTCATCGGCTTCCTTGCATTAGTCAGTCCCACAATGTCTGGAATACCCTCCCTTACAGAAATAGATAGACCCGTTCGGCAACCTTGATCACTTGACCYCATTGTTCCTGAAATGTATTACTTAGTGGATGAATAATGATCAGTAAMAGRTTGCGTTTGGATGTCATTACGAGGCATATGTAGATGTCAATGACCAAAAGGAATAGCATCCATTTTCGACACTTGAGAAAATGTGAAGTCCAACTTTGCTGGTTGTTGGTACGTCAATAATACTATATATGCATCCGCGGCAAATCCTAATGGCTTTGTATATATTAGAATAATCGCTGATACCTGGGATTRTGGTACAGGTTGTGGCTTATRTTGTGTCTCGAGTTCTTGTATTTCATAAAAATAATGAGTATTTGTATTTGATTTGATCGTGCTRTGTCGGCACCTTCCATAGCTATTGTATATCATCCTCATCTGCAATTTGCCAAGATGTAAAATGAATTTTTATGTTCCACAAGATCAACATACGACACACAAACTCAACACAATATCTGTTGGGATCAAAATTCTGTAACTGGCATACTTTATTGCACAACTATGCATAGGATACAGACCGTCGTATGGTCCAACACTTTTGTACATGTCTGGTATTGAAATAAGATCCTTTTGCATCATTTGTCATCTCACAATCCTGATGGAAATATARTCTGAATGGTTCTTTGAAATATATTGTTTCAAAACCTATTAATCAAACAACATATTAGCATTACCAAAGTTGTGCCAATATATATCCCTAATTTCATAACATATAACCATAAATCTCAAAATATATAACCCTAATTTTCAATAGATATAACTCTCATTTTCACATAACATTAACTTTCACATAACCCTAATTTTCAATAGATATAACAATAATTTTCACATAACTCTAATTTTCAATAGATATAACAACTTCATAAAGTTGTCACAAGTACTTATATCAACAACAATTAGTAATTAGCATAAAGTTAAAAATATCAAAACTAATTTCACAAAATAAATTATAAGAAAATCATGTATTCAAGTAATGAAAGTTAACCCAATGCCTGGTTTCAAAATCATCATGAAAAGTTAAGAGGTTATTACACTAAAAGTAAACTTAAAATCATACCTTCAATTCACARAGGTGAAAGTTGACTTCTTTTCCTCCAATCTTCAAGAAATACCCAAGAATAGTGATGGATCGTGTATTAATGATGCAAATCTAGAATAATTATGATTGGCTAATGAAAAGACAATGTTTCGTTGTGTTGGAATTGAGAGAAAAATGAGTTTGTAGGTGAAATAAGAAAGGGAATTGTGAGAGAATCTATCTGATCCGAGTGTCTTACAAGTCTCAAAACGGCGCCAATTTATCAACCAAACAATCACCAATTTGCTCCTTGATTAGTTTAATAAATTTCAATGATGAATGCATTCCCATAATGCATTAAGGAAGTGGGATGCATTTCCTAAATGCGTTGGTATTGTTTCTCACATCCTCCACAATATCAGAATGCAAGCTAACCTGTGAATTCAAACATAAAACTGACAACAATTTTGAACATGTCAACCTCAACCTCAACCAACAATTTTAACATCAATCAACCTCGGCCAACAAATTCAACTATAATAAGCAAAGATAAATATTTAAAAATCAAGTGAAATGAACTTTACTATAATAAATTTTACTATTAAGTAAAAGAGCRTATTCTAACAAATATTTATATTCAAATGAAATTAGATAATTTTAATAATCATAAGTAGCCGGAGTATAATAGTCGGTCGCTCTACGAGTCGGAGAGCCCCAACGGAGAACCAATTCATCTGGATTATMATATTTAAAATATTTAAGAATCAAGTGAAATGAACATTACTATAATAAACTTTACTATTAAGTAAAAGAGTGTATTCTAACAAATATTTATATTCAAATGAAATTAGATAATCTTAATAATCATAAGTAGCCGAAGTATAATAGTCGGGCGCTCTACGAGCCTAAGAGCCCCAACGGAGAACCAGTTCATCGGAATCATAATCAACATCACCATTAGAATCCGGTTAAGTATGCCGCCTAACAAGTGCTGGAATGTCTACCTGTACAGGTAATCCCTACTCGACCTGAGTGATGACTCCATTATCTGCCTACATAGATGGTCCACGTGCTGAGGGGTCTTTCGATGGCCAGCCCCATTGTCCGCCTACATAGATGGTCCAAGCACATCGTTCGAGAATGCTTATCTGATAAGCAACAAGAAGGCGCTATCATCATCAACATCCTCCCCACTGGCATAGGCTCCTTAGGCTCATGAATATTAGGTTGGGTCTCCTGATTGGCTGTCTCAGGATGACCGCAAGACTTGGGACGCCTACCGCCTCGACGAACTCCAAGCTCACCTCGAGCATAAATCTTTGCTCGCGGGCGACGGGAAGTAAGAACACTGGGTGTTATTGCATGCACATCCTGCCTACAACATTAACCAAGCGATCCTAGACATCCCATCGTTCTGCTCATCTTATTGCGAAGTAATGTCAATACTCCACAGAAATGTAGATTTCCATGAGGTATTGCTTGATCTACAATGCCCATACATTCCTGAACCATTAGATGTAACAACCGGGATTTTACTTTTATGAATTTTTGTTTGATCTTGTTAAATTGTGTGCCAACTAGGGTTGGACATTTTATATGTGATTAATATTTTTAAATCTCACATTTAATAGGTTCTGAAATATTGTCCGTATCGAATAAGAGTTATCGTTTGGTTAAAGGCTCGACATGGTCCTATTTATTCGTTAGTCAAAAGTTGGGCTTTTTATTGAAAGGAAGCCCGTTACATTAAATTTATGGATTTTGGGTTAGAGTTGGATAGGAAGGCCCCAAGGGTTTGGGTTACAGCCCAAAATAYAAATTAAAAAAAGGAAAAGAAAAGAAAATATATAAGAAAATGAAAAGAAAGAAAAAGAAAAGGAAAAGAAAAAGAAAAACCCTAAAGAAACCCTCCATCTTCTTCCTCCCGTATGTCGCCGCAGCAGCCACCGCCCAAACCCTACCCGCCTCTTCTTCTTCTTTTCTCGCCACCACTACTGCTGCCACTTGTAGTGGCCGCCGCTTGCCGCATCAGATTTTGGAGCCGCTTGCGACACAAACGGACGCGACTCAGCCAAGCTGAGACCACCGCTGCTCGCTGAGYAGTGGACTTCCCTGTTGTCAGATCTGTACGTCGCCAGCTCTCTCTTCCTTTCTTGTTGTTCAATTTAGTCATTCGATGGGTTCCCCTGCTTGGGTGCTGAATCGGAAGGCGAGTAATCAAAAGCAAACGACTAAGGCTTTGGTTACCAGCGAGACGATTTCCAGAAGCGACCTTTTTCTTGTTGATTCCAGCGGCGGCGACATCATAACAGTCGGACCTGCACAAATCGACGATCTGCTCTGCTCGTCGAATCTCTACGTGCTGCTCGCTTCGACCAGAAAGCCTTCACCATTCGAATCGAAGCTCTGCCAAGCGGCCAGCCGATTCGCTCGACCACCTGCGCACACCGCCAGCCGCTCGTTTGCAGCTTGTGGTTTGACCAGAAAATGGAGTTTCCAGATCTAGAACCAGTAAAAGCTTAGCGCTGTTCGATTGTTGCTCGCCGACTCTCTCCCGTCACCCACCAAACCTTGTGCTGATGCTGTTCTGTTAGGCGYCGGAGTTCGCCGGAAGTCGACCAGAAACATTGCCGGTCAGCTGAGTTTGTTTGGCCAAGAACGGGTCCAGTACTCAGCAGTGCCAGACCTAGTGCCCTGCAAGCACAGGCACCCAGCGCCCAGACGCTGTTGTGCGCGCCGCTTGAGCGCACGCCTGAGGACCTATTACCATTCCCGAGACATTTGGATATTATGAACTTAAAGGTGAAAACATTAACACATGATATTGAAATTTTATGACTTGTACATAATTATACCCTAAAGTGAATTAATGAGAGAACATAGTTAGATTTATAATCGAGCTAAGGAATTTGAATTGTAATATTAAAAACACATGATAATTGGTAATGTAGGAACTAAGAATGGATTAATAAGTAATAAAGGACATTCTTGGATTAAACACATAATACGTAAGTTGGGACGATCGAAAATTAAACCCTCTTTCTGTAATCAACTAGGTCATTTCGAGGCCTTACATTGAGATCGGTTGAAGGAGTTCACTTCACAACGTAAGTAAGAACCCGTTAACGTAAAGGACTCTGGGTAAGTAATTCTCTCATCTTATTAACGTTATAAATGAATGGAATTGAACTCTTTTAATTGCTCTAATATGTTGCGTATGAGATTTTATGTTAATGTGTGTAATTGTGAGGAATGTTAATATGTTCATATCCTGTAGCACTTTTATGTCAAATGATATGCTATTATGTTTCATATCTTGTTCTATTTGTTGAATGTTATATTATATAAGGTTGTATGTGTTTCATGTCATGAGCATATAGTTAGAATTCTACATCACATTTGGCATGAGCCTTCCACATACTTAGAAGGTGAAGGGTTTAGGAAATGGAATTTTAAAGGAAAATGTTAAAGTTTTCAAAAAAGAGTGTAAACCTAGCCACAAAAGATGTGAGTGAGAAATGGAGTGTAAGGGACCGACACCCCGACCCTACCCTCTTGGAGGATAAGTAAGAATGGAATGTTCACCTCCTTGAAGATGAAAGTATGAAAGAAACCCTTTTTTTTAATGTTAACCGCTTTGCGGTTCTACTGGTAGGAATGGAATCGGGCTCCAAATAACTATAGCCCACTACAGAGCTTAATGGCTAGGCATTACACTCTARTGAGCTCACGAATGAAAGGAAATGGAATGTTTTACTGTAAGTGAATTTTGAAGGAAATGTTTTGTAATGAGATTTTGAAAAAAGGAATGTTTAGAAAGTAGTTTTTATTTAAAGGAAAAATTTTATAATTTCATGACATGTAGGACAGGTTGATGTATTTATACATTAAGGTTACTTACTGGGCTTTTTAGCTCATTTCTTTTCTTATGTGTCATTTCAGATGATATGTAACCAGATGGGGCGAGGAGGTCGCTTTAGGCGAGCTATGATACCCAAGAACTTGTTTCAAACTTGTTTTATGTAATAAGATAATTATATTTTTTTTTGAATGGTTTAAATTCTTGAGGCTTCTGCGATTTTCATTTTGAATAAATGTTGAGTTTTAAATGATAGTTGATTATTTGCGAGTGGAATGATGTAATACTCTCGGCTTAGGATAGTACCTAAGCTGGGGGTGTTACAATAGATGTCTAAAAAAAAGAGTTAAGATTATTTCATATTAGCAAAGCAATGTATGTGTTGATGATAAGCGTAAACAAACATAAATACATACCACAAAATGTAACTCTGTTCCCATCGATTGGTAACTCTTCGAATCCTGTGGCCTCGAATTCTAGTTGCCTATGAAAAATCGTGTACCAGGAGAATAGCAATCCATGTTCTCAAGCCGGACAGCACTAACGTGATATGAAGACATCCCAACTACTATCCTTAATCACCTCTCAGTCCAATCCTGCACATATCGAGCATTTCATCTATCTGAACCGTTTCTTTACCATGTCCACATATATGATGACTGCCAAAATGACCATGCAAACGTGAATACCCTAATCATCCCCAAACTCATCACTTGATCCAGGAAGCAGTATTTTACAATATTCCAGCAAATCAGGTATCTCATGCAGAATATCCCGATATGACATCCATTTAAACTGCATATAATTCGAAAAAATTCAACTACATAAACATTTAGCTCACAAAATTAAATTAAATGACATAAAACATAATTGTATAGAACATAACTGCTCAGTGGTGAGGGCATCTAATTGATCTTTATATGTCACCAACACATGTGGAGGTAATTGCGAGGATCATAAGGTCGGTTCCACCTCACTCCATATTATGCAAGATTAAGCAACACATCTAATGGGTCAGCTGAATTGGTCACAAAATACAAAGGTGCTCATACACCCACAGCTGAGGGACAATAAGAAAAATAAAATATGGAATAGATAGGTTGAGGATAATGCTAATTATATAAATTTAAAAGTTAAAATGCCTTTATTCAGTTATACCTCTAAGGGTCTCTTCCATTCTCTTTTCTGACTTCAAYAGAAAAAACTCATTATATCATGTCAACTTGGATTCTAGGGGGATTTGGAAGAGAGTCTCGCTCATAGATAGAGGGATAGCAAGTCCTTATCCTATGTTGGTGATTGAGCTACTCCAGCAACTRGATGAACCCTTTCTTACTTTTCTTTCGTTATTGTCCCTTGGGACATTCCATTGAAAGGTAATTTGATGCCAAATGGCTTAATCCCAATCACTCCCTCAAGATTCAAACACAAGCTTCAAGTGAAGCCATGGAAATCGGCTTGCTTAGGAGCTAGAGCCTTCTAGGGGGCCACCTGCATGCGTTAATCTTTGAAGTCTTTACTGTATTTATGACTTTGCTATATAATATTATCGAAAATATATATTACCCGTACCAAAATCACAGCATCACATATCTCTTTAGCCAAAGCTTTAGTCACCTCACATAGAGATCTATATAGATAAGATAGAACCACTATGCCAACTCAACTAACCACATCGGTATAAATSATCTAGCTGGTGCAGAAACCGAAGCAGCACAAACTTGTTCTATTTATCGGAGAACAATAAACTCCCAAATAATAACATCAAAATGCAGCATGCCCTACGATCAACCTCCTCATCTGTGGCATGCTCAAGGAGTGGTGTCTACAAATGTGCCTCTAGTGCATGTGCTATCATTCTATTATCCTCGATATCACCAGGCTGGGATCAAAAAATCAAGTCTCAAAAGATACATATACTCCCAACGAATCGCAGAAGCTGTAGACTTGCCATCTATAATGGGCTCACCATCAATCCTCAAACCCATCCAAACTGCAACGTCCTGGAATGTGATGGTGAAATCCTTGACGGGTAGATGAAATGTGTGTCTCTTTGGATGCCACCACTCAACCATAGCAGTGATGAGCGCATGATCTACAGTCACATTACCTATCTTACAAACACTCGCAAAGCCGGCTTAGTCCATARCATCCCTAACTCTCAGATCAGCTTGACCATAAGCTAACCAAAATCTACCAATATGAGTAATATTGTAAACCTTTAGACATAGACGACTTCTCATTGAACTATATTAGGTTAGACCATTGCTCTTCCTAYCTAGAGAGCAGTGACGGATCTAACTGGCCTGGATGAAAATCTATTAGAACTCGATCCATTTATTAATAAATTTTCTAATATCATTCTTAAATTACTCATCAAAATGGTATRTGATATACATAAAAAWATGTAACAATGTCAAGTTTAGAGATCCATAAATTACCAATTAATTGTACAAATAAATGAGATATTACTAAATTGACAGTAATGAAAAATATGGAAATAGAAAACAATAAGAATCACTAAGATCATGTAAACTTTGTTGTGATCTTGCAGAATAATGGTAATGATCAATTCTCTAAACATTGTTTTGTTGTTTCCATCAGTTATTTATTGTGCTTTGCCGATAGAAACCGGCTTCTTTACTATACTGAACAAGCATATGCATATCAATAAGATCTAAGGTATTGTCATCAATACTATGCCTCTTTTGTTTTTCAATTCCACAAATAGGAATTCATGCTGGTAGAAAGAAACTATCAGCAATCCTAGATATTTTTTAAGGTTGAGAAAGTTTTTATATAGTAGAGTCAAAATTGGAAGTGATGTGTTTTTCATTCTTTAGCGCTATTTTTTCATCTATTTGTTTCGCTCGTAATCACTTGCTTATAATATTATCTCATGCTCATTTACATTATTGATTAATCTTCTAGGTTCTATTGAAAAACATCTTCATCTTAATGTAATTCTAATCTCTGTTATATCTTGTTTCTCTCTGTGTCATCATGAGCAACTTGTACCTCTTATTCGTGATGTAAATCTACTGAGTCAACATCTCAAGCCATAGTTTTGATGTCCTASTCCAACAACACAAAGACTCCCTCGACACCTTTCCAGGAAACTGAAAGAAAGGAAAGAGATAGTACATTTCTCTATTCATGCCTACCAGATAACAAAGGTTTACGATTAGTGGATTAGAAACTCATTTTGCCATCCACCTAAGAACATTTTATTCTATAGCAGATGATGCAAAACACATTATGTGTTAAAGAAATAGAAGGTTTGTTAAAATGATGGTTGAAATGGGAAGCAGAATTTGGACATGGATATTTCTTGCACCTATTCTCTTCTGGCTGTTGATCATCATCCATCCATCCACTTCTTTAAAGTGAAAGTTTTGTTTAGTATGAAGAATCACACAATTAATGTTGTTAGGAATGAAGTCCTAAAAGTCCTTGATCTTCATTGTTAAATCATTATTATCTTCAAGTGATGTTCTATCAATAGCTACACTAGACTTAAGCTCAGAATAATACATTTGAAACAGTGCTACACAATCTTCTGACCTTAAAAACACTTCTTTTCAATAGAAAATTACAAGCAAGTGAGAATAGACATTTCATAATACTCCTCCATAAAGATTTCCATCAATAGTCACTTGAGTACAATAATGATGTAAGATAATCAATGGATAGATATCTTGTATAACTACCAATAAGAAAGATATTAATTAATGGATAATTCATGGTTCTTGCAGCAACCCTAGATTAATACCAAGAATATGTACCTTCTGCTTCATCACAAACCATTTACCCCAAAGTTGTTTACTTCCAATTCATTGTAGATGGTATAAAGATGATTCTTTTCATTATTTTGCATTTATTTGTTTTTAGAGATGATTAATTAAAATAGTTGATGATGGACATTATTCGTCTGACTATGTTTGAATAGGATTAACCTAAGTTCAATATATAATCGTTATATTTGAATGGGATTAACAAGAGTTTGATATATAATGGTTATAGTTGAACATGATTAACTCGAKTTCAATAAATAGCCATTAAGTTTCATATATTAGTCATTATGTTTGAATGGGATTAACTCGAGTCCAATATGTAGTCGTTAACTTTGGCCTATAAAACAGAGGAAATACAGGGCATTTAAGAAGGTAGCAGCTTCTTGGTGTTTGGGAGGTAGATGAGATTTTCCATACAAATGATAAGGACATGACAATTAATAGGTGGAAGTAGGGATATCRAGCACAAGAGAGTTCGAGGAAGTGCAAAAACAGAGTGTTCCTTAAGCTTATTGCAAGATTCTCACTTTTAGGGGAAATTCATATCACAAAAAATTTAATCATTTGCATTATGTTGCATTGATGAATTTCTCTAAAAAAGATGCTACAGAAGGACCTCATTCATTGTTGCACCACAATCCTATTATCTAGAATGCCATTTTATTCCTAACGAAATATAAGACTAGTTCTCATATTTCAATTTTTAAGTTGGTTCCACATAGTCAATAGTTTTTCATATCCAAAACTAAGCGCCCAACACATCAAAAATGAAGAAGGATATAGTTTAATTCAAGTTTTAATCAAAATGCAATAACAAAATTCAAAAGGGCCATATGACCATGCATTAATCAAATATAAATGTTCTAACAAAGGGACTTCTTATGTTTGATTTTCTGAGTCTCGATCTCTTTACTTTGTGGTTGCAAGACAATGAATTTGTACTGCATTGCTGTAGTACACATTCATTCTTAGGTTTACGATGGGCAAACTCATGGTCCAACAAATAGAAAATCAGGCTGCATACTCTCTCAAGGGATACTCTGAATTAGGGCACATTTGGATGTATTCACTCAAAAAAGTTATGTACATCAGAATTTGATCACCGCTAATGTTGTTTTACTTCCATTAAAACCTAAACAAATATATAATTCCAATATCCAGTTTAATTCAAACTCGAACAAAATTATAGAATTTGATCAAGTTTAAGTCGGTTCCTAACCAAATTTATAATCTAAACCTAACCCAAACCAAAACAAATTCAAAATCTAARGAGGATGACGAAGTTTAAGTTGATTTACTATGAAGCAAGACAAAGAGAGAACTTGAAATGGAGAGACTTCTCTTGACGATTTCTCATGGATAGGCAACGTATGGCAATAATTCAACTGAGAATTTGAAGATATTATTACTCTTGGGAGTARAKTTGAAGTAGATTGGTACAGTAAATTGAGAGGGGAAAAAACGAGCATGCTTAATTTTTAATTTATTTAACGATTGTATTSTTRCAATGCCATACATTTAAAACTATAGCATTTGAGAAATGCGATGAAATACAAATGGTCGAATTTGCTTGATGCTAAGTTTACTTGCCTCAGTCAGTTTCAGAATTAGATGCATTAAGGAAATGGAATCCTTTTTATATGGGGAAACGAGGGGCGTCCATTTCTGGCAAAACCCCAKTACTCCTTGGTGTCACATRGTCTTCTCTAACCTACTTTCCCATTGCCATCCTCGCTTCCTGCTCCTTCTCTCTCTTCTCTATCCTCATCCTGCCCCATTATGCTTCCCTTTTCCTCCCTCTAGCCGCCCCCGCGTCTGCCACTATGCGGACTCTGGTCTCTTTTTATCCCTTGCTCTACTGCCGCAGGAAAGCAAGCAAAATATGACTCCCAAATAAACAAACACACTAGGTGACTCAATTGGGGAAAGATGACCTCTAATCCTTCCTGGACCGCGTCAACGACGATAGTTCCTTTGCTGCTCTTCGTACTAATTGTTTCGATCCAGTTATCCGATTCAGAAGAGTTTAAGAGTGATCTAAACAAATTGGATTTAGTAAGATGGCAAATCCTTACAGAAGCCAACTACTCCTCTGAGATCCGTCGCCATGACCACCTCCTTCTCCTGATTACTGTTCCATGTAATCCCTTCGTCCTCCATTTGCTGAATTAATCTCCCGTCTCCCTTTTCTTTAAACATAAAATAAAATTTTAGTTGAAAGACAAGTATCAATAATTATTGCCGTGGATTTAGTCGCGTGCATATATCTCATATTGATTTATTCTGCAAATCCTTTTGTTTTATATTAATATTTCTATGTAATGATCTCACGTTTGGTGTTCAGGATTGTAATGTTGAATAACAGAAAGAGAAGGGTGTTTATTTTCCATTTCATTTTATTTTACAGAGCTGATATGGTATCATTTGTCTTTGATGAATAAGAGAATGTTGGCGTTGAGATTAAGATACTTAGTCTTATTGAATCATTGCATTTTCTTTTGTTAATGTTGATTGTTGTCTGTTATTTATCTGGTTGGTATTATGTTTGGTGAACATTTCATTATAACGTTAGACATTAAGGATGGGAAGACATTCGAAATAGGAAATATGCGCTCGTCAGGATGTGTTTTTTTCCTGCCTTGTTGGAAATTAGATGAAGTAAGGACAGGTTTTTTCCCCTTGGTAGGCTTTCAAAATCTTCTGTCAAGCAAATTTTATTCCTTCTTAAATAGCTGAGAAGGTTGAAAAATTTCAAAAGTTCGAAAGTGAAAGAACTTTAAGCATAGCATTACTTCTTTATAACTGGAAACTGTCCAGCTTAGTGAATGTTTCAAGATCCCTGATACTGACTGTCAAAAGGCAGGAATGCAACAAAGAAGAGGAAAATGGGAAATAATCGTGTTGCTTCAATGCTACTTTTGTTCAATTGTTTAAGTTTGCAATACTAGAGCTGCTACCAAAATCTTTGGTTAATTTACAGTGGGTATACGGATGTGGGATTTCTTTATGTTCGGGTTGAGGAACTACAACATGCACTTGGGTAGATCCCCTAGTGGTTGTGTTGGTAATTATTTCAAAGAAAAGGAATGTCCTTTTAATGGATTTTGTGGGAGAAAAAGGAGAGAATAAAATATCAAGGAAAGCRTTGTGCTTACAATCATCGTTTGTTTCATCATTGAACTTTTAGATTACTTTCACTAAAGAGGATCTAAGGACGTGCAACCCAATTTGAGAGGAGTCATCATTAAACTGGACATATAAAGCGTAATAAAATTGGGGGAACTGAAGTATTGATTCTTTTTATAGGTTATAGATCATTTTGTTTCTTATTCTTCAACAGCCAAAAACAAGAAAATGATTTTCTCTTCCTCAAAAAAAATCCAAGATGCAAGCAGGGCCACGTGAAAGTAGGATATATGAAACAGGCAAAACTTGTCTATTAGGATTTTTTCAGGAATGAATTTATGGTGTTTGATATAAAGAGATGACAAATCACACATTGAAGTGACTCAACACTGAAAAGGATTTCTTATTCTTTTTATATAATAAACAATTGATGCTTGTATAATTTCTATATAATTTTTCTTCTTTGTTTTTGTGGAGTGAGTTGATGGTAGTTATTTAACTATTTTTTGGTGAACTTTTGCATATATGCAAATTCCCCTTGGTGATGAATAGTAACTTGTTCTCTATTTAATGCAAAGGAAATGTCAAATGACTTCTGGTCTACTTATTATGCTAGGGAATTGATGCTAAACTGCAACTTACATGTTTAAGGTCTTCAATGTTACTTTAAGTTAGAATATTTGCTTTTAACAGGAAAGAGAAAATTGCCCTGAATGCCAACCAACTATGTTCTATTCTTCACATCTATCATTTTTGCCCTTTTTTCTTTTTATAAAAGAAAAACTCCATCTATTTTTGTTTTTGCTTTTCTTATTATATGTTTTGCCACCTCGTGGAGGAGTGTCTTCCAGCCAGATTAGTCATGGATAAGACACGTGACTTAATGKTAGACCGTTGAAAACAGTGCTTGTAAGGGTGGTGAGACAATTAAACTCTGCTTAAAATAGTTTTAAGATATAGAAAGATAACATAAGAATTTGTGGATAGTTTTGGAGAATCATAAATTGTTGAGGGCATTTTGAGCTGTTTCCCCTAACAGGTAAAGAATAGTTTGTTATAGGGGTCTTATTGTGTGGTATTCTTCTCTTTATGAGCTTTGATTTTTTGCATTTCTAAACTGGAACTTTTGGCCATGGCTAAACGAAAGAAACACATTAATCAGGCCTTCACTTCTAGCTTTAATGTATAGATGCATAAAACGAACTGTATGGTTGTGATTATGCATGCACCAATTTTTTTATTTCAGAGTTAATATTTTCTCTTCAACATTTACCTTTTGTTGTAAAAGTGCTTTCTATCTATTTTTTATTTCCCCCCATCTTCTCTCTTTTATGCATACCAGTCTTGTTCGTATAGATAGTTAACAAGAATCTGAGATGTGAAAATGGTTTTAATTGTTTCCCAGGGTGTGGAGAATCTCGATCCCTGATGAAGGAGTTGGCCGATGCAGTTGCCAATGAACTAGATCAGTTTGGCACATTGAGACTGATGTTATTGTATAGGAATAGTGCAAGAATGCTGGCAAAAACTCTTGGTGCTTCTGAGGGAATGACAGTTCTTTATTTCCACCATTCATCCTTGTACAAATATGGTGGAAGGCTTCGAGTACAGAACATATTATCTTCTGTTCGACATGTTATGTCTCTCTTACCTGAGGAACATCCTATTAAACCTTTAAATACAGCAGAAGACTTGAGAAATTTCCTTGATTCAACTGACAAGGCTATGCTTCTTCTGGAATTCTGTGGATGGGCCTCCGAACTGCTGGCAAAAGGTAAGAAGAATATGACTGAAAAATGCTTTTGGTATACTGTGCCTTGTTGTTTTCTTATGCTATTGAGGTAAAAATCTATATCTTGCATGAAAGACTTCATAGAAGCAGCTCATGGCACCATATTAATTCCTTTGTGAAATTTTAGCTTGCAAGTAATTGTCAAAGATGAATACTGGCAGTGAATTTCAGAACCTAAACACCTCCATCAATGTCATCACATTTCACATCAGCATCCCACCAACATCATCTCACTTAAGAGAACCTTGTTCCCTCTAAATCTTTCCTTCTTTTCTCCTCCTCTTTCTGCTGCCACTTACTCCACTGCTGGACCGTGGCTAGCACTAGCCGATCAAGTCACCAACACTCTGTGCCCCCTCACTCTTTGAATTCTGTCAAACAAAAATGAACCGCAAAAGAAGGCTGAAGTACTCAAATGAGGGAGAACTCCAAATCAAAAGGTTCTGGCACATTGCGCCTGGACATTTTAGCAGAGTTTCCGCCTGTTTGACTGTSGAGAATTTTGTATTATGCTAGGAGACATAAATCTGAGCACACTAGATTTTACCCATGTGGCTCAGAACTAAGTGGGTCCATCTCAGGCTCAAGCTTGATTAAGTTCGAGTAGTATTGGTGTTTCATTAAGCTAAGCTGGAGGTAGGACAAAATTCATAGGTGCTCAGCTCAATAAGGATGAAGCTTAGCTTTGGCTAAGCTCTGTTGCTGCCCTAGTGCTTATGTGAAATGGTATGAATACGATAGCGTTCAAGTTTTCAAAAGTTGATGTTCTTGGAGAGCTTATTTGTTACTGTAGGGTCCGAACCTGCAAACTTTCAATACTTTCGATGTTATTGAGGAGAAAACACACGAGGTTATATTATTAGGAAGTTGGATTTTTGTAGGGTTGGTGCTTTTAATCTTACAATCTCATTGAAAAGGATACATTATAAGTACTATGAAGTTGGTTGAAGTTTTGGGATATTTAAACATTTTCTTTTCCTTTTTTAACCTTTGTCATTCCCTTGTATGGACCTGACATTTGCCTTCCCTAGTGCAATCGCGCTAGTACTTGTCCTACCTTGAAAAGGATAATAAGGCACAAGTATAAGATGCAAAGGTTTAATGTTTCATGGAATTGAATATGATCTACACTTCAGAAATTTGATGCTTCTCGTGAATTACGCTTCCGAGAAGGGCTATAAATTTCTGCCATGTTCCTATCTTTTTCTTTTTCCCGATAGACTCTTAATATACATATGGATCATGTTGGAGCAAAAGTAATGTTCTAGCATACCCCCATAATCTCTTTACCCTTTATTGACATTAGGAAATAAGGTTGCATGGTCCTAGATTCTTGCACACAGTATTTACCACCTTCTACTTGTTTTGACTTATTCTTTCTTTGTAACAGTCGCCCCCCTCCCCCAAAACACCAAAAAAAAAAAAGAAAAAGAAGGATTTATGCTTTCTTTATTTTATGTAATTGCTTACTATGTTTGTAAGTTAATGATGTTGCTGTTAGCACTTCCATTTTAGGGATATTGACGAATATTACTTCATTGTTTGTGAAAAGGTCTGAGTGAAGAAGCTAATGGAACACTTCTGAGGGAGAAGAGGAAGCAAAAGGTGGACGGTAGTTTCTTATTGCTCACGGTCATGAGGCTAATGATATAATATAGAGAAAATATGCTTTATTCATTAATACTTCTTTGTATTCTTTCTTGATGTAGGACTTGGAATATTACCAGATGAGTTGCAAGGTTAACAACAGGCTAGGTGGATTTCCTTGGCCAAGTGAAGTTACCTTTGTGAATGACATCTTTTATCCTGAAGCGGTAGATACGTCAGTTAGGGGTGGTTTTACATGCTCTTTAGATGATCTTCAGCGCTTTGAGTCTTTCTTGCCCAAGTTCATGAATGTCGCAAGAGAGTTCTTCCTCCCCCCAGAACGGGTACGGTTTGGTCTGGTTTCTGAGAGAGCATTGCTCTCAGACTTGAACATTGAAGCTTCTGATTCTTGGTTGATGACCGTGCATTATGCGGGATGCCCAAGTTGTTCAAAGGTTCTCAGAGAAGGTGATGATCTTAAAATTGTTTCACAGACTCAAGAGTCTGTTGTTAGAGAGGTAAGTCATCCTGTTAGGTGCTTTACTTCATGAGTTCCAGTTTCTTTATTCCTTCAACTGCAGTGATATTCTAGAGATTTATTGGACCTTTGTGTAGTTGAATGGTAATAGTTTATTACGGTTTCTTGTAATCCCTTCCAAGACTGTTCCATTTGTGTCATAACTGTCATGCTGGTGAAGCCATATGTACACTTTTTGCTGCTTCTTCAGATCAAGGTTAATATAGTTGATTAGTTTTTCTAGCAAGAAAATGCAATCTGCATTAATGTCATAAAGTTAGATTTGCATTGTATTGCAAAAACCCTAGAACATGTAGACCTCTGTCTCTGGATCTACTTCGTCCTCCTGCTTTGTTGTTGGAGTTAGTATGATGCATTTAATAGGTGACACATTGATGCAGGACAAACCTGTCTACACTAGGATAGATTGAAAGTATGGAGAGTAAGTTACGAGAACTATAGGAAACCAGAAAAATGCAAAAAATTCATACGAGAATTCAAAGGAAAATCGAGAAGGCTGATCACAATAAGAAATTGACCTAGTTGTCACACCTAGAACCAAAAGGCCTTGTACCTTTGGCCTTTTCATTGTTCATCACCTCTCGATCATATAATGAAAGGTGCCCCATAAAATGTGAGTAATGTCATTGGAGTAACATCACACCAGATAGAATTTGTATAGGATCCATGAGTGAGTGTCACCAAACAACGCTTAGTCACTGGAATGTAAGTGTTATTAATCCAAGCCACTTTTTTTTGGGTCTGGATGTGGTTCCGTAGGTAATTTCAGCTTGTCCACAAAAGCTTCAGAAACGATATTCAGGCAACCAACTACAGTCTGGAAAATAGAAGTTTGCCTCTGATCCTTCATCGTCAACTTCAATTTTCCGAGTTCACCAAGAAATTTAGATTCAGTTGTCTCATCAACTTCAGCTTCTTGTTCTTCGCTCCTAATCTTCATGATATATGGGTTTAGAAAGAAAAGATTGAATCCTTAGGAGTAATGAAAAAGAGGATCTTTTTTTTTTTTGTGGTTATGGAAGAAGGACAATAAAACTAACTATGGTTCGAAAAATGATGCTGAMCAAATCCGTTAGGGGAGCCCATGCTATGGTAGTTGAAAATATGGAAAGAAGTATGTTAGAGAACTGTAGGGAAAGCAAAAAAATGCAGAAAATTTGAAAAAAAAAATCACATGAAAATTGAGAAGGCTGACTTTTAGCCTCACAGTAATAAATTGACATAGGTGTCACACCTAAAACCATAAGGCTTCGCATCTTAAGCTTTGATTGCATCACACAGCAAGAAAATTCAGGATAAATTGAAGTTTTATTAATTTTAAGGGAAAGCATACACAATGTAATACAGAACTATCTATTTACAGGATTAACTACTCATAAACCTATTACGAAAAGAAAATCTTAATGGAAATCTAAAATAATTAGGAAACTACTTAATAACTCAATCCAAAACAACATGAAAATTACTTAAACTAAAATTACTCTAGAGTATGCCAGATTAGGGTTTGGCCCTTAGAAGCTTCCTTATTTCTTCTCTTATAAACCTTTAAATGGTTGTTGCGACTTATCTCTATCACATATGTAAAAGCAAGTTTTCAGAAGGGGGTGGCTGTTTCAAGTTAGCCACTTACATGTCTGTTAAAGTCTTTATTTTGGTTTGTTTTTCTTTCTTTCTTGCATTTTTACATTCTTTTTTCATGTATGGATCTATTAGCAATTGCTGCCCTCTTTGATTTTTTTTCTTCTGCAGTCAATAGATAGTATTTTCTAATTTGTATTATTTACCAGAGACTGAGGAGTCACCTTTTCTCCTCTAGGTGTGGTTCCATTCTAGGAAGCAAGGTAACCTAGAAATGTTTAAGGGAAAAGTATACTGGTATCTTTTAATATCATTTCAAAGTTGAATATCATTTAAAGTTGAATCACACTTAGAATTAAGGCTGAAGGCAGTAAGCTCATCTTGTTGCTGAAGGCRACTTAASCCTGGTGTTCAAATCCTTGGGAGCTCAACTTGAATTCTTAAAAGCCGTTTCTTTTTCTTCTAGCGAATTTCTGCGCTTGACTGCCTTCAGCCTACTCTGAGTCTAAACTACCTTCGTAATATGTCGTTCTTTAATTGCCTCTAAGTTCAGAAACCCTATAACTTGAAGAGTACAATATTGTCCGGACTATCATTCTGTGTGAGTAAAACGCTGAAGCTCAAGGGTACAAACAAACAGCAAGAACATAGTATCAAAATAATATTATAACAGTTTTATGTCAGCTTATAAGGTTTCTGCTTAACTGATACAATATAGTTATCTGCAAATGTCATTTTGTAACTACATTTTGAATTTTACCAGTGGTAGACTTAACATTTGAAGTAATAAAAATTGTCAGTGCTTCGCTGATACGGTTTCTGCTGCTTTTGATTGTTCATTTTGCTCCGGTTTTATAAAGGTCTTATGCTTTTCATGCAGTTGGGTGATGATTTGCATGATCCTCTGCCTATTTTACYTGCAAATAAGCCATCAATACTTCTTTTCATTGATAGATCATCTGAGTCACTGAATGTCAGAAAAGAAAGTAAGGATGCTCTTCATGCTTTTAGAGAGTTAGCACTGCACCATCAGAACTTAAATAAGGCCCGGGAAGAAAATACTTTGCAGTTCTCAAAGTTATCTAAAACTTCTTATAAATCGTTGGGAAATTCCCGTCACCCTAGAGTATTAGAGCTACTTCCTGCATCTCGGAAGTTAGCATTCATGGGTAAAACATCTACATTGACACTGAATGAGGGGAAACAAATTACACTGGAAAAGTTCGTTTCAGATTTGCAAGGTAGAGCCCTGCATGAAATGCTTGAATATTTGGTTCAGCAAAAGGAGGAGCCAAAGTTAAGCACATTGGCAAAAGATGCTGGATTTCAACTTCTGTCTGAAGATTTTGAAATCAAAGCTGCTGAAACGGTATCTACTCAGTCAGAAGAACAGACTGGTCAAGATTTGGAGCTCCCAGATGGTATATATGTAAGCAGTGCTGATGCAGATAATGAACAGAAGCTGCAAAGGCTTTGTGCTTCCAATTCTGTGAATGATAAAGATTGCAAGAATGCAGATGCTGAATCTCTTCAGCAGGTTTATGACAACCATCCTGTTTTAAGTGCACAATTATCTGCTAAATCTACTCATTCTCCTACAAATGAAGCTCTAGGTTATGCTCAAGATAGGAAATTTGAAGAGGAAATTCTTACCGGAACAGAAGGGGGAAAACAACAARTATATTTTAGTGGTTCTTTTTTCTTTTGCGATGGACACTACAGATTACTTAGAGCCCTAACTGCTGGCTCAAGGATTCCTTCAGTAGTTATAATTGATCCCGTTGTAYTGCAACACTATATCATACCTGAGARTAATGCTTTCAATTATTCTTTCCTATCTGATTTTCTTGACAAATTTCTTAATGGACGTCTCACTCCATATCAACAATCTGAGCCTGTTGTTCAGAGCTCTAAGGAGGTTCCAGTACCACCATTTGTCAATCTAGATTTTCATGAGGTAGATTCTACTCCACAGGTTACAGCCCATACATTTACCGAGCTAGTTCTGGGTAACCAGTTTGACTCTGAGAATTCAGGAAGCACCTGGGATGGGAATGTGTTGGTTTTATTCAGTAACAGTTGGTGTGGGTTTTGCCAGAGGATGGAACTGGTCGTTCGTGAAGTGTATAGAGCACTAAAAAGTTACACATTTATGTTGAAGAGTGGGATGAGGAGTGAGAACATTTTATCAAGAAATGGTAAGATGCCGATTCAAGTGCTTATACATATTTTATATATAAATGTTTTTGTGTGTGTTGGGGCGGGGGGGGGGGAGGGGTTAAGGTCTGCCAATTTTGTTCCTAAAGATGGAGATGTGGGGTGTTCCATTTCAACTCCTTGAGATACATTTTCTGTTCTTCTATTTTCATATTATGTAGTTCCAGTAATGGTATTTCATGAGGAAGATGTAGGTTTCTGCTACATGAAGAACATAGCCTAATACTTCTGGAATTGAGGCCTAAGTCCCAAGCCTAATACCGCAAGCAATGACTTGTTCCAATGGACTTCTAATTAGGATAAGACAAATTTTATACCTTTACTGCTTGCCTGTTACTTCTTAAACTACAAAAGAAGGTAGCAAGTCTACAAGATGAAATGATTGGTGTCCATATTCAAATTTGTGCCCCTTGACATTGTGTTAATCTCTGATCTGCTGAATAGGTGATATCACGTTCTTATTTTCTTCTGCTAATTTGCACATCACATGCACATGCACATCAGTGGCAGTTAGAGAAATTTCTACTTCATCATCTTATTCTTCTTCTACTTCTACTTCTTCTTCTTCTTCTTCTGCTTCTTCTTCTCTCTCTCTCTCTCTTACGGGCGTGCGCGTGCGCACTCATATTATGTTGAGTGGCAGTGTGGATGTTAAATCCTAAATTTAACAAATTGTGCAGTTAATTTGGTCACTAATGGGTGGTCAGATATGTGGTGGCAGATAACAAGAAGAGTTCTATGTTGAAGGTTCCACTGATTTATTTGATGGATTGCACACTGAATGACTGCAGTTTGATTTTGAAGACAGTGCTGAAGGTATGACTTTGGAATTTATGCAGCTTGTTAATTTGCAGATTTTAAATCATTTGTGGTGGCAAAAGCTAAACCTGGAAAGTATTTTGTCTACTTTGATCACTATATTTTCTAACTTTTCTTTCAATATATGTGCCAGCATGCATTTCTGTTTACTATCTTTTCCAATTTGTTGTCTTGGATTTACCTTCTGTTGATTTTTAGCATGTTCAATGTTAGGTTTTGATAGAATATCAGAGTTACTGTTAAAGCATACTCTAGTCCTAAATTATCTCAAATTTCTACATGTTAATTATAACTGCTTGATGCAGCCAGAAATTTATTTGTGTATAGGTGTGGACGTAAAAGAATTAAGAGATTTAGATGGGTGGATAGGTGTATATGAAGAAAATTCGTGGGAAGAGTCCACCTTCTTGAATTGGAATCTGATTTCTGATGAATTCTGCTCTGAAGAGTTTAGATATTTTCTGAAATACTTCACTAGAATATTCTTTAAACTCTACTGAAGGTATATAGAAACTGTAGAATAATTTCGGGAGAAAAGCTTAGCCTATTCTCGTTGATAATCCAGAATATATATATACATGAGGAAAGAGGACCTGTGAAGATCCATAAAGATCAAGATTTGACTGATTAATGAAAGTAAATCTGAGAAAATAAATCTTAGAGGATATTCAGCTACAAAAATATCTCTTGCACTAAACAACATTCCTGATACACTGCTTTCCTAATTATCAATATTCCTAAACACTTATTGTACACCATAGTCCTATATTATATACATTACACCTAACTTTCTGAGATATTTTCTACACTCCCCCTCAAGTTAGACTATATATACTTATCATGCCCAGCTTGGAACACAATCTATGAAAGTAAGGACGATTAAATGCCTTCGTTTGAATGTCTGCTGTTTGATGCGGTGTAGGAACACAGTTGAGGGAGATTACTTTGCCTTCGACCTTTTCGCTGATGAAATGACGATCTATCTCAACATGTTTGGTTCTATCATAATGAACTGGATTTTTCGCTGTGGCTATAGCTGATTGACTATCACACATCATATCAATTGGATCTTTTGTCTTGACTTTGAGTTCTCTCAATAGCCTTTTGGCCATYTTCCTTCACATATCCAATGTGCCAAAGCTCTAAATGCTGCCATTGTACTGCTTCGGGCAACAACCGACTGCTTCTTGCTTTGCCAAGTTACAAGTTTTCCCATACAAATGAACAGTATCCTGATGTCGATCATTGATCAGTGGGTGATCTGGCCCAATCTGAATACGTKAATACCTCAATAGTCCTGTTTGTGGTTTTCTCAAACAGCAATCCTTAACCACAATCTTTCTTGAGATACCTCCAGATTCAGTATACAACTCCCATATGTTCCTCGGAAGGGTTGTTCATAAACTGGCTAATAACATTTACTGAAAAACCAATGTCTGGGCGAGCGTGAGCAAGGTAGATTCATTTCCCCAGGGGACATTGATATCTTCGTTTGTCCAAAGCTTTACCTGTTGTTCGAGCTTCTAACTTTGTATTTGGATCCATATTGAGTATCAGCTGGTTTGTTACTTAAGGAGAACAAGGATATATTTTTGCTGGGCCCCGAGATACCTCTGTGTGATCTAGCCACTTCCACTCCAAGAAAATACTTTTAAGTGTCCAAGATCCTTGATTTCAAATTCCATTGAGAGGAACTTCTTCAGTGGATCAATCTCTTGTCATGATTAACTGTGATGACTATGTCATCAACGTAAGCAATAAGTATTGTAAGTCTTCCATTATCAGCGTGTTTCACATATAATGTATGATCGGCTTGACATTGAACATAACTATCTTTCTTGAGAACTCTTGTTAATCTATCAAACCATGCTCGTGGAGACTGTTTCAGAAAATATAATGATTTCTTGAGTTTACACACTTTGTTGACTGTAGAGCTGTTTTCAAATCCCAGAGGTATATCCATGTACACTTCCTCTTCCGGTTACCATTTTAGGAAAACATTATTCACATCAAGCTGGAATGATGACCAATCTTAATTTAGTGCAGTGGATAAGAGAACTCAGATGGTGTTTAGCTTAGCCACTGGTGCAAAAGTCTCCTGGTAGTCAATCCCATTTCACGATGTGAATCTCTTTGCCACAAGTCGTGCCTTAAACCTTTTCACACKCCTATCTGCCTTGTACTTTACTGAGAATATCCATTTACACCTAACAGTACGCTTACTAGGAGGAAGAGGCGATCGTTCAGGTTCCATTTTTCTCAAGTGCTCAAATTTTTTCTTTGAGTAGCTGCCTTCCACTYGGGTACCTTTAAAACTTCATGGACTGATGTGGGAATTGTGGACATAACCTCTGAAACTTAGAGTCAACTCTGCATAGGACATATAGTTGCAAAGAGGGTGTTGAGTGCATGATCGAACACCTTTCTGAACTGCAATTGGCTAATCCATGTCTGAACAAGAAACTGAAAGTTGGTCAAGCAACAAAACTGGAGTAAGTTTTGCCTTACCTTGTGCGTTTTCATCGGAGTTTGGCACCGAGGATGAATCTTGGATGTGCTGACTTTGTACAGGATGTTGGCTAAGAATCTTCTTGACATCGTTTTCCCCTTGAGTAGAAACGAACATCACTACTAATTGCAGTTTGACGTGGGACAGGTATCGATATAGAAGTTGGATTTAAGACATTTTCCTCTATTGAAGCTGTTTCAGTGGACTTAGAGATGACTAATGGTGTTTCGGTGGATGCTGGAATAAAATGAGGTGTTTGTGCTAACTCAAGAATGACGTCATTTTTGATGAGGGAGTCCCAATTCTGGGATTATAGCATGCTATTCTCCCCCCGAGTTGCAGAATTGGGGTAGAATGGCTGATCTTGGAAGAAGGTGATATCCATGGAATGAAAGAACCGTTTTGTGAAGGGACACAACATTTACATCCTTATTGGTGGATGGATAATCAAGAAAAAATGCATTTAGTTGCCCTAGCAYCAAGCTTTTCCATATGGTGTTGAGGGATATGGACAAAAACGAAATAACAAAAAACTTTGGGTGGAATTTGCGTGATGAGGTGAGAGTTAGGATAGACTTCAAGAAGTGATTGGCTGGGAGTTTAAAGTTTAAGGTGCGAGATGGCATTCTATCGATAAGGTAAGTGGCAGTAAAAATGGCTTCACCCCAGAATCTTTTGGGGACATTTGAAGTGAATAATAATGAACGAGCAACTTCAAGAAGATGGCGATTCTTGCATTCAGCCACACCATTTTGCCAAGGTGTGTCCATGCAAGAACTTTGATGAATAATGCTGTGAAGTTGCAAATAATCACCAAAGATAGAATTGAAAAAGTTCCCTCATTATTAGTTTTCACAACCTGAATGTTTGTTTTGAACTGATTTTCAATCATGGTGTGAAAGTTCTTGAAGAATTGACTAGTTTTGGACTTGTCTTCCATTAGAAATACCCAACTTAAGTGGGTGTGATCATCAACAAACAATGCAAACCAGCAGGTCCCAGTGACATTCACAATTTTGTAGGGACCCAAATATCACTATGAGGGAAAAAGGATGGGATGATTTGTATGGTCGAGGAGAGTACGTATTGCATGTACGTTTAGACAATTGGTAGAAATCACAACTAAAGGAATTTGAACTTTTATTGATGAATAAAGATGGAACAAGGTGTTTGAGATACCTAAAGTTATGATGACTTAAACGGTAGTACCACATCATAACAGTACTATCTTTATGAATAAAGATGAAAAAAGGTGTTTGAGATACTTAAAGTTAGGATGACTTAAASGGTAGTTCCACATCATAACAGTATTATCTTTATTTGAAAGACTAGTGTACGAAGAACTGCTAGACAATTCACATTCTGGACAAGCACAAACTGCTCTGCGAAGTTCTCACCTAGGACTGTCATGTGTGAGAAGATAGAGATGCGAAAAGCTCAGCATTGCCAATCATTGTTGTGCAATCCAAGTCATTGTTTAACTTGCTCACAGAAAAAAACAGTCGAAATTTGGCACAAAATAGAACAGAATGAAGGATAAGGTTTGTAGGTAGATGAACAGTGCTAATGTCAACAGCTTTAGCTCACAAGCCAACAGCTATATGTATTGTAAGAGTATCTTGACACGGACTATATGATGTAAGCAGCAACCTGTTACCAATCATGTGATCTGATGCCCCTGAGTCAATAATCCATGTATTTGAGGGTGTCCTGGTCACACAAAAAGCAAGGGATATATTACCTCTGTGAGCTACACCACCAGTACCAATGACAGTAGGAGTAGGCTGATAGTTTGCATGCATGTGGCTACTCTCAAGGCGTGCTGGAGTGATCATAGAATGTGAGCCAGAGGGAGAGGAGAGATTGGTTGCAGATGAATAATCAATTTTGGCCATGTCGAGATGGATTTATGTTAGATAAGAAAGTGGCGAGAGAATCAGGGCAGCAATTATTTGTAGCAGCATTGATTGGAGGAAGCAGCAATTGGCGGTAGCAGCAATATGAAATTAGGGCAGAGAGATGTGCTCTAATACCACGTAGAATATTTTTGGGAGAAAAGGTTAGCCTATTCTAATTGATAATCCAGAATATATATACACGAGTAAAAAGGATCTGTAAAGATCCATAAGATCAAGTTCTGATTAACGAAGGAAAATAGATCTGAGAAAATAAATCTTAGAGGATATTCAGCTACAAGAATATCTCTTCTATTAAACAACGTTCCTATTACACTACTTTGCTAATTATYAATGTTCTTAAACACTTACTCTACACCATAGTCCTATATTACACATATTACACCTAACTTTCTGGATATTTTCTATAGAATCTCCCTATTTATAGCTTCAAATGGGTCCGGACTCTTCCAAGAGTAAATGACTATTTGACTATCTTCCAACTACTCTGACTACATTGGAATGGATTGGGATCAGTGAGGACTTCCTCCACTATATCTCCGTTCCAGATAATAGTAGTGCAGTGCAGTCGACACAYGTCGATTAGCGTGGACTTAGTCTCGCCTTAGAAGTGCAATATACGCTGGTTTGGCGGACATGATAAAGGAGGCAATAGTATTGGTTTTGGAGCAAATTGTCACTTATGCCATCAGTACTCTCTATGCTTGGGTGGCCTCCCTTGTAAAGTTAGCCATTTGCATATCAGTGGAGACTAGATCAACTAGATCAACTCAAATCTTMCTGAGCTTCCTAAAAGTGGAGAATTGCATAATGTTGAGGATTGCTCCTCCATCGACGAACACTTGGCTGATGGGCCTTACATCAACGTTAGCCTTGATGTAAAGAGGCATCAGGCGGTTTGCCATTTCCTTTGTCGGCTTGGAAAATTGCATTAGCATTACCTTCACTTGTGCATCGACCTCTGGCAGGACCAACTTTGGCGTGGTTTGCTATGTGGACAAGATCTCATTGGCTAGGCATATCTGTTGGCTGTTTGTACTGAATTCTGCAGGTAACCCTCTGACGAGTCCAATATTGTTCCTACTGAATTACCTCTGCACTTGCATTTCTAACAGCCAGTGTTGGTAGGATCGGTTCCTCTGCTCTCTTCTCTCTGGCTTTTGTTGGGCCTGCTTACTTAGCTAATCAGGGTTCTCCCAGGTTTCCCTTGATGAACCGACCTTTGGATCTCATGTTTCTCCTCAAGCGCTGACACTTTAGGCGCTTGCCTCTGTTAGTGGTACTTGGATCGTCATTGTACAATTCTCCAAGTGTTAACCTCACTGTCCTTCTATATCTCCCTTCTTTCCCTCACTTGACTCAGCAGCCTTAATCCCCTTGGTCCCAGCTGAACTTGTCTCCCAAGGAGAAGCAAGGCTCTCAACTACTGAAAGATGAGGTTTAGCCAATGGAAGCTTACCATGACCTTGGGATTCAGGCGATGAAACACTAGAATAGCCTTGGTGAAGGTGCCGTCTGCACTCCGTGTACTTGGTCATCCCTTCTTTGGGAATGGTAAGATACTTGGCAGAGTACCTTCTAAGTCAATTGCTCCCCATGTGTTAGGTCAATCTTCGTTTTGGGTTGGCTGAGTGCCCTTCTCACCCTGGCAGACAGTGGCAGAGCGAGAAAAGGTGGGGGGCGGGGGGGAGGAACTAGATACTTTCAATCTTTGGGGTCAAAATTTATATTTTCTATAAGTATGTAAATTGATTTTTAAAATTTTTGGAGGGCCAAGGCCCGCCTGGCTCCATTAAGCTCTGCCACTACTAGTGGGTGCACCAAAAGATTTGATAGGATACACCTCGAGCTGCTGTCTCTGACTATACTTGGTTGTTTGTCTTTAGGCAGCTGCTTCCTTCTCATTTCACCTTGACCTTCCTTTTCCCCTTACCACCAGCTTTGATCGTACTGGTATTTGGCCATTGGGAGAGGATTTGCGTCTCTCATGGACTCCTGGTTTTTCTGTCAGCAAATTTAAACCTGCCGTCTTTGGTGGCCTTCTCAATGGTGTTCTGGAACACCAGGAAGGTGTTGGTTGTGTGACTATAGGAATTATGCTGCTTGCAATATTTCTTCCCTTTAAGCTCCTTGATCAACGGGATTTTCTGACCAAAGGACGACTTAACTTCCTTGTCCTTCAACAGTTGGTCAAATATTAGATCGGCCCTTGAGATATCAAAAAAATAATCGGGAAGATCTCCTGTCCTGGCTCCTCTTTGTCGTCAACTGGTTTCAACATGGGACAATTGTAAATCCTGCATCGCACCTTTGACAATTTCACCTCAACTGATGGGTCATCATCCTCCGAATCAGTTAAGTCCTCAACCACAAAGATCATGGTCTTAACCATACTCGAACTTAGAGGACCTTCTCTTCTCCTTGTCTTTTATGAGCTCTTCCACTTTCATGGCCTGGGATATTAGTCGAGAGTGATTAAAGATGTCCTGAAGGCTGCTGATCTTCTCCTTCAACTGCAGATGCCTTCAACTGATTGCTATCCTAGCATATTCTTGTCCTGGCAGAAGAGTGCTTTTTGCAGACGGAACATCTCTAAGAATTCTGAAACCCCTTCATTCTGCTTCTGTTTGATGGTTAGGAGGTAAGCTTTGGAAACCTCTGGAAGCGGCCGATAGAAACGTTCATGGAATAAATGCTCCATTTTTGCCCAACACTGCACGGAATTAAGCTGCAAGTTGGTGTACCGGCTGAAAGCCACACTGGTTAAGGACAAAGAGAAGAGATGAATTTTATGCAACTCACTTTTCCCCAAGTTCTTTACATTATGCTTGTGGATCGGCCAATGTGCTCCATGGTGGTCTTATCATCATCACTTGAGAAAGTCGAAAACTTAGGAGTTTTGTAGCCCTTAGGCAGGAGGGCTGCATTGTGTAGCCACTTGGGATATGGCTTTCTTATGTGGGTCTATCAAACCTAACTACATTCAAGCTGAATAGTCGCATAAACGCTTTGCTGATAACATTGGCGCCCACCTGAGGTGGTTGTTGATCTGTATTTGCAACTGCTAGTTAGACTGGATTAGGAGCCCTAATAGCTGGCAGAGGTCTTGTTGGCTGAGGATATCCTGCCCTGGGCTGGAGCAGTTTGAGGCAGTATTGTTGCCCCAAAGCTGAGCGGACAAGGTTATCTTTGTCTGTGCCTGGCATATATACCGCTTGACCAATATGCCTTGCCATGTAAGCATACTGGACCCGCACTCCAGTATATGTAGGTCGCGGATCACTCCTAGACGATGCATATTGCCCCTAGGGTAAGTTTGCCGAGCAGTTGTCCCATAAGGCAGATATATTGTCGTTAGAAGAAACGGGACAATAGCTAGTTGGGCCTTTCGCACTGTGATATCATTAGCCGGGTATTATGCTGGATAACCTGTAGTGTAGGATGGTCCCGATATGTGTCCTACTTAGCATTGCTACTGAGCCATAATGCAAGTGTGGGGCAACAGGAGCCCAAGTTTGAATTGCTCTAGGATATTCGGTCTGTGAGGTCCATAGCTCATAGCTCATTCTGGAGCATAGATCTGAATATTGAAGCACATGTTGCTGTACCAAATTCTGAGCRAACTCGATGTTGTACTCCTTGAAATCCTATCTGATGGTTCTGTTTTATTCCCCTTTCAAGGCCATAGAAGAAGCTAGGTCCTGCATCCCCCCACTGACCGCAGTTCTTTGCTCAAAGGACTGTGATAATGTAGACATTGATTAGGTTTCTGGAGCCATAGATTTGAAACATGAGCATTTGGCTCTTGGAATTGTCGTGATTATCATCACCTATCGTGTAGAAATCGCGCCAGTATTCCACTGGGTGTGCCAACTATTTTAGGTTTAGAAATTCTGCCAGTCGATGAGTGTCAGTCGACCGTGATTGGATGGCTAGATCGGCATGCTAGATGAAGTCCGAAAGTGCTCAGAGTTAACATAACAGGAACGAAGTCCAATATATCATCGTTTGCTGGATCTGAGTCCTTTTCTATAAGTGCAGGTTCTAGAGGTACTAAAGAAAGCCCTCAATTGGAGATTTGATTGCATTGGAATGGAAATATATAACTGTGCTTGAATGGATGAACAATAAATTGTAAAACACTGAAAATAGGATGGAATGGATGGCATTCTCTTTCATCATCACAAAACGGCGAGATCAAGCCAGACTGTAACTACTCTAAATTCAAACTCGTAATGTACAAGCAATGTAAATTGACTGGAAAATTGTAAACAAAGCAGTAGAAGTTTGTAAGAAAGCAATAAGAAAACTGTAAAACAAGCTTCTAACTGAAAGTAGYGGGAAAATAGAGTTGAAATTTTGGTTCGTACATTGTGTTGTCCTGTTTGCGTCATTTCTCCCCTCTTATACAAGATCGAGCTTCCAGGGAACGATCCCCACGTCGCGCCATGGCTGTTTCCACACCTCTCGTTATGAACGAAGTTCAGATATCCCTACGATCTTGCACCTCAAAGACCATGGAGTTTAGAACGGTCTTGTAACTGTGCTACTCAGTCAAAACAGTATGGAAAGACTCCTTATTTTAGTCGAACTCTACCTTCTTTAGACTGACCACTTTGCCTGTATGGGTTATGGCAACAAAGCATCTGTTAGCTCCGTTGGCTGAAACCTGTCTGCTGGGGTGAACAGTTTCTCCATCCTAAGATCCATTGGCTGATTCCTCTTGCCTTGGAATTCCAACAATTCTGCCGATAACTGATGGTCCAGTAATCTATCCGACCATGGACCTGCTTGATATCCGATCTATTTTCAGGCGATTTGGGTCATCTTAATTCTTGTGTCAACACTATAGTATATATATCTTGTTTTGAGTTCTATCAAAGCATAAGTTACTAATTGAGGTCCAACTAAAAATAAATTCTGTAATATTCTGTTATTTTAAGAACGTTTAATGTGTTTTSTACATTTTATTAGTTGGGTACAGGTATTCCGTAAGAGCCCATTTACCAGACATGGATGTGGGAGTCTAATGTAATTCCTGAATGGGAATATAATATGTTAAAAAAAGAACTAAACTGGAACCTGAACAAATTTCATGGGGACTTTGGATGAACTTCCAAATAATCAGTACTTGACTAAACGTTGGTCCTTCTAACTTCTATTATCTTTTCTTTCAACTTCAAGAACTTGTCCATTTCCAAGGCCTTTGACATATCAGTTCACTTAAACCTGCTGCAGTTGAATTAAAAGTAATACATAATGGGAACCGGTGAAGGTGATTCTGTAAAAGAATAGAGTTAATAGTATTTGTAAGTATGGAAATTTTACAAAGTTCAAATTTCCACATTCTGAAAGTGTCTTGAGCGAACAGTATACGCTGAAGGAATTTAGCAACAATGACCAGAGATCATTTGGCTAGATGGCTGTGAATGTGTGTACTTCTTTAACATATGAAAATTCACTTACAATGGTTTTGAAAAGACAAGTGCTGCTCAAACTTATTTTACGAGGTCATCCATAATTTTCTTGTACAATTGTATTAATGTTTCTGTCAACTTAAGTTAGACATATTGGGATAAGCAATATACCAATCTGTTGGGGAGCCTCATCATGGAATAGATTTATTTGACCRAGTTATCATTTTCAGAGGGATTAATTGAGGGTCAAGGTGCCCCTAGGAAAATACATTTTCTACCAAATTTGGACATCTATGAGGAAAAGGTTACGGGACTGTGTCAAAAGCCATGAGATGTGAGGAATAATGATTGCACACTAATTTAGTATCCTATCCAATCAAGATTAGAGTTAGCTGGTTTTTCCAGATGAGCAGGAAGTACTGCAGGCCGTAGTAATGCAAATAAGTGCCAATATGTACGATCCTGAAGCCTGCTTACTTTTGAGTGTCTATTATTAATCGTTTTTTTTCCTTGAGAGGGTTTTGAGTGTTTATTCAACCTATACTATATTTATGCAGCTGCAGGTACAATATTGCTTTCCGATTAAAATCAGGGATCATAGTCCTTTACATCATATATTTCTTATGGCAGTTATAACTCAGTTGGGTATTTCTGCTATATGAACAATACTTTCTCATTCTCTTTCGATTTGGTGTTTAACCAGGAAAATACCATATCCACTAATTTATTTATTTGATTTCTGCAGAGGGAACTCTATCCATCTTTGCTTTTATTTCCGGCGGTGACGAAGGAAGCCATTGCTTATGAAGGAGACTTAGCAGTATCTGATATTTTCAACTTTCTCGCTGATCATGGGATTCTTATTCAGGAGAAAGGTAAGCATATTAATGTTGGACCATTGTGGCCATTTGACATACTTTTAGAGCTAAAATAGAAAAACTTGAGAAAATGGGAACAAAAGTGACAGAATGAGTTGTAATGATGATATGTATATTTCAGTTATTGATGCATGACCTTTTATATTCAGTATGGAAAGAAGTTGAATAGCCATCCTAGATAATATATATGAAACAGTTAGGAAAATACTCTATCCTTTCAAAAGGAAACGGCTTAGCTGGTTCAGATCTGAATTGAGTTTTTAATATAGTATTATAGTTCAACCAGAGGTGGGATACATTTAGGTTTAGTACTTAAGCTACTTTAAAGAGGAAAGTAAAGAAAAAAACGAAGTGCTGATACTCTTTTGTTGATTTATTCATTTTTTAAACAAAGGCCTCTATCCCTAACACACACACAGATAGAGGCAGAAAAGGAACATGCCACAATTTTGAATTGAGAGTTAGCTGTTTCTTTGCTAGAAGCTCTGAAATGTTCTTTGGAACTACTTGTTTGTCAATCACGATACAAACAAATTATGGATGTTCTTTGCTAGAAGGTTATGTTAACTTGTTGGTGAGTATCTTTATGAACTTTCTTTGATTCAATATTCTTCTATAAGAGACTTGACAATGATAATTAAATATTGGAAATAAAAAACAACATATTTGGATGTCTATGTGTCCTGGTATATCTAAGTTAACTTTTGTTTTAGGTATTCTTTGGCCCGGAGTTGGACACTGTGTAAGCTGTTCAAGAAATTCTCGGCAATGTCAGAACACATACCATGAAGTAGAGGAAATGGCAGCAAAGCGCAATCACATCCAAGTTCGATCTTTGACTGGTTCGTACGAAACAGCACCTCGAGTGTATGTTGGTTCCATTCTGACTGCAACAGATAAGCTCCTCAACATGCACCCGTTTGATGAATCCAAAATTCTTATTGTCAAAGTTGATCAAGCCAAAGGAATTGAAGGTCTCATTGCCAACAAACTTATCACTTGGGATTCACTGGAAGAACTTGAAGAGAGTCTAGAACTACTGAAGGATGCACCCCTATCATTTGGTGGTCCTGTTATAAAACATGGCATGCCTCTTACTGCTTTGTCAGACAAACGTGCAAAAGACCAATATATTGAAGTCCTACCAGGTGTCTACTTTTCTGACCAATGGGAAACACTTCAACTAATAGAAGAACTCAGATTAGAAAATAAGTCTGTTCATGGTTACTGGTTTTTCTTGGGGTTTTCTAGTTGGGGTTGGAACCAGTTAATTCATGAGATTGCTCAAGGAGCTTGGCATGTGAGCGAAGGTGATATATCACAATTAGATTGGCCAAAGGTTCTCTAGTGCTGTTGTTTGGATTGTACACTTACACAAGTTCCAGAATACCTAAGTGCACTAGGGAAGTTGAATAGTGTTAGCATGCAATGTTCTCAAAGGACTTCCCTGGATTTCTGGCATATGTTGATCTGTTCATTCAGCTGCTTTATGGTTTCTACTGTTAATTGGCCACAAGTTTCTGATTAGTTATTTTTTACTTTCTTTTTGCAGACATGGCTTGAGTTTATGGTTCTGCAATTTAGCTGCATATTTAGAGTATCTGTAGGAGCAGGTAACGCATTGATATGTATTTGGAAAGGTGTCGACTACAAGGCACCAATTAATTAACTCGGCAATTATCATAGGCCTTTTTAAAGGACGGTTAACGGGTACGGTTCATCCGAATGCTCAGTTCAAATTTATTTTAGCTGAGCTTTAAATGAGTTCAAGCTGTGGCAAGTTTTGGTTTTCAGTTGTGGTCGAGGTTGAGATTAATTRTACTCAAATCTTTTCCCTTTTAGTTCTCTTCTCTTTTTCTCTTCCTACTTATGAGACCATTTCTTCTTCTTTGATCTCCACCGTTTTTAACGGGACGTGACTCTCCAATCCAATTTCGAGCTTTTAATAAAATTTGAGTCTCAAATTTTTCTAAGGTAAGTTTGATTATGATGTAAAATCTCGAGCCTTTTGTATTTAAAGCAGATCATGTGAACATCAGATATGTTA